>JAHBCN010000454.1:0-183721 GCA_019359885.1 Listronotus oregonensis | reverse complement strand
AAACTTCCCAGTTTTCGTCGTAATAAGCGACTTGTTTTTATAAGCGACGTCGTTATTCGCGACTTTTACTGTAGTCTATTATTATTATTATTAATTATATTTTTAGGTATTTAAATCAAAATGCCTTTTATTGTTTATCATCAACATTTTTCTTTATTTCCAAGCCTACTTGACAAAATTGCCGAAATGCATATGACTCTTTTAATCGAATGCTACGGCCGGATGATTTAATAATTTTATAAGCAATGCCTATTTTTTTGCTTTTTTAATGTTTATTTAACTTAAAATATCAAGGGTGGGGTATCAAATTATTCAGAAAGAAGTGCTCTTTTCAAATATGCCAACGTGCCAACATCGTTTCATTTAAAAAAATTGAGTTATGTCTAGAAATAAAATTTTAGAATATTTTTACCTTTCTGGAAAAGACAAACTACGGCAGATAATTAAAACTATTTTTTCACACCTCCTTGACTTAAAATTGGTTGTTTTAACGACGTCATGGCACTCTAGATTGAATTTTTAAAAATTAAATATTTTTAAAGGAAAATGTCAAAAGTTGACATATAGGATGTCATTATATTTAAAATGTCATTTTCTATCGAATAGGTAAGAAAAAATACAGGGTGTTCCATTTAAAATTCAAAAGTTAAGGTCATTTCCGGTGAAATCGTCGGAAACAATTAAACACCTCAATGAATCCATTTTTAGGTTATATATGGATATGCCAAATTTTATTTTCCCATCTTAAAAAATAAAAAAGTTATAGGGGGGAACCACCTTTGAGAAACATCCGGATATATGTATATATATATATTTTATATTTTATATATATATATATATATATATATATATATATATATATATATATATATATATATATATATATATATATATATATATATATATATATATATATATATGTATATTTATATCATATATCATAACCGGACAATATTTCTGGAACCAAATTTTTAGGTATCAATTCCTATGTAAAATACATTCTCATTAGCGGACGCTCTTTCGGACGGACGCGGACAATACAATTATCCCAACAGACTGAAAACGCTCTCAATAGCGGACACAAAGCTCCGAATCCGGACTAAAATAATTAATAAATCCCATACGAACAGCGTCTGATTTTATCGGCAGCCGCGGTATTTCCCCGCTCCCTGAAAATACCACATTATGTGAATCCCCCTTTTAGGCGCAAATGCAGTGCTTTCAGGCCTTCAAGAATATTAGTGACTGATAAATAGTGTTGGAGGTCTCATTATAATGGCGCCTAATAAAACTTTTTTATCAGTAAGGTAAAAAATAGATGTGATTAATGAAATTAACCAATCTAAAAGCCAAGATAATGACTTCATTAATTTGGATCAAAGACTACAGGAACAATTTAATGAACATGAAAAAATAATGAAAGCAAAAATGAGAAAGATGACATTTTAGTAACGCAAAAGAATGATGATGAAGAAGAAAAAATTTTAGTTATGCAAGGGAGTGATGATAAAAAAGATTTTGGTCCTATAAATTCTTATGACGACGCACCAAAAGTTGTTAGAAACCTAAACAAGGTTTCAAAAGAAGATTTTGTTGGATTCAAATATTTAAAAAATATTAAATCCCATTTTCAAAATTGTTTTTTACAAGAAGTGTAAAAAAATGAAACAGGCAAAAATCACGGATTTCTTTAAAAACTAAGTTTTTGGTATGTTAAAAGTTAAAACATTACATTATGTAATTATAAGTACATACACATATTGTATTACGTTAATGAGTATGTACGTAATATTATTTTTTTTATTTTTAACCGTATGTTCTGTGTCATTATTAGATAAAGTTTTTGAACTATGTAATGTGCATAAATATTCTGTTCTTCAAGTATATATAAATTTTAAAAAAATAAAACTACAATTTTCGTTTAATTAAATATTTCTGATTTTTTGTTTGGTATTTTTCATAAGCGGACAGCTCCCGTAAGCGGACAAAAAAGGCGGAACCGTCGATGTCCGCTTATGAGAGCTTTCACTGTATATATGTATTATACAGTTTTTTTTTTTACTTTTGTAATGTTTTTGTTTAAATATTATGTAAGAGTTTATTAAAAGATTATAAAATATATAGTTTTAAATAATGACTTTTGTAAACAAAATTAATACGACTGAAATTTACATACTTGGTACAAGTATTGGTTGTACTGTATGTATGTATGTATGTATGTGTGTTTAAAGCCTTTCCAAGCGAATGTGTGGTATAAACCGCTCGGTGATTAAGGTTATGTCAAGTGACTTTACGGTTAATAGTGCGTTTGGACAAGTTGTTTTTAACCACAGGTTCAAATTTAGAAGTCTGTTTAGGTTTTTATTTTGCATTTTTTTTTATATCCTTTTATTTATTTTTGAACATTTTTTTTGGAAGGAAATTAAATAAGATATTTATTAGTTATATATAATATATATATATATATATATATATATATATATATATATATATATATATATATATATATATATATATATCAGGGTGATTCATGAGGAAATGTCAATACTTCAGGTACGTAGTCAGGGTCCAAAAATAAACATAAAAGTCTATACAAATATGGGTCCGCAAGGCCTTCGTTTCCGATATACAGGGTGTTAATTTTTTTATTTAATTTTTCTATTTTTTTAAATAAAATTATATAACCTAGCTTATGTTTTGCTAAACATTATTTAAGAAAAATAATTTTATTGAAAATTAAAATACATATTGTTTCATTTTACATTTTGTTTTATTTTTTTAAATTTTGCTGTAATAAAATCAGATGCGTCGTCATTTTTTTAATTCCACTTCCATAATAGGTATACCTTTTTGACGTGAAAATGACATAACAATTATAGACATGTCTAATAAAACAGCTGATTACGGTAAACAAACTTGCTGGAGGACAAACAACCCGCTTAGCAATTTAACCTTCCTGTGCATTGTCCTGTTTTATAGTGATTTTTTTCGGATTTCAATTAGTTTAAAGTGACTTTTTAAGTATATTTATATTATTTGGGAGTCTAAGTAATGGTACTTATAGAGAATCAATCATGAGCGACTATTTTGTGAAGCTACAAGCTGAAAATGCCGATGCCGCAAATCGATACAGACAACGGAATTAATTTTGTGGATCCGTTTTGTTTAAAAGAGTCGGATTTAGGTTTGAATCCTGCTGACTTTTCCCCTGTTACTCAAATGGATATTGTCTGCTATTTAGTGCTTACAACAAGCTATTACACACAACAACAAGTGAAAGCCATGTGTTTTAAGTTCCTGCACATAGTGTGAAGTTTTTGGATGCAAAAATTATTAAAGACAACAAGGTGCTTTGAATAAAATTAAAATCACTGTACCAACCATGTTAAATTTAAATTGGATTTAAATAAATATTACTTTGTAGAACATACAGTATGAACTGTGTCGAATCTGGTCACCCAGTGTTTCGGAAGTGTGGTCTCGTCACTTGTTTCAACTTACATATTTAAGTGGTGTTAGTTTTTAAACTAAATAATGTTTTACTATTCTTTATTTAGGTTTTTTGCTTGTAATGGAGCACCTTGTATCTTTTTTTTTTTTTTGGTTTGATGGCCTTACAAACTGGTGTATTGGCCACCACCTTGTATCTGATTATTAAGTTTTGTTTGTAGGTGGGTGTAAAGTTTTTAATAAAAAACTTAAATATAATAGAAATGTATATAATTTTATTAGGTATTTAGGTTATAAAGTAGAGCTTAATCAGGTGAATATTTCATGGCCTAGTAGCTTATGAATGACGCTATAAAGTAATGAGAACACTAAGATAATATACTAATTTCATACAAAACTTTGTTTTATTGCTTCAAAGTGGTATTGGAGACTTTAATTTTGTGTTTATTTGATTCTTAAAAGCCTGTAAGTATAACAGACTTAACCATTACATCAGTAATGACACCAAGTGCAATGTCATGTTATCTGTTGGTGGCATTTTGATGTAATGATCGCTGCAAATAGTATACTTTATTCTAGTAC
The DNA here is from genome assembly GCA_019359885.1 of Listronotus oregonensis. Taxonomy (NCBI): domain Eukaryota; kingdom Metazoa; phylum Arthropoda; class Insecta; order Coleoptera; family Curculionidae; genus Listronotus; species Listronotus oregonensis. The sequence continues at coordinate 179,689 of JAHBCN010000454.1, read as the reverse complement.
ACTTTTCTGCTCTCGTACAATAAAGTAGTACTATATTGTAGTACCTACCATATAATAAAGTAACCCTTTATATCCCCTAGGTAGGTAAGTAGGTTTAAAGTGAGTGGACTTTTTACGCCCTCCACTGCGACCGCTCGGGCTATTGTGGCTCACACCTTTTTTATATTTCTCCCAATAGGATCAGACTTCTAATGAATCCGATATCAGATTGGGAAAGAGAGTTTTTACATCTCCTCTTACTCATGTCGCTACCGGACACGAGCACAATATGTGTTCTGGTGTCCCTGTCTCCTGGAAAGTATGACGAGCAGACGATTAGATCCGTCATGACCTCCTCTGCCGGTCTAGCTACCAGGTCCTCGTTACAGGAACCAGATGTTTCTTCTGAGGCCGTATCTTCGGCCTTTTCCTATGAAAACGGTTCTATCTGCTTTCTGTTTAAAGCCCCTAACACATATAATAGACCGTTTATTATTAAGCACTTAAAAAGTCAAATATAAATTTTTACCATTATACTTTTAATTTGCGCATGCAAAGCAATATTTATGATTGTTCATTTTTGTCGTAATATTTATTACTACCCCTGTTACAAACTATTAAACAGACTGTTGATAGATTCCGTAAAGCATCATTCTTATTTAAAATAGAAGGAATACTGTAAAAACCCACTTTATTCCTGTCTCCTCTATTAGCACAGTTTATTACACAACAAAATGAAGGCATTATAATTATTAACTTCATAAAAATCCTTAAAAATGCACATTCGCTTATAAAAACCAAATGTAAACCTGTCCTCCAAGAGAATGAAATCAGCTGTTGTTGACAGTTCGTTAGACTGCCTAATTTTATTTACTTAAAAATGTAATACAGGGCCGTGCCAAAAAGTTGTGATTGTTCAAAATAGTAAAAAGACGTGTAGGTGGCGCTTCCTGCAAGTAAGAGCCGTATTAAGATTAGATTTAAATCCGTCATACCAAAAAACCCCCGGATACCAATTTTTGCTCCAATATTTACATTATCATAGATTTTATTTAAAAAATAGAAAAAATTAAAAACTGTAACACCCTGTATTTAGGAAACGAAGGCCTTGCGGACCCATATTTGTATAGACTTTTAGGTATATTTTGGACCATGACTACGTACCTGTAGTATTGACATTTCCTCATGAATCACCCTGTATATATATATATATATATATATATATATATATATATATATATATATATATATATATATATATATATATATTTTTTTATATCGAATCTCACCTCATCCCTCTTTACATATCTACAAGCAAATCCAAGAAGACTGCCTTAAAATCCTAGGGTAGCAAGGTTATAATTTTGTATTATAAGAAATAGCTATTAAAAATATTTTTTTTAATTCCTTCCTAATTTTTTGTAGGAAATACAGTAACTTTCAGAAAAATAGATAATCTGTAAACTAAACTAAACTAAACGTAGTGCTGACTCTAGACCTTTTATTTCACTTAAAGGCTCAAAAGTAGAAAAATAAAAGTCTTCTACTTTGTACTTGGTTTATCAAGTTTTTCTTGAAGGCGGCTGTATATATCTTGTCGCCTCCTTCCTAGTTCATATCCTGTTTACATCTTTGTGATAGTTACCCAAAATAAAACTATTGGTGCAGATTGTTTTATGTAAGGTTATTTTAAACGAAAAACAGTTCCTAAAACAACTACACATCAGTATTGAGAATGCACATTTTAGAAAAATTTAATATTTGTAAATATATACCAGAAATCGTCCCTATTATCTACATCTCGTTTCAGATTACGCGGACACAACAAGCGGCCCAACCGACCTGATGTTACAAAAATGCCAGTGCCTGATGAACAACCTCCAAACAAAGTAGCTAGGAATAATGCCGCTCCAGGAATGGTTCGAGCTGATCTTGATCCAAATAGTTCTGACCATGTAGTGGCAATGACACAGCTTAAGGAACAGATTGCTAGCCTTAAAAAGCAAGTTCTTTTAAAGGATGGCCAACTGCTAAGTAAGGATAAGATGGTAAGTCTAGAATTGTTGAGATTTATGGAATCAAATGGTTAAAAAGATTGGATCTACGACAATTCGACGCGGACAATTGGTCGCGCGACAAATCGACACGGCAAATATGGCGCGACGGCAATTTGTCGCAGCGACAATTCGACGCGGTCAAATACGACGCAGACACAATTGGTCGCAGAGACTCGGCGCGTTATTTAAAAAGTATGCTTTCTCTAAATAATGCATTTAGTGTAAAAAAAGCAAATCATGGGTCTTTTCTAATACGTCTTGCATTTTTATTTAATATTTACGTATTATATTTTAACATATAATTGGGGAAAACAAAAAGCCGCTTTGCTTACCAGAACTAACCATGACCGACTAGAACTTAGGGCTTTTGAATTTGTCTAAATAATCCCTACATAGAAGTTATTAATTTGATATTTTTTATAAATATTGTAATTGAATCTTCTTTTAGGTATCTTTATCTTTTCGTAATATCGTTTGTTTTTTGAAATGGAACTTTCTGTATATTATTTGGCCGTTGATAGATATTGCTGAATACTATACAGGGTGTTTCCGATCTTGGGGCACAAATTTTACAACGATATTTCTGAATATCTTAACGATATTTCTCATTGTCAGCGTCGAATTGAGATGCGACGGATTGTCGCATGCGACGAATTGTCGAAAGTCGAATTGACCGCGTCGAATTGTCACGCGTCGAATTTGCAGCGACGTATTGACGTGACACCAAAAAGATTACAGCTGCAAAATTCTTTGTTATCGCTAGGTCGCAGTAACTAAAAATATATAAGAAGTTAAATCGGATAAATTAATTTTATTATATCTTTTATGGAAAATAACTAAAATACAGGGTAAAAAAAGTATGATGCTCATGATTTTAATGGGGATAGTGGAGCTTTAAACAAAAAAGCCCAGAACACATGAGTCAAAAGTTAATTGTATTTGCGATATGGTTTTTTAAAGTTTAAAAAATTTGGCAACACCTTGCCCGTTTTATTGCAGTGAGTCGAACGTCTAACGTTTTTTGCGAGGTTTTACATATTTACACTTTTGATGTTTATTTACATTTAAGTAAAAAACAATAAATTATTGTTTGGTTTTTATTTGTAATTAAAAAATAATTGTACCTACCACGAATTTAGGCTAAATATCCATTTTAAGAACACACATTATTATGTTTTAAAACAGCACTTTTTTATTTTGCTTGAAGAATAAGATTTCTCGGTTGCACACATCCCGTTTTTAAATCTCTTAGGTACACCTGCACTACGGTTGTAAATTTATAATATATCGGCATAATTTCCCGATTTAAAAACGGGCAAAAATATCGCGACAGTACACACAACGTACAACTGACGACTCCACACACAAGGCTTCTGGGTAGCTCTGTTGCAAATTGCTTTTAAATTTTTAACTGGGGGAAGAACTATTATTATTTTTTTATTTGTAAATTTAAAACTTAGTTTATTTTATTAGCAAATGAATCTACTGATAAGCGATTAAGACGATAGTTTCCAATTGTTAAGCTTTTCAGAAATAATTGCTTCCAAAGTTTGTAATTTAATATCGTTTAGACAAAAATTTGTCAAGTTTTGACACATATGTCATATAAACTTTTTAACTTGTTTCATCTTCCATTATCGCCCATTAAAATCATGAGCATCATACTTTTTACACACTGTATATTTAAGCATGATAATAAATTGTTGACATTTATTACAAATTTGTGAAAGGTCTGTAATTTTTTTAGTAAAAATGTTATACGATTACTACTATTTAATTAAATTTACTCTAATTCTGTTTAAAATATTTTAAAAAGTTTTTAAAGGATACATATAATATTTCAACATGTATTATGGCATATTTTAATAAGCTAAAACAAATGATAGCAGCTGACTTACGCCACATAATTATATAGACAGAAAACTGAAGTGTTGACAATGTTTGTTTAAAGGAAAAAATGTGTTATTAGTTAGTTTATTGTTTATCTTATTTAATTCTGTGTGACTTCAAAAACATTTTTAGGAACAATAGTTTTACGAATTTCACTGGAACATATGCAGATTAGATACAGTAGTGCAGAACGCTCGGGCATAGCTAAATATTTAAAACATTAATAGCCCACTAATCGACATGGGGAAAAATATAAAAATCCTTAAATATTGTGTGGCTTTGTTTAAGTATTTATGAGGTGTTTAAAGACTAAATTATAAACGCCACAATTTTTAAATGTATTAAGGGTGGTGTTTCTTTAATTTAGAAACTAAATACTTTTTTATATTTATTTATAACAAGGAAATTTAATTTGTTGTTTATTTTGCGATAAGTAGTTAAAAAAAGGATTTTTTTTCAACAATTCCATTTTTTTTTTGTAGAAAACGAAAGGTATGATGGTTCTTGATTTAAAGTTAAAACATAAATATTAAAAAGATTATTTTTTACATTAGGAGACTACAGCTATATACCCCTCTAAATTACTTAGCTTTGTTTTTTAAAATTAACAAAATGCTGAATGCGCCTTAGCTCACGAGCATCCAATAATTGCTGCGAGAAATGTCCAAGTTGCGTTTAATTTTAATTTGGAAATATTCATTTTTAGATAACTGAACTAAAAGCAAAACATTTTACCACTGAAAATGAACTAAGAGGCAAAATGAAAAGTAACCAAAAAGAACATGATGAGAAAGTTGAGGTGCTTAACAAAAGAATATCTGGGCTCCTTAAACAAGTTGCTGGTCTGTCAAAAACCGCTAATAAGAGAGCTTCTAAAGGAGAAGTGATTGCAGCTAGTTCAGATACAAATAACAGCAGTGGTACAGATAGCCCTAGCATACCGTAATTTTTTTTAATTTCATGACTACATTCATGGTAAGAAAATTAATTTCTTCTTTATCGTCCGTCATAAAAAAATACTTATCCCAAAGGCTTATTAGATTAATCTCCAATGGTTCTTAATTTCATTATACAATTTAAAACTTAATTTTTTAAGTAATTTAACTTTTTTTTTAATGTTTTAAATTCCTACTTCTACTACTTTGAACGAAAGCTGAGCAAACTTAGTTATTTTAATTGAAAAATTTCATTTTTTATTAAATTTTTAGAATATAGGAAATTCTAGGTCACTTTTAAGTATCATATCCTATGGCAAAAGAAAACATTTTTCAAAACTTTTTTGTGCTTTGAGCGGTTATAGCAGGTAAATGAATTGAGATAGAGTGTAAATACTCAACTTTTTTTACTCTTTCATAATTTTTCTAATTGGATAAACTTTAGGTTTAGCTGAAAGTGTAGAAATTTAACTACCAATGTAAAATTGGTGCATACCTGAGTGTATTTTTATCCGTTATTACTTGTATAAAAAATAAGAGACAATCCATTTTTAGTAGGTGGAATTAGTGAGTTTACCGAATACTAGTGTCCGACCGAAGTCAATTTATGGCCGAAGCATATGGTTCGGCTTTTACCACAACCTTCGGGCGAAGCCTCCAAAGTTCGGCTTTGCCCTTAATTCAAAACTGACTTAAAACATTAGATTTTAAAATAATCGATTCAATTTCTATTTTACTACATTTTAAATGGTGAAAAGTAATTATAGCGATATGACTGATATCCTTATAAGAACTGAGACTGTAAGTCTTCAATTTAGGAACCTGAAAAAATATTTTATGTTCAGTAAATAAGTCTTTATTAAAAATTCTTTTTATTATATAATTGTTAAATACAATAATTATAATAATAATTAAGTATTAGCTAATTTGACTGCACCTCTGCCATCCGTCCTGTCCTATCCGTTTTCGGCTTCGGCCAAATCTTCGACTTTTTTGGCCGAAGCCAAACCTTCGGTCAGACACTACTTATCATCACAACAGGGTTCTGCCGAACCTGAAAACCCTTAAAAACCTGCAAATGTCATGTAATTTAAACATAGGAAAAGAACCGTAATGGTCATGGAATTTTTAGATTTTTCACATAAAACTGAAAAAAATATTATCAGAATATTTCAAAATTTTAAAAAATTATCGTTAAATTAGCCTACCCATGATGATTATCCCAGTTGTCGATTTCCGTTCTTGTCCGTCTGCCTAACCAATTAGGACTGCTCTTTGCAAGCTTCTTCTGTGATTATACAAAGGTAAATTTTCTAAGACATTAATATACATTTTTACAAACTAAGATACAAGTGGTAATAGATCTGTTTTAATGAAATGAAAAAGTAGTACTTATAGGAATGACTGATATTCTCAACATTCATAAACTGGATTATTGAAATTTTTGACCTGGAAATTTTGGAAAAGTCGTGTAATTTTGCGACTATTTAAAAATCCGAAGCATAAGCTGGTAAACTGCTAGAGTAGAAAAGTGACAAAAATTATTCAAAACTGTTACTTATTATAGCTTCATCTCAACAGAAGAGTTTTTGTAACACAATTTTGGTAGTAGTTACCGTGTTACTTTTACTACCTTTACTTTCCACTAGGGACTGTGTTTCTTTAAAAAGAATATTTATTAAAATATTGGTTAATTAATATTTTTTAATTGTGAGAAAGATATTTTACAGTTATTTAAATACTACCTATTTTAAGGTCCTAAAACAAAAAGGTGTTTTTATAGTATATAATATATATAAGTGTAACAAAAAAATAGAATCATTTTAAGTTGTTTTTTCTACTAAATTTTAATAATAACATTACATTATGTTTTAGCACGTATTCAATTATAATTGATAAGGTAATTTTTTATTAAGAATTTTAGCTTGTACATATATCTATGTTGGGGTTAAATCGCTTCAACTATTTTTATTCTATTTACGACCAATTTGTAATGTAGAGTGTGATACGTGAAACTGACCTTGAATTTGCGCAGAAATAAAAAATGTAAAAAATAGGGTACTTCACTTAAAGTTACAAAGTTTTGTCCATTTACCGAAAGTTACACAATGGACCACACATATGGGAAAAGTCGTTTTGGTTAATATGGCTGAATCTGCGATATGTTACTTGTCTCGGCTTCCTGAACAAATGTCTTATTAGACACACAGCTCTAAACTTCACGAATTATAAAATAAGGTATAATTAATCCTCCTGTGCACAACTGAGTTAACTCGTCAAAACGGAACCGACTAAAGGTCGATTTAGCCAAGATATTTTCTTTAAGAACTTTTGATTTAATAACTTTTATGACATTTCATACCACACAATTTAAAGCTAAATCGGTTCTATTAGCAACTGGCTTGGTCATTGACTGTAATTGGAAAAGTACCCAGATATAAAGTAAATAAATAAAATAATAAAAATTAAAATCAATTAAAAAACCGCACGTCTCAAAATATAAAAGATAGTTCATTGCCGCTTGCGTTAGCACTACCCGGAGTTTACCACGCGGAGGTTACAAAGTCGGACTTAAACTTGTTAGACTTCATCAGTCTTTTTTTTTAATTTTTTTTTCTTTATGACAGCTCACGAATATATGTATATTATATACTATGCTTATACCTAAGTACCAAAGTACCGTGAGTGCCGGGTTTTCCAGTGTTTAACCCATTCTTTCCCCAGTTCCGTCAACGCTGTTCAAGCACTGAAACATGCAAATGTTGCATTTTACAGCACCTTTTAGAGAACGCAGTACCTAAGTCTGTCGATCGTTATATTTAAGTTCATCAGTAATATATTTTTTTATAATTTTAGATGTCCAAATTGCTTTTATGTTTGTTTGTCTGTCTAGTTTATAATTTCGCTATAATTAAATCCATAAAATAGTCACAATAATGATTCTTTTTCTGATACTTTGCAGTCTTTTAAATATTTTTAGTGTTTCTATTATTTTTTATTATTTTCTTGATCTCTATTCTTCACCATCGACTATAAGTTTTTTGCGTCATTATTATTATTATTCCTATTAAAAAATATATTACTGCTGAACTTTATAAATATAACGATCGACAGACTCACGAAGATTAAGGAGTTTAAGTTCGACTTTGCAACCGCTTCGTGGTAAATTATGGATTTTTACTATTTCATTTATTTACTTTTCCAATTAAAGTCAATGGCCAAGTCAAAAGTTCTTGAGAATATCATAGCTAACTGGTCCCTGTGAATTTTTGGTCGGTTTCGTTTTGATTAGTTAACTCATAGTTGTGCGCAGGAGGGTTAATTATACCTTATTTTAAATTCCGTTAAGTTTAGAGCTTTGTGGCATTTGTTCAGGACGCACGTAACATATCGCAGATTCAGTTATATTAACCGAAACCACTTTTCCTATATGTGTGTTACGGGGTTCTTTGAGAATAGTTCTTAAAAATAGACCTAATTACTTAGATTTAATTAACAAAAAAAAAAAATTCAGATACGGCTAGTAGGCCATCAAGTTTGGCGATCGCGATTTTTCTCTAAATAAATAGGATCAGTTGGAAGTTAAAAATAAAATATAAATTTCGAATATAGGCACACTTCTTTTCTGTTCTTGTTTTTTAATTAAATTCGTTATTTTAGACAGTTTTTATTTTTTGGATTACAGTGGGGTAAATATTATTAGGGACTTGATTAATTTAAATAATTTGAAGCATTCTTGTCACAGATAACAACATATTAAAAAGATATAACATATCAATATAACACCATTATGTATTTTTTCTTGAAGAATTATTGATTTAAAATAAATTTATTAAGTATTTATAAATGAGGAATTTCTAATAAAAACCAAGTTACCATAAACTTAAAACCATCTTTGCTGAATTAACTGTAACGAAATATTTTCAGTAGTTTTTTTCTTACGATGTATGAACTGTATCAAGAAATCCCCAATTATATGGTTTAAACTGCTTTCAAAGTTAATGAAACTTTTCCACAACTAAAACCGGTCTTCAGAAAGTAAATTATTCTTAATAATGTTCTGTTGGTATAAGTAATAACTCGCCGAATACTTTTAGTAATTGATTTTTTGTTGTGTAGGTATACTTTTATAAAATAGGTTTCGTTTTACTTACGTCTTTTAACGTTGATTTTTTAATTGATATGTTTATTTTTGTATCAGTTATTAAACCAATTTACTTATAATCTCGAATGGTTATTAGTGTCTAAGTTTTTTGAAATCGGTATTTTGACAACATATTACTGTTTTTAAACATTTTTGTCTGTTACTATTATGTTACCTATTACTGTAAAGTTATTTGGCTCAAACATTAAAATTATTTTAAATTTAATAAAAACTCAATTATTTTGTACATTGTAAAGGGATAATATGCCTTTGCAGCAATATAAGAAAATCATACAAATATTGTATTTTAGAACTACGCGTTTCAATATATTAATTTATTAAGAATAAGAATTTTTTTTAGTATTTGTATTATCTAGTATTAAAAAAAGTATAATTAAACAATGAAGTTTAAAGATACTTACTTTTTTTTATCTTGATGGCAGCTCAAGAAGGATTACTATGTATGTATATTATATACTATATACCACAGCCCTACTTCACTAACAAGCCGTGAACAAGGAAATCTGGCAACTATGCCTTCAGATCTAGCGACACACGTTTGCTGTTCTTTAGTCATATGATTTACGTTGAATGACCTGTTGCTCTGTTGTTTTATTGTGAATAAATCAACTTTTTGAAAGAAAATATTGTTAAGATAAAGACTAAACCTGTAAAAGGTCTTACTGTGTGAAATTTGTGAGTGACCGGGACAGTTTTTCCGCAGACATTGCGTAAAAACAAGAATATCTGCGGGCGAAAAGTGCCGGTGTTATAAAGTACTTAAAGTAAATGGCGGCAAATGAACTTGACATTTTGTGGTGGTACTTTTTAAAAAATAATTAAAATTGAAAGTGTGTTTTAATGATTCGTGTTTGGCTTTAATTTTGAAGGTATTTTTTTAGTTATTTTTTAAAAACAGTAACAAATATTAGCATTGGAAATTACCGTAAGTACGTAGGTATACAATTGATCATTTCTCTGTTAATTTTTTAAGAAAATTTGTTACCTGGGTTGAAGCTTGGCATAAACTTGAAAACAATAATGGTCGCCTTACAAACGACACCTATTCTGCACTTTGCCATAGTACCTCTGTTTTACTAGAAATAATTGACTATTCATTTTCAAAATTTGATTTGTCGTATATTTTACCAGGTAAATTTACTACTGAAAAGTTAGAAAAAAGATTTGGTAAATACAGACTTCTCGGAGGTTGTAATTACAATAGCTACGTTTACAGCGGGCGGACCAAATTTTTAGTCCAAGGACTAAATGACGTCACGTGTACTTTTTTCCCAATGTAAACACGCGAGTATTAAAATTAGATACTCGAATTTGGTCCGTCTCAACTAGGGTAGATCAAATACATTTTTTTTCGGTGTAAACACGTCGTAATTTATTCGTGGATCAAATGACATTGCTGACGTTTTGCATATTGCACAAAAGAAGAAGATAACCTGTAAAGTTGTCATTCTGTTTGTTTAAAATTGTTTTGGATATAAGTATATTATTTCGTATTTTTTTTAAACAATTTGAATTTTGATTCAATGGATTACTATTATTACTAACGCAACACGATCCATATTAACGCCAATACCAAAAATAAATTAAAAATACTTAGAAAAACGTTTTAAATATTCAAAGGAATTTTTGGATTCACAAATAAACACAAGAAAAACAGGTTAGGTACTGAGCTTCAAATTTGTATATGTCAATTTTGATCCTAAAGTTAAACTTGAACTAATTTATACCACAAAATAATTCGTTGTAAACACTTGTGTACTAAAAAAAATAAGTCCACGCTTTGGTCCATGGACCAAATAGATCCACGCGGTGTAAACGTAGCTAATGTTAGCTTTGATTATATTTTAAATGCTGAGAAAAAAATTAGACTCAAACATATATTTAGAAGCGCTGCTGATGGTAATTTCTCTTTAGCTGAGATTAAAAAACAGGGAGACAGCTGTATCCAGGAAAATGATCTTGATTGGACAATACCTCAAAATAATTACACTGAAAAATTTTTGTTTTTACTTGAAACTGAATACCTAAATGAGGTAAAATTTTACTTTACGGACACCACGCCGATTTTCATGAATTTTTGCATACAGGGGTTTTTTGGGGCACTGATCACGAATCTAAAATCAGTTTTCTCCGGCAACCTCTGGTTTTTGAGTTATTAGGCTTCAAAGTGGACTAACCTCAAAATGGGCATTTTTCCAAAATTCCTCCTTCTTGAAACTGATTACCATCAAAATGGAACATACACTAATTGGGTACTTATTTATTAAACAAATACACTAAAATTTACAAAGGTTTATTGCATATTTTTAGTAAAAATCACCCTAAATTAATTCAGTTTTTTCTATTTTGAAAACTTAATTATGAACAGGCAACCAGTTATACATCATAAATCTTCCAACAACGTACAGAAAAGTGGATTCATTTGAGATAATTTTTACTTAAAATAGACAATAAATTATTGTAAATTTTAGTGTATTTGTTTAATATATTAGTGCCTAATCAGTGTATGTTCCCATTTGTTGGTAATCAGTTTCAAGAAGGGAGAATTTTGAGGTTAGTCCACTTTGAGGCCTCATAACTCAAAAACCGGAGGTTGCCGGAAAAAACTGATTTTAGATTCGTGATCAGCGCCCCAAAAAACCCCTGTATGCAAAAATTCATTAAAATCGGCGTGGTGTCCGTAAAGTAAAATTTTACCCTAAATGAATATGAAATTGACAAATCGGTACAAATTTATATAGCCGGTTATGCTGCCCACAAAATTGTAAAAAAATATAATAATTGTAACATCTGTGTTTCTTTTCTTGTTGAAAGTAAGGGAAACCTAATTGACGACGAATACTTTGATTGTCTACAACGTGGCGGTTTAAAGGTTCCTACAGAAATTGTTAAAGACGTTCTGTTCCATATGTGCGCGATTTTTGAGAAAATTATTAATGACCCTGATACTGAGAGTGACTTCCTAAAAATGGAAAATCAAAAAGCTATCCTGTGTGATCTAACTAATTTAAGCACTAGACAACATGAAGGCTTTAATGATTTATGCTCGCAATGTATTTGTGGTAACGAGAACAAAAATATGTTCATTATGATGTGCTCTATATTTTCAAACATTCTTTTAAATAATTATGTTAAAAAAGAAATAACAAAAATGCCACAGAAAAATCGGAAAAGGCTGAGTCAAAAAACAAAAAAAGGAAACTAGACACATTTAATAAATAAATAAACAAAACTAAAACTAAGTACAATTACTAACTAAATGTTAAATTACACTTGTTTCCTTTTACAACAGCATCATGTTCTTATGCCTTGACCTATGCACATAAATTAATTTGTTTTAGAGTTTAAATATTATATAAATATATTTATTTTTTCAATTATTATACTGATTTAATTATTTTAATGGAAATATCAAAACTATTTACGCGATCTTTGAATTGAGCCTTAAATGAATTTAAAAATACGCGCCTCGATACCCGGATCACTGCTCATCGCGCTCGAGGGAAACCGATCTGAATCTCTTGCCGGTTGCGGCGTTGCCAAGTGGTTGTTCACGGCTTGTAGTGAAGTAGGGCTGTGTATATACTATACATATACATACATATTATACCAAAGTACCGTGAGTGCCGGGTTTTCCGGTGTTTAATCCACTCTTTCCCCAGTTCCGTCAACGCTGTCCAAGCACTGAAACATGCAAATGTTGCATTTTACAGCACTTTTTAGACAACGCGGTAGTGTCACCACGGACGTTATTTTAAATAACTACTACCTAAATATGTCTCCCCGGCTGGGGATAGAGCCAGGATCGCCGGAGTGGCGAGCCGAGACTCTGACCACTACGCTACCGAGGAGACATTTAATTAAATTATATTTTATTTTCTCTTGTTTATAATTTTTTTGTTACTTGCAATACAAGTTCAAAAATATAATAATTAATATAAGTCAATATGTCAAAAAATCGTAGTTCCAAATTGAAATATGTGTATGTGTTTTGATATAATGTTGCAATCTTTACAATAAACCTTTATATTAAACAAAAAGATTCAATTTTTATAAAATTTCATTTTTTGGAACAAAGACAAATAATCTTTAACGTAATATTCAAGCCTTTTTATTATTAAATTCTTAAGATTTTTTTGTGAAAATTGATGCATTAAAGAAAATTATATTTTAACATGCCAATTAAGAGGAAAATACAAATGCAAAAAATTGTAGCTCTGATAAAATAAAAAATTTGGAAATACATGAATTTTCAGTCCTAACTTTTTTGCTTTAAAACTAAAGTAGGATTGTGGGAAATATTTTGTTTCACCTTGTAACATTTAGGTTTTGCAACTATATAATTATATAATTAAGAACTGTAAATATTATGAAAAACCCGACGAATCCAAGTGTTTTTCCATGGCTTTCACATTATCACTGTTGTCACCATTAACCCTATCTTTTTTCTGCACTTCACATAACCATAATCGTTTTAAAGATTCATCGGATAGTAAGATTTAAAAAAATATTTTTACATGTTTTTTTCTGTAGATAAAAAAAGGGGTATATGATCAGGTGGCAATAAAAATAGTTACATAATCCATTACAACTTTAATACTGTCAAAATGTTAAAACAAAATTACAGGCCTGTTTTTTATGTATGTAGTTAGCGCTAAAAAAACTATTTCTAGTGATGACCTTAAATGATGCAAATTCATTATTATTTGGTAATTTAAGAATTTAGGTCTATAAGTTAAATAAGAGTTTGAAAAAGATCATCTTTCAGAACTTTCCTTAACAGTGTAGTATTTCTTAATTACATGGCACACATGTATTCATTGTGACGTGGTTAATTATTTGCTGTTTTATTTATTAGACTTACTACTAAAATAACTTTTTTACAAATATTTATTTTTATAACTAGTCCAATGTTGATTTTTATATAACATCAAACAGTTTATGAGAAATTAATTTTGTAAACTACAAGCCGACTCCTAAATATATTCTATAGTTTTGTGGCGGATCCATGTTTTAGTTTGTTTTATTTGGGTTACTCGCCTTTTTTCTTTTTGGAAAATGGGACCCTCTTGGTCCGGGTCCCGGTATGGGCTGATCCTGTCCAGCCCTATTGAACCCCCATGAACTTGCAGATCGCCTGCAACAAAAGAAGAAAACCCCCCCAAAAAACCCAAAAAATCACAAATATTAATCTACGTTTCGGTGGCAAGTCGGCCACCGTTATCAAGATTGAAACTAAAACAAAAAATTAAACTAAATTTTAGGTCTCAAAACTTAGGAAATTCTGATAGCTTTTGAACTTTTAATGACGTTTTGTCATAAGTGACAATAGGTTATTGGACTGGTGTATGTATAGTATTTAAAAAGACCAGAAAGGTGTGTGGTATGGTGTGTTAATTGATTTTAAGTTTACCTGAATTTACTTCAGCATCAAGCATAGGTAACCATGTATTATTTAAACTAACAGATATTAATGCTACACATCTGTCTTTATTTAATAAAATAAATGCACTTTCCTTTATTTTACGTTTTTTGAACAAGTTTCCTTTGTATAATGCTAGAAGCATTCCAGTTTATTATGTGGTTATTATCAAAGCGTGTTGACGATTTTTGATTTGTGAATTCATGTGTTTCTAATATATGTTCTATGTTCTTTTATGCGTTTGGCTAATGGTCACCTATATAAAATTTATTACATTCACAAGGGATCTTATATACAATATACAATATAAACGAAAACACAAAAAATGTCATTTATAAGATCCCTTGTGAATGTAATAAATTTTATATAGGTGAAACTTCCAGACCATTAGCCAAACGCATAAAAGAACATAGAACATATATTAGAAACACAGAATTCCACAAATCAAAAATCTGTCAACACGCATTTGATAATAACCACATAATAAACTGGAATGCTTCTAGCATTATAGCAAAGGAAACTTGTTCAAAAAAACATAAAATAAAGGAAAGTGCATTTATTTTATTAAATAAAGACAGATGTGTAGCATTAATATCTGTTAGTTTAAATAATACATGGTTACCTATGCTTGATGCTGAAGTAAATTCAGGTAAACTTAAAATCAATTAACACACCATACCACACACCTTTCTGGTCTTTTTAAATACTATACATACACCAGTCCAATAACCTATTGTCACTTATGACAAAACGTCATTAAAAGTTCAAAAGCTATCAGAATTTCCTAAGTTTTGAGACCTAAAATTTCTTAAAATTTAGTTTAATTTTTTGTTTTAGTTTCAATCTTGGTAACGGTGGCCGACTTGCCACCGAAACGTAGATTAATATTTGTGATTTTTTGGGTTTTTTGGGGGGTTTTTCTTCTTTTTTGTTGCAGGCGATCTGCAAGTTCATAGGGGTTCAATAGGGCTGGACAGGGTCAGCCCGCATACCCCGGGACCCGGACCAAGAGGGTCCCATTTTCCAAAAAGTAAAAAGGCGAGTAACCCAAATAAAACAAACTAAAGCCGACTCCTATTAATGTATTGCAGCTTGGTATCTTCAATGATGTGAAAAATAAACACTTTCCTTTGTTGCGTCGAAAAGTTCTAGTTTTAACAAGAGAATATTGACCTCGCGCCATATTAATGGTTAATATTAAATATAAAAGATGCTTGTTTTAACACCCTATGACTCGGAAAAAAGATGTTTTTCTAAAGGTGTGTATTCATTTACCGCGGCTGCCGCCTGCGGCAATCTAAAGCTACGTTTTCTATGGGGCGGCTGACGCCAGTACACCCATTTCCTATGAAGTATAGACGCGAGTGATCGGTTGTCAAAAAAATACAGTTTTCTGAAAAAATGTTAGAAGAAATTGAGGACAAAGAAATTTTACTGAAAAACGTGCAAAAAAAATAAACAAGTTCATCCATCATTTAAAACATTTATTGAAAGATGAAGAGAAATTTAGGCAATATTTCATCTTCCTCTGCAGAAAATAAAACTTTTGACATCGTACAGGCACGACTTTGACAACCGGCGGCTGACGCTTGACTGCCTCGAGAGGGGTAGGGCCGCGCCGTCTGTAGCTGCCAGCAGTTGATGCTTGCGTCTGACGCTCGAAAAGAAACGGATAAATGAATTGTTACATGAGCAGTACTAGGCGTCAGACGCTGTGCGGCAGCCGCGTGCGTCAACCGCCCCATAGGAAACGCACCTTTAAAGTGGTTCGACCGCGGTAGTGTTCGCCTTGCAATGGATACACACCTTTATACTGGAGATGTCGATTCGCCACGATAAAAGTCACCCTGTATGTAAAACGCACATTACCTTCAATAAAAAAATCTCACATTATAACTATGACCCATTAAAAAAAATGTCCCGGTTCTTCATAAAATTAAACCTCTTATATCTCATTTTAATTATTATAAATATTTTAGGGCTTTCAAATACATATAATTTCCAGAGACCTACAATTTATTATAACCTTTCAATTTCTGGGTCCAGAAGTCCATAAAAAGAGTTAAGTGACCATGTTACATACTGAAGGGACGGTTTTTCGTTAATCAAAAGTATTAAAGAGCAACAATATTTTAGTTTAAATAGGTATTAAAAAACAAAAACCAACCCATTTTTAAAATTATATGTAATGCTTTGATAAACGCTCGTCGTGAGGAAATTTTTTTAGCAGGTGACCATCTAGTTCGTTATCCAGTTTTCAAGTTAAGAGATGCAAATTTTGGTATTTAAAAACGCCTTAACCAACATAAATAAACAACTTTTAGAAGCACCATCACTATTACAAACATTAGTTTAGCATGAGTCCAGTCAACTTTCGTAATTATTTATTTAAATAAAAAAGAGTATAATACAGGAAAAACCTAATTATTTTTTTCCATAATATTTTGGAAACAAAATGTCAAATGAATGTCATTTTGTGGGTATAGTTTGTTTTTCTTGCTTAATCATGCAGAAAACCTAAACGTATTTTGGGCGTTCACCGCGCAGTTAATTTAATAAAATCCTGTATAATAAATAATAATAAGTGTAATTGTTTTTAAGGTCAATATTTACCAACCACTATGCAACTGGATAACGACTCTTGGTCACATGATATATAAAATTTTTAAACTGTAAATGTGAGGTTTCATTTTCTAAGTAACAAGTTTGTTTCTGCAAAAACTTAAACTTTATTTCCTGAAGACATTCCAATATAGCAGTAATTTTTTTAAGGGAACGTAATATAAGTGGCTGGCAGTAACAGCTATAATAATGGGTAAAACACTAGATGCAACATTATTTAAAATTTTGGAAAATAGACACCTTTAATGGAAATAAGAATCCTTATGTAGAAACAAACTTATTGCATTTAGTCTTTATTTATGTGTAACATAGTTTAGAATCTTTATAATAATTTTACCCATCTGTATATTTACATCATATTTATACATTTTAGTTAAGCTTTAGGTTATTTTAATTTAAATAAATTATTTTTTTAAGAAGAAATGTAGTTATGTATTAAAATAAAATAAACAATAAATATCTTTGCAGTTTTTATTATCACTATGTCACAGATACAGAGAAAACATTTCATGTATTTTACGACGTGAATTATATTATTGAGTCCGTAATAAATAAAAAAAGTTTAACAAATATTGCACAAAAACAAACAAAACAAGATAACAATAAATATTAATATTTAAGCTACAACTTCACTAACAATATGGAAGACAATTTACTAAGCTACACTTTCATTAACAACATGGAAGACAATTTACCTTGTAAACAGTTTAAGATTGTTTTAATTTTATTAAATAAAAAGTAGTGACGACTACTTTATTCGTTCGGTTTTTTTTTGTATGTATACATCAACAACAACACTTCGTTACATCTAACACTATGTGCTGTAAGCGGCCAATGCCCCTTAGTTCAAACCGGTGGCGGTGCGAGAGATATATTCCTTGACGAATTAATTTCATAGTTATCCTTTAAAATACGAATTTACGTAATTCTTAGAAGGGAACCAGGCAGATCCACAAATGATATTGGTTAGGCCGTTTGTTATCCTTTAAAAAGTAAACAGCCTAACCAATATCATTTGTGGATCTGCCTGGTTCCCTTCTGAGAATTACGTTAATTCGTAGATGAATACAACTTGGATGCTAACTCGCATTTAATCTAAAGAACCCCTTATACCTACAAAACTTCTAGGCAAACTAAATTTAACTCAAAATAAATGCATAATTACACTGGCAGCTGTCGGTATCAAAAAATTGGCCTTTTGTTAGCCTAGAAAATTAAATAAATTTTTATTTATGTCAAATTCATGTAATGAAAATAAAATTAAAATGAAGTAGGTTTCCTTCATATAGAAAAACGGACCTAAAAATATCTTTAAATATTCTAAATACATGTTCTAACCTACTTTATTCTTGGGTCTTGCAATATTTTTGCTGCTTTTAGACAGTGGTAAAGTGGTAAACTTCTCTATTCCCTTGAACAAATCATAATATTGATATTGCCTATAAGACACGGTACCCCCGAAGAATGGGTAAGATTAATAAAAATGTGAAAAGTTACGGGGCGCGGAATTCGAATACTTTATGTTTGTACAGGGTGTACAACTAAGAAAGGAGGCCGGCTGTATCTCAGAAAATATTTATCGCACAGCATTGGGGAAAAAATATTGTTAGTAAAAGTGGTCAAGAGAAATAGCTGGAAATTATTTTCAAGTTTCTGAAATGGCCGCTAGGCGTAACTGCAATCTTGAATCTGAAAAAGTGATGTTTCTGTGAGTTTTGCTATATAAATTTAACAAAAAAAACCTGATCTTTAAAGTCGAGGATAATCTGAATCTTTTTTGTTTGACAATTTTTGCTATATCTCTAAAAATAAAGTGGGGGGTATTCAAAGGTTTCCGTCAAACACACCCTGTATCTTCGAAACGGCTGAGCCGATTTTAACAAACTTGGGCTAGTTGAAAAGAGCTATTCTTGGGCTATAAATCTTAAAATATTTAAAGTTTTGTTAGTTTCACACGTCGCCCCTAGAGGGCTTTTTTCGACATTCCGACAGAAATGGTTAATTTTCTCAAAAAATTAAATGCATTGGTATAATTTTTTCTTTATGAAAAAGTAGCTAAATAATGTCTAAACAAGCTCGCGAAAACCGTATCTCGATATCTTGTTGCTTACCTAAAATTTAGGCCCAAGAAAATTTTATTCGGCAATATCTCAAAAACTATAAAAGCTACAAGAAGTATTACATGACATTAATTATGTATTTTTATAAAATATTTTTTCAAGGTATACTACTAGAATTCGCTTTTTTGATTATAACTCGTAAAGTACTGCATTTAGATGAAAATATTATTTAACTTAAATTAGAGGTTTTGTAATATTACACAATTTATGTTTTATAAAATTTCTTGTACCTTTTATAGTTTTTGAGATATTGACATATAAAATTTTCTTTGGTCTAAATATTAGGTAAGGAACAAGATATCGATATGCGGTTTTCGCGAGCTTGTTAAGTCATTATTTAGCCACTTTTTCATAAAGAAAAAATATACCAATGCATTGAATTTTTTCGAGAAAATTAACAATTTCTGTCGGAATGTCGAAAAAAGCCCTGTAGCGGCGACGTGTGAAACTTACAAAACTTTAAATATTTTAAGATTTATAGCCCAAGAATAGCTCTTTTCAACTAGCCCAAGTTTGTTAAAATCGGCTAAGCCGTTTCGAAGATGCAGGGTGTGTTTGACGAAAACCTTTAAATACCCCCCACCACTTTATTTTTAGAGATATAGCAAAAGTTGTCAAACAAAAAAGGTTCAGATTATCCTCGACTTTAAAGATTAGGTATTTTTTTTTGTTAGGTTAATATAGCAAAATTCACAGAAACATCATTTTTTTAGATTCAAGATTACGGCCATTTCAAACACTTGAAAATAATTTCCAGCTATTTCTTTTGACCACTTTTACTAAGAATATTTTTTTCCCAACGCTGCGCGATAAATATTTTCTGAGATACAGCCGGCCTCCTTTCTTAGTTGTACACCCTGTACTGCAAAATCCAGTTTGAATTGAAATAGTATCTGCCCTTTCTCAAGATTTATGCAAAATAAAGATCTTTTAAATTTTATAGAAAAAATCAAAGAAATAAGAAAATTTTCGCATTTAATTTTTTACCCTTACTCACAAATTAAAGTTAACACTTACTTCAGAGTATAATTATTAAATCATAAACACAGAATTTATCATATTTTTTATGTGTTCTTCAAACTTAGCACTCAAAACTGTTAAATCCATCATTCATAAAAAATATATTATTTGAATTTAACAAAAAATGTATTGAATTGTAAGAATTCTTTTAAAACTATTATATATTGCTTAAAATTTATTTACTAATCCTTGTATATTTTTTTTTTATTAAAGTCGGCATCATGATATAAAAATGAAGAATAACTTATTAAATAACATGAGGTTGTTTATGGTTTAACTACTTATAAATACATAAGTACATTTAGTATACAATACATTAAAACAAAACATTTTTTAATTAATTTATGCATCTACATATTAATGTAAATAAATTATAAATATATGTTACAAAAGAAAATCTGTTCAGAAACGTTAAGAAAAAAAAAACTACAGCTTGCTTTAATTTCTTAGAATAAGATGGGTCACTTAACAGATTTATTTTGTCAAACAGTGGCGTACCCAGAAAAATTTTAGGGGGGGGGGCAAGCCATGCCCGCCGGAGGCCAGTCCGGCAAATCCGGATAATTTTGGGGGCGCTACGCCAATTTTTACCAAGAACTCGTTAACATCGTTAAAAGAACAAGAATTCGGTGCCCTCTTAAATGGCAAATGGGGGGCGACCACCCGCGCGCTACGGCCGAGGTCTTAAAAATAAACGATTTTTAGACTACTGGAATAAATATAAAATAAGTCTGTTAATAATTGACGAATTTTATCCTAAGAGATTGAAGCAAGCTGTTGTTCATTTTCTTTCTCAACGTATTTGAACAGATTTTTCACTTGTAACATATATTAAATTTATAATTTATTTACATTTATATATGGATGCATAAATTAATTAAAAAATTATATATTTTTTTAAATTTAATGTATACTAAATGTACTGATGTATTTATAAGTAGTTACAACATAAACGACCTCAGTTCATTTTAATAAGTTATTCATCATTTCTATATCACTATCGGCGGAGTGATGATTACATTGTTAAATTTAGCAATTGTTAAAAGTTAACAACGGTTTAGAATGTTTAACAAAACGTCATTGTCAGTGTTATTCAATGATTTTAGTAGTCAACCTGTCAAAATCTGACATTTTGTTAAACATTCTAAACGGTTGTTAACTTTCAGTCCATTGCTAAATTTAACAACGCGATCATCACTCGGCCGTTAGCCTACTTCAATAAAAAAAGATAAATTATACAAGGGTTAGTAAATAAATTATAAGCAATATATTACAGTTTTAAAAATTTCTGTTGCACTCCAATAATTTTTTTTGTTAAATTCAAAAAATATATAAAAATATGATAAATGTTGTGTTTATGATTTGATAATTATACTCTAAATTAAAAGTAAACTTTAATTTGTTAGTAATGGTAAAAAACTAAATTCGAAAATTTCCTTATTTCTTCAATTTTTTCTATAAAATTTAAAAGAATTTTATTTTTCGTAAATCTCGAGAAAGGGAGCAGATACGATTCAAACTGGATTTTGCAGTACAAACATAGAGTATTCGAATCCCAGGCCCCTTTACCTTACACATTTTTATTAATCTTACCCATCCTTCAGTTAGGAGTACCGTGAAGAATACCTAATATACGGCCTAATTTCCGTAAGTCACGTAAAGGCGAAAGAAGAAAATTTAATTTTTGACGGTTCTTCTAAGAGCTTAACCAACAAAAACTCCTATTTTGGTCCGTTTTGCTTTAACGCGACTTACGCACCTTAATACATTTCATTATGCATTCTTATGGGCAATATTAATCTTTTACTTCGTTAAATTAATGGAAAAGTGATAAGTTCTGTGACCTAAAAGTAACAAAAACGGGCGGTAGTAAAGGATTTTATATCTTTGCCTCTCAGCAGTTAGTAAAAAGTGATTGGTCTTTCGCTAATTAATATTCTAGGTATTAAATCACACTTATAGTACACGACATTAATATTTTTGTCATTGTCACGCAATCCCAAACAAATTACTGACTTGTCAAAAGAGTCATGGATAGTTTTCTAAATATAAAGAGAACATTTTTAGCTTACAGTAAATTCAAACAAAAAAAAAAGTAACAACAAGCGCTTAAAATTATTTAAACTAACCTACGTTTTCTGTCTAAGGAATTCTAAGAATTTTTACACACAACATTCTCTAGGAGCCTCATAATTACCAAATACAACAATTAACAGAATGCTTAATGGGTTGTAAAAACATATAGAATGTTTAAAAATATTTGTAAATAAGTACGTAAAATAAAAAATTAATAGTAAAATAGATGAACACAAAACTATATTAACAGAAATAGGTCATTTAATAACCCATTAACCGTTGTTAAACAATTAACAGTATGTGATTAATTAAAACAAGAAATCAAAAGTGCACATATATTATCTATCACCTGCTAATAAAAGTCCTTTTTAGATATTCATTGGCCACTACTATTTTTGCTTGCTAAAAATCACCAAGTAAAAGCATTATTCAATAACATTGGCATGATATATCACTGTCGGATGTAAAATATCATCTCTACTTTGAATTAATTTAAGTTCCATGACTCTTCGGGTAAGTTCTTTTCCTGAATATAAAAAAAACAATTATCCAATGGCAGCTTTAAACAAATAATTCTTACCTTGTGCATACTCCAATGTTCGTTTTAAAACTGCTTGCAAAGCAGCCACAGTTTTTTCTAATGATTCCTTTAGATCTGATCCAGATTGGTACATAAAACAAAGGAATAGGGCACTAAACAAATCTCCTGTTCCTGTAAAGGAAGCATCCAGTTTATCTATTTCCATATGTAGTTTAATAGGGCTACCTAAAATAAAGGATTCAGGTCAGTATATGTATACTCGATTATATTTATTATTTAATTTACTTCAAATTAGTTTCAGTGGTATAATAGTAAAAAGTTGCCTGCTAGATTCCACAGGGTCTAAAATATTAAATTAGAAAAATACAAATCATATAGTATTTTTCACACGAATCGCTTCTAAAGTGAGTGTTCATATTCTGAAATTTTTAAAACCCTGATCTACCAAGCAATATTAAAAATAGGACAAAATTATTTATTTTTTTAATATAATTATTTTTATAAACTCAGTTTTAATATGGGTGTATACAAAATTATAGTTTATTATTGCTAATATAATCAAAAACTATACTGAAATCCCTTAGAGGTTAACAAAGAAAATTTTTTTGATTTATACAAAGTTAAAGGTGATTTAACATTTTGTATTGTTGTTTATAATCTTTATTAACCACTAGGTAACAGAGAAACGTAACTATGGTAACTTGGAACTGTTAATCTATTTGTCACTGACTTTAAAATAACAGTACACCGTTCATATTATGATAGAGACTGGAATTACCTAATACATATTTTATGATATAGGATGTAATAAATAAAAATAAATAATATACGACCCGAAAATCTTCACTTTCTTCGCAATTATCGTCTGAAAGGAAAAATACTAAGGTATTCCTAAATTAAAAATCATAACATCCTACAATTTTATAAACTAAAAACACACCTGTAATGGCAGTAACAAAGCTAGTGGTAATAATTCAAGACTAAACTTTTTTTATTATAGTTACTTTTTTTAATTTAATTTCTTAAAAACCAACATAGCATTCACGTCTTAAAAATGTTGTTTTCTTCATTGACTTTCAGACCATATTAGGTATAAAAAGAATGTATCAAAATTCCTAATATTAACCCAGATAGCCCTCGTGGATGGCAATTAGCCGGGAATTTACCTCCGCAAATTTTAGTCAAGTTGTCAAGTACAAAGTTGGAGGAAAATTGGCAGTACATTTCTTACAACTTGAGGACAACTTGGCTACAAAAAGTTACGGTGCAAGTGTTATTGTCGGTAAATTGTACGCTATTTGACTGCAAGTGTTGCTGACAATTTCCATGCCATTTTCGGTGTAACATTGTCAACAACTTGTCGGCAAACTTGACTCAGTAACGAATTGTCGTTTACACTGGCTATCTGGGAATTTTTAATTCTCTTGATTATCACGTTAAATTATTCTAACTAAATACCATAAATTTAAATGCAGGTTTGACAACTATTTTATCATTGTCACCGGTTTTATACCTTTAACAAAAACTCTTTAATGACAGATATTATAGGACAGTGTAAAACGTGCTTTTAAGAAAATCGCTTTCGACTGGTAAATGGCAGGTCTTACCTTAAATCACACACATAGTTGCGCATTTTTGGGAAAACTACAAGCGATTGAAACAACTGCAACGGTAAAAAAAGATCACGGTTAACTTGATTCGTCGATTTGACGATTTCCGTACACCTCTGTATCTCGGTTGTTAAGGGGATATTCTAGTGTAGAGGCATGAATTTTAGGTAATTTTTGAAGTGCCGTAAAAGAGGAAATTAATATATTTACTATCCATTTTTTTATCAGTTATTTATTAACATTACAAAAATACAGAAAAAATAAAAAAAAAGTTAAAAAATCCAAAAAATTAGCAGCTGATGAAGTGGGGGGTTGCCCATGACCATGCCCACGATTTCTCAAGTTCTACTGGACCGATTTACTTGAAAGGTTTTGAAAGTGTTTATAGACTTGTCTAAGTCCGGAACTGTCCGCATCCCCAATTTTTAATATTTTTAAAAAAATCGAAAAGTCAAAAAAGTGGTATAAATTTTTTTTCAGGCTGCCGCCATTTTGTAATTTTTTTTCAACTTTTCCGTAGTTCCGGACATTGCGACATTACTCTACATTGATAATCTTTTTTTTTCAGATTGCTAGGAGGGTTGGAATCGTGGGCATTGTCACGGGCCAATTTTTTGAGACCCCCTACTTCATCAGCTGCTAATATTTTAAATTTTCAACTTTTTTATTTTTTAATTTTTTTCTGTTTTTTTTGTAATGTTAATAAATAACTCATAAAAAAATGGATAGTAAAAATATTAAATGCCTTTTTTTACGGCACTTCAAAAATCACCTAAAATTCATGCCTCTACACTAGAATACCCCCTTAATAAAGATAGAATTTATGTTAAATTTTACGTGGAATCCAGATGCGTACCTAATTATTTTTATCAGTTACGGTGTTAGAGATATAACGCAAAGTTGCCGTTCTTAAATGAGACATCCTGTATATTATTTAACTATTTGTTTTCCATTAAAATTACCTGTTCATTAATGCATATCTTATATTTTTTAAATAAATCGGTTATTTGTAAAAAATTCAAGGAAAATCTCATAGGATTTAAATTTTGCACAGTACTCCACAAATCCCCACATAGTACGACGTCAACAAGGTCGAGTTGGGGAAAATGTAATTTGTTTTTTTATTATAAAATAAACTGGTGTCTTGCTCTTTTGAAGAAAATTTAAAGGCGGATGAATATCGGGACATACTCTAATCAAACCTTTTGGATATCCTTGATAATGTTCCTTTAAATGAAGTAATAGAGATTTTCTTTCAACAAGATGGCGCAACTATTTATAACGATCTTCGAATAAGATAGTATTTAAATACTTACTATAAAACCATTACACATCATATGTGCCTTAAAATCCGTTCGAAAAAGATGTCAAACGTGCATTGAAAACAAATGAGGGGATTTTGAACATTTGCGATGATTCCTTGAGTTTTTTTTCAATCCTAATCTTTTATTTCGTTTCAAAGTTTCTAGAGTTTTTTAATTTACTTTTTTGTGCCAACTATTTTTTTCTACTATTTTTATGTTAAAATATACTGTGTAATGTCTTTTCAGCTATAATGTCAACATAGTTTTGTTTCTAGGATATAAACTTTTGTTTCATAGCTTACTGTGGTTTAAATTAATAAAGTTTAAATAAATCGTATAGAAAACCAATATCATCCATTGTGTTACATTTTTGAAAAGAGAATTTAATACGCTATCTTTTTAAATTAAAATATACAGGGTGTTCCATTTTAAAAATGAGCTTAGATTCGATAACTTTTTTACCTGACCCCGTATATTTGTTTTTAAAACGGCAGATTTTTTATCAATCATTATAAAGAAACCTTTGTATAAAACATTTTTCTGTATCTCTTTTAAATAAGAAAATATAGGGTCATTCTTAAATTGGCAATTTTTTATTTTCCCCCGTATCTCCTAAATTTTCAAATTTTAATTTTACCATTTTAGGTTTGACCCAAAAGGAGCAGATGACGCCTATATTACTTTTTTGATAGCTCTAACAATTACGGTGATACCCTATAAAACTGTCGAAAATATGACACCCTGTACAGTATTTGTTTCATTGGCAAAGTTTTTTTAAACTTTATAGCAGCCCCCGAAGGCTTGTATGAAGCGTAAGTGCTAGGTAGCATGGTTGCCGGGTTTTTAAATGTTTTTCTATTTTCTCCAATTCCGTCAAATTTCCAAATATTGAAACCTTATACAAATAACTACTACATCTAAACTACCCCTCCGCCCATCCCCCATCCATTAACGTCTGGCACGGTGGGCTTGATGGTGACTTAAATGGGAGGTTTAGCACTCCCGATTTTCTTTCGGCATTCGATTCCTGGACTCGAAAGAAAGTCAGAAAAAAAATCTACCGTAATCCTTAGAGCCGATTTCGAAAAAAAAACGTTTTTTTTTTCAATGGAAAATGCAAAGCTAAAAAAATGGGTATTTGATTTTTTACACGTATTCTCCAGGACTTTGGCCACGCTTAATTTGATAGAAATACGATTTTCAGGCATGCTGCAATAGAATAACAAAGGCAGACAAACCTTTTCTTGAATACAGCTCAAAATATTCTTTCAATTTGAGTTTCTTGGGGAAAAAAGGATAGAAGGAAAAACTGAATTTTTGATAACTGGTAATTTTAGTGACAAATAATGTTTAATATTGGTACAAAAATAAACACTTTTATTATTTTAAAGTAATATCTAAGGCAAAAAACAGTGGTACAGAAATCAAGGTTAACATCATTTTTTAATCACATCTACAGTAGTGCAAAGTAGAGCAACTTTTTAAAGAATCAAATTTCTTGACAACTAACAAAGGAATAACAATGATATTTATCCACTATTTTGGTCAAGTAGGTAGTCTTAAATCAGATAAGAATTGACCTTCTGAATATTTCTGTTTTTTTTTAAACTGATAAAATTTGTGTACCTGGCAAAAAGTAGAGCAACATTTTTTTAGGACTTACAAATCGAATAATATTAGTTTAATTCCAGCTGTTTACCGGTTGCATTAAAAGCAAAGTTAAGTTTACAATGCCTAGAGGACGGCCTTTATCCGTTGATTTAAAAACACGAATTATAGACTGTTACAAAAATGGTGAAAAACAAATCAATATTGGAAAAAGGTTTCGTTTGCATAAATCTATAGTATCGCGAATCATTTCACGTTATGTGAAGCATGGACATGTTTTACCTAGAAAAAAATCAGGAAGACCAAGAAAAACGGATAAATATCAAGATAAACAAATTTTGAAAATATCTCAGAGTGATCCATTCTTGGGTTCAAGTAAAATAAAGCAGCGATTATCAGAAGAATTAGGCATTCAGATATCTTCAAGGACAATAAGAAGTAGATTATGCGAGGCCAAATTATTTGCAAGACGTCCAGCAAAAAGCCCTTATTATCTGCAAAAACAGACGATCCCGTCTTCTTTTTGCTCGATCTCATTTGCACTGGACAAATAATGACTGGAAAAGGATAATATTCAGCGACGAATCAAAGTTTAATTTATTTCAAAGTGATGGTATAGCATATGTTCGACGTCCTGCAAACCAAAGGTTAAATCCCAGATACACTTGTCCAACAGTAAAACATGGTGGTGGATCAGTTATGGTGTGGGGCTGCTTTTCCGGTTTCGGAATGGGGCCACTTCATAAAATTGATGGGATAATGGATAGATTTATGTACAAAGATATTCTGGAAAATGAAATGGTTCCATATGCAGACGAAAAAATGCCCCTTAGGCACATTTTTCAGCAGGACAATGATCCAAAGCATTCTTCTAAATATGTAAAGGCTTGGTTTAGACAGCAAGATATTCAAGTAATGGACTGGCCAAGTCAATCACCAGATTTAAACCCCATCGAGAACCTATGGGAAATTTTGGATAGGAAAATAAGGGGAAAACTTACAAAAATAAGGACGAATTGTTCAATGCATTACATGAAGCTTGGATTAATATGGATCCAGCAATAATTTCTAAGTTACTGCAATCTATGCGCCACCGTTGTGAGGAAGTTATTAAAAATGATGGATATTTTACGAAATACTAAAATTGTAATTATACTTCAGTTTTTACTAAAAGAAAAACATCAATTCTTAAAAAGTTGCTCTACTTTTTCCGTCCCAGAATTAATTTTTGTACATAAAAATATAAACAAAGAATATTAAGTTAAGTTGTTGATAGATTTATAATGCTTAGGTCTTATTGGTATTATATTTCCAATATGATTGTATTTTCTTACTAAATAAAATAGATGTGTTTGAAATAAAGAAGTTGCTCTACTTTCTGCCACTACTGTACATACTAATGAGCGATAAGTTATAAATGGACACTATTGTATTCTCGGACTGCGGTCAGTAATCTAGTCCCATAATCTGAATGACATTTTTTGACTTTATATTCGTCATCTGAAGACGAAACTATTCACATACCTCCACAAGCTGGACGAATTTTTTGATTTTAAAAGTTGTCCCATAATCACGTCCAAAGCTGGCGAGAAAACCACCTCTACAGAAATATTAGCGACATTGCTAATCCCCATTTAAAGTTCGGTATTGATGGTGGAGGAAGGTTTCTCAAAATTTGCCTTTCAGTGCGAGCACATAATTCAGCAGCGAGAGATGATCGACAAAAATATATAGAGGGCGTAGCTGTAAAAAGATTTAAATTCCGGAGCAAAAAAATATTTGTTCTGGCAATAATTGCAGCCACACAAGAAAACGACAAAAATGTCAAATGTTATGGTCTCTTTTACAAATCAATCATTTTGCCGACACAATTGCGACCAATTTAAAACTCGATAATATATTAGGGGGGATCATGTCTCATGCCAGTAGCTTTTCATGAACCTGTTTTGCCTCAAAAGAAAGCTTGAAAACTTGCGGTAAAAAGATGACTATAAAAAATTGCCAAAAAAATTATTTACATTGCAAAAAAATACAAGAATTGCTCAAATGCACCTGTTCTTCCAAGAGGCACGGCTGACTCCAGGCAAATTCTTGACATCATTGCACCCCCGAATTGCATTTAATGCTTGATGTAGTGAACACTCTTTATAATCGGATGAAAATAGAGTTGGAGTTCGAATGTTTCCAGTAGGCTAAAAGGTGCAATGTTAGCCAAGAATTTGTGCATGAGGCCCCTGCATTTGCGGATAACTCATGCAAAATGCTTTTGATGTTTTGCAAAATTTATGTAGGCCAGGCTTAAGTTAGGTTAAATGTTCCCAAAAATTCCAAGCAGGGAAAGTCTTGCTTTTCAATCACTCTCAAACCAAACTACACACAAGCAATAGACATATTTAAAAAGAGCTCTTTAGATCTTCAGATCACTGTTACTCCAAAGGTCCATGATGTTTTTTTTCCATGTACCCGAGTTTTGCGCTAAAACAAGAAAAGGGTTGGGGTTTTTTAGCTAGTAGGCTATGGAATTTGTGCACCATGATTTTGGGATAAAGTGGGACAAATATTAAGTAAAAAAAGGTTATCCAGATTATTGGACTAGATTACAGAACGCAGAGAATAAAATTTAATTTATATCTTATCGCTCATTAGTAGATTTGATTAAAAAATGAGAGTAACTTTGATTTCTGTACCATTGCTTTTTACCTAAGATATTACTTCAAAATGATAAAACTGTTTATTTTTTACCAATATTAAACATTATTTGTCATTAAAATTTGCAGTTATCAAAAATTTGATTTTTCTTTATTCCCTTTTTCGCCAAAAAATTAGAATTGAATGGATATTTTAAGCTGTATTCAAGAAAAGGTTTATCTGCCTTTGTTTTTTTATTGCAGCATATCTGAAAATCTTATTTCCACCAAACTGAGCGTGTCCTAAGTCCAGGAGAATATGCGTTAAAAACAAAATACCCATTTTTTAAACTTTGCATTTTCAATTGAAAAAAAGTTTTTTTTTCGAAATCGGCTCTAAGGATTGTGGTGAAATTTTTTCTCTGACCTTCTTTTGAGTCCAGGAAACGAATTACGGTGTGCTAAAACCTCGCATTTAAGTCACGTTCAAGCCCACCGTTGGGTAATGCCATCTAGACAGGATCTACAATTTAACGTGGATTCTGAATTTATCTTTTGCTTGTAAGCAATCGAGGCACAATATCCCTAATGATAAGATATTCTATTACTCTGTTAAATTTGTTAGGAATAATAAAGTAACTGGCTAATTTTACCTATTTTAAAATATCGCGTTGACTTGTAGGAAACCGCACATCGGTACATGAAGTATCAAAAAAAAAGTATATAGACTTGTACTTTTATCAACTCACCCAAAAATCTTCTAGAACCAGAGCTGTCAAAGTACTCTTAAATAGTACTTCAAGTACAAGTACCAAGTTTTTAATTTTTTAAAAATTACTTCAAGTACAAGTACCAAGTATTCATTAAAATGTACTTGCACTTTCAAGTAAATTAAAAAAGTACTTGAAGTACCACCCAAGTATTTTACTTGAAGTAAATCCAAGTACTTGAAGTAAACCAAAGTAGTTGAAGTAAAACAAAGTACTTGAAGTACACCAAAGTACTTGAAGTAAACCAAAGTACTGAAAGTAATTAAAAGTACTTCAAGTAAAACAAATTATACTTGAGTAGTATTTTTTATAAGGAAGTTAGAGGGTTAATTCCTCAAAACAGGGTTTTCCAACAATTCCTAAAAGCTTTAAGGACTGAGCGCTACGTCATTGGAAAGTAGGCCAGTCGTTAAAAACTATAGTTAGGAAAACAAATAGGGTTGCTAAGTGTCCCGTTTTAAGTCGGGATCTTATGTATCCGATCCAATGCCGTACTCGGGTGAGCGTTTGGGCCTTAAACTATTATAGGAAATATTGGTTTTTTCCAAAATGGGTTTTTCCCCTGTGGTTGACAACGGGTTGGCGTTGGCACCCGTTGGCATCCGATACATCTGTCAAAAGCGAGTGTTTTCATATGGGTGCTTACAGCAGGTTGGCACCCAAAACCTATTCTTGGGAAATATTTTAATTTCCCATCAACACAAAATCAAGTCAAAACAACCTAACTTCAATTTTGATGTCGTTTCCATTTTATTAGTGGAAATTTTGTTTAAGTTGCTTATTAAAATACAGGGGTTTTCGTTCAAATGAAGGTAATAATGAAAATTTATTTACTTGAAGTACTTTCTTTACTTAAAGTACATTGTAATACTTCAATTACTTAAATAAATACTTCAAGTAATTTACTTGTTCAAATCAAGTAAAAATCCAAGTATCTTCATAAAAACTCATCAAGTACAAGTACCTCCTAATAAAAAGTACTTGAAGTAAAATACTTGAAGTACAAAAAAGTACTTCAAGTAAAATTTTACTTGAAGTAATTAAAGTTTTGACAGCTCTGCCTAGAACTATAAAATATCTTAACAAATTTACAGCAAAATCCATGAACGGGATAAATAAACCAAAAGCGATATGGTTCTTTTTATAGACCTGCCCACTATCTTAAAAGTTGGGCCGTATCATCGGGTGTCAAAGAAATAATTATGAATTGATTCGAATCACTACAGTGCTCACACTAACCAGACAGTACTGTTCAAAAAGAGTAAGCATTTGTGATTTGTGACAATTGACTAGATTATTTATACAACCAGAATGTTCTCCATTTTGTGCTTTTATTAAAGATTACTAGAAACTATCACCTTTTAAAAACTGCGGCATGGAAGATTATAAAATTTATAAACTATTTCAATAGACTATCATTGCCGCCACCTGTCAGTCCCACAAAAGTCATAGCAAACGGACATGCTGAAAACTATGCCAAGAAGATGACGAATTAACGAAGCAAGAGGGAGAGTCGGAAAAATAAACTGTTTTAATTAATAAAATTAACTTACAATACAACAAACTAAAATGTTAAAATAATATAAAATAAGTGCGGAAACTAGCATTTATCATATTGTCAATCTAAACAACATGCTGTATTCAATAATAAAGTAAAATTTATACATAATAGTCTGATTACATTTATAATAATATACCTTTAAATATAATAAATAACGGTTTATTTACCTTTCTTTGAACTTGCAAACACACATAATTTATCTCTACTTGAAGCTATCTCTGTTGATGAAATACAAACAGTTTCACATCCCTTGTCATGTAAAACATTAATTGCCTCCCACACGTTGTCGCCATTACTAATTTGAATATCAGTGAGAAGTTCAGTTTCATAATGATTTGGTACAAGAATAGTAGCTAGAGGAATAATTAAATCTTTATACACTGGGACTAACTCTCGCGGAACATATAATTTCCCGTTATCACCCATAACTGGATCACAGACTAAAATAGATTAAAAAAATAATAATAATAAAAAAGGGTTTTAAATGATTTCTATATTTTCTTACCATATATTAGTCCGGGATTTTTTTCCTTTAACTGTCTATGCAAATTAACAATTTCCTTTAAAAAGCCAGGTGAGCCAATGTACCCCGTCAATAGATGGGTATAAGTATTAATGTTATTTTCCTGAAGTCCTGTTGTCAAATCGACCAATTCTTTTTCAGTAAGTACTTGACCCTTCACAACCTTATAGCCTGTATGATTTGAAAACTGCACGGAGTTAATATTATCAACATCAAAACCTAAAAGCTATATTTTAAAGTTAGGTACAAGTAAGTATACCAGCTCCGATCTATCTTAAAATTAATTCAAAATGTTCTATTCATTGAATGAAACAAACTAATACACATGTGCCTTGAGGCAGAGGGGGGTCACCTGGTGGCACAGATATTTTATTTAATTTTTTTGTTCCAATAACTGCACCCATTCCGATCCACTTAAAACCTTAACTAAAATAAAATTTAAACTTTATTCTATTAAGAAAAATTATAATAATAAGTGCCTCCTCCATCTGGGTGTTATACATATACCTGGCAGGACGCTTAACATTTCTCGATCTTCTATGCTACTAAGTGTATAGCTCATCGTTTAAATATTTTTATTATCGATAAATAATAATATTAATAATTAATAGTTCAGAATGATCTGGAGAAAATTTTAATCATATTTTTAACATCAATTTTTTTTATAGTTTATTTATTTTTTTTAGTTAGATTATATTTTAAAGTAGTAAATAAATAGCTAAATACAATAGTTTAAATAAGAATGGATTTAACCTAGAAGAAGTAAGTAGCTTAATAAAGAGAAATGTTTTACAAGTTTAATTAATATAAATATATATATATATATATATATATATATATATATATATATATATATATATATATATATATATATATATATATATATATATATATATATATATATATATATATATTTGATGTTAAAAATATAATTAAAATTTTCTCAAAATTATTCTAAACGAGTAACTGTCTTTATAAATTATTAATATTATTATTTAAATCGATAATAAAAATATTTAAATGATGAGCTATACACATAGTAGCATAGAAGAACGAGAAATTTTAAGCGTCCTGCCAGGTATATAACACCCAGATAGAGAAGACATTTATTTATTTTTTTTTTCAATAAAATAAAGTTTAAATTTTATTTTAGTTAAAGCACAAAATATATAGGTACCCAACAGAAGTCCCGTCGAATAGAATTTATAGAATAACTTAAAACGCTTTGAATAGATGGCACCCTGTTCACCATTATCTTCAATCCTCCAAACCCCACATACTATTTCTTACCGAAACCCAAATAAGTCCCAAAACAGCAACCAACCACCTCCTTTTCCCAGGTTATGAACTCATTTCATCTTTTCGACCCCATGGCGGCGTTTGTGCTTACGTTCGCAACGACCTGGCTTGTGTTAGGGTTTCTAACCTCGAATCGGGTAGGCCTGATATTCTTTGGCTTAAACTTACTTTCAGATCTTCTACTAAATTCATCTGCTGTATATACCGGTCCCCGTCTGACAATTCCTACAACGAGTTCTTTGATTTCCTTTCAATAAAGATCGACAATATTATTTCCCAGTTTCCATTGGCCGAAGTAATCGTCCTCGGGGACTTTAATGTTCATAATATGGATTGGCTAGGCTCCACAAAAACTGATACACAAGGCAGAGCAGCAGAAAATTTCGCAATCAGCAACTCGCTCACCAATCTAATTATGGAACCTACCTACTTTCCTAGCGTTCCCACCCATAATTCTAACCTCCTAGATCTCTTTCTTACTTCCACCCCCGAACTCTATCAAGCATCAGTAACTGCTCCCCTTGGTCGCTCTGACCATGGTTTGATCACCGTATCATACTCCACTCATTTTGAGGCAACTGAAAGCATGCCGCCACGAACCGTCTGGCACTACAATTCGGCCGACTGGGATGGTCTAAGAGATTTCTATGCCAGCTACCCTTGGAATCCTACATGCTTTTCTACTCACGATCCTTCAGAAATATGTAAACAAATTACCGAAAGAATTCAACTAGGCATTGAGACCTATATTCCCCACACTAAAAAGAACCCCATAACTTCAAATCACAAACCGTGGTTTTCTAAATCCTGTGACAAAGCCAGACTTTTAAAACTTCAAGCCCACAAAAAGTTTCTTCAAAACCCCAGTCCCGCAAATCGACAGGCTAGCATCATAGCAAGAAATCAGTATAATCAGACCATATCAGATGCAAAAGACCGTTTTAACAATCGAATAAAAGATAAAGTTCTCTCTTGCTCAAATGGCAGTAAAGCTTTTGGTCCTTTGCCAAAAATATTAGTCAGAACTTTTGCACAAATTCTTTTCCACCCTAATCTCTGAAGATGGAATTGTCTCTACCTCCAAAGGAAAAGCCGAACTATTTGCCAAACAATTTGCTGCCAATTCTACGCTTGATCCTCCTATTAATCTTCCTCTTCCAACAGTTGGCCCTGTTTCTCATAAAATGTCCGATATAATTTTTAAAGTCAAACAGATCAAGCGTATTCTTTCTTCTCTTAATACTAAAAAATCGTCTGGGCTGGATGGCATACCAGCAATCGTCTTAAAAAAATGTGCTCCCGAGCTTGCACCCATCTTAACTCGCCTCTTTCGAATCTCTTACGACACGGGCATTTTCCCGGAGAGTTGGAAAGCTGCACGTGTGCAACCTGTCCCCACGGTACGTTAGTACTTAGGCATCAGCCTTCGTGGACTGTCCCAAGATAAAAAAAAAAAGGATCCAAAAGTCTCCCTTCTAACTATAGACCTATATCTCTTCTTTCAGTTGTTTGCAAGGTAATGGAAAAATTCATTAATTCCCAAATCTTAAAGTATCTGGAAAAACATAAGATCTTACATGATACACAATATGGATTCCGTCACAGTAGATCCACAGCTGATCTTCTTTCCTTTGTCTCACACAACTGGAACAAGTCCCTTGAGTTTCTTGGTGAATCCCAGATTGTTGCTCTTGACATATCCAAAGCTTTCGATCAGATCTGGCATGATGGGCTTCTTAACAAACTTCCTTCTTACGGTCTTCCACCTAAGCTTTGCTCTTGGCTTTCCAGTTTCCTTTCTAATCGACGTATATCAGTTAGTGTAGATGGTCATTCCTCCAGCTTCTACCAAATTAATGCTGGGGTGCCCCAGGGCTCAGTGCTGGCACCCACGCTGTTTCTTCTACACATTAACGATCTTCTCTCTTCCACAATCAATCCCATTCATAGTTTTGCTGACGATAGTACCCTCCACTCTAGTATTCAATTTCTTAAGCCACCGGGTAATTCCGATTTTGAAAACAAGCGCAGGTCAATGCAGATATCTCTTTCACAAGACCTCAAACTTATCTTGGATTGGGGCGCCAAAAATCGTGTTCAGTTTAATGCCTCAAAAACACAGTCATGTTCGCTGTCGCGAAAAAAGTCTGCGAATGCTCATCCCTTACATATGAGCGGCCAAGTTCTGCAGAACAAAGAGTCGTTTAATCTAGTCGGCGTTACTTTTGAGAATAACCTCAACTGGCACAAACACATTTCATCCATAGCTTCGGCAGCTTCAAAAAAGATTGGATTCCTCTTTCGAGCCAGAAAATATTTCTCTTCTTCCAATCTGTACACTCTGTATGTATCCCAAATCAGACCCTCTTTGGAATATTGTTCTCATGTCTGGGGAATGGCGTCCCCTACAACACTTAGGATTCTGGACTCCATTCAAAAAAGAGCTGTTCGTTTTATTAATGATCCAACGCTCACAGAAAGGCTTCCTCTTCTTGCCCATCGTCGAGCTGTAGGGGATCTGTCGCTCTTCTATAGGTATTTTCACGGCTTCTGCTCAGAGGAATTGGCCAGTATTATTCCAGCAGCTCCCAACAGAGCAACACGTAGTGCAACTTTTATGCATCCTTTTACAGTTCAGTTAGAGAGGCCCCGAACTTCCCGCTTTCTTCGTTCCTTTATTCCTAGAGTGTCAAGACTATGGAACCTGCTGCCCGCAGAAGTTTTTCCTTCTCCTCCCAATCTCCAAAAATTTAAGTCCCGTGTGAACAAACTCCCTCTCACCACACTGGAGACACCCACGGTACGTTAGTACTTAGGCATCAGCCTTCGTGGACTGTCACAAGATAAAAAAAAACCCCTAGGAACAAATTTGAACTATTTAAAATTATCGATTTTTCGTCAGCTCGGCTTGTCGTCACGTGGCCATTTGGTTTTGAAATTTTCTAGCCACGTTGCCAAGTTCTCAATGTGTAACAAATACACAAGCACATTTAAGAAAACGGTCTACAAGCTATAATGCATACCTAGAGCTTATTTAATAATATTAGTTATTGTTCGGCTGGATATTATCTGCTTAAAAGTTCTATACAAAAGTTGAATGGTTGGCAAGAATCTATAACTTAAGATAATTTCACATATAGAGGGTGTGTCATAACGAAGTTACAAGTAACATATGTTTTTTTTTCAAATGATACGTCCTATATATTGTTTTGTTTGTGAATTCTACGCCAGACTCTAGGCAGAATTCGTGTATCATGTTCTGTACCTACCTTCAACTGTTTTTGAATTATTGGCAGTTAAAAATCCACCATTTTGCTGGCACGCTCTAAAATCTAAACGGTTCGAGATCAAGCAAAACGGATTGCACTTTCCTATCTTAATTTTCGTTAAGCTATCCTTTGACACTAACTTTGAATTTCACCAGAAGTTAATAAGTTTCGGTTGAATTTATCCCATAAAGTGCAAACCGTGTTCGTTGATCTCAAACTGTTTAGATTTTATAGGGTATCAAAATAGCAAAATGGTGGATATTTAACTGTCAATAATTCAAAAACGGTTAAAGGTAGGTATACATGAATTCTGCCAGGAATCTGGGGTAGAATCCAAAAATAAAATAACAAATAGGGTGTCACATATGAAAAATACATATTTTACTTATAACTTTTTCATGACTTTCCGTGTATATGTGAAATTATTTTTAGTTTATAGATTCTTGCCAGCCATACAACTTTTACCAAAAACTTTTATATATATAATTAAATATAATATATATATATATATATATATATATATATATATATATATATATATATATATATATATATATATATATATATATATATATATATATATATATATATATATATATATATATATATAAAAAAAGGTTTAAATAAAATTATAAAAGCAAAAAATCTGAATCAAATCTGAAATGGTATAAAAGAAATGTTTGCCTTTTATCACTGAAAATATGTTTATATAAAGAAAAGCTAACTTAAAACTTAGAAGTATGTATATCAAACCTTTAGATATACTGCATAATTTCTCTATTAGGCATGGTGAAAACAATATACCTGGAAATCACTAAAGACCTAATAAATGTCATTATAACAAAAATGTAAATACCAGGTAAAAACCTACGTGCACTTGTTTATTGATGAAAGGGTCTAAATTTGTTTAGTTTACTTAAGAACTATTTATTATGTGACGCCCGGAAACAGGCAGCTCTTAATCTTAGAATGAACAAAAAAAAATGTGCACAAAAATATTATTTTTCCGAAATATGCAATTTTATTGGCAAAAGTATGGAAAAAATGCATATTTATGCACATTGCATATATGTTTCCCCAAATAAAATGTTTAAGCCGCTTTGCTTTAATATAATTTCAAAATTCATTTTTTTTAATTTATAATTTATAGCTTTACTAATGCTTGCATAAAATTAAAACAATCAAAGTCTAAGCCAAAAAATAATTTATGGCCATAAAATCTGGTCCAAGTGCACGTAGCAGTCGAAAGACAACAAAAAAATATTTAGATACCGTCACAAAATATAGACGTATTGTTGA
Organism: Listronotus oregonensis; assembly: GCA_019359885.1. NCBI lineage: Eukaryota > Metazoa > Arthropoda > Insecta > Coleoptera > Curculionidae > Listronotus > Listronotus oregonensis. The sequence continues at coordinate 140,992 of JAHBCN010000454.1, read as the reverse complement.
GGACGTCCGGATAGCGGACCAAATAGGCAGGTATAAACTTCTTACCAGTTTATGTAGGGCTGGCTTAATGGTAAAGACAATTTACAATTTAAAGAGAAAAACCTAATGACAACTAACCAAAAACTAACCAGAACTATAGCTAATAGTTTGGAAGTTGTTGTTTACGGTCCCCAATAATTGCATCATATTTGGGTCAAACCACATAATAATCATTTATTACCTGGAAATTTTATTACAGGCAAACCCTTATTTTTAGTCCGCAAGCCGGTTGTTATTTTTACCTACTTGCCTATTTGGTCCGCTATTCGAACGTCCCAGGTATAATTGGGGCGACGTTGAGCCATTTTATGACCAATAAAATGGTGTTTTTAAATTTTAAAAATTCCTAATAGAGATCGAAAGCTGTTAGAACAACACCGATACGTCACGGTCTCATATCAGTTTGCCATATGAGACCGTGACGTATCGGTGTTGTTCTAACAGCGTTTGATGTCTACTTCCAAAAGATATTTGGCAAGAAACGACATTTATAAGTAATTAGAGTTTTCAGGTAATTTGCGCTTTTCTATAAATATGTGATGGGATAAACTTTCTGGCTATAGTTGGTGGTAATACTTGTATCACTACGCTAGTAATTGTTTCGAGGGTTTTCCATTGCAGAAGTAAGAGTGATTTGTGTTACGAGTAAGCTTTGTACGGTAATTGGAAAATACCACTTTCTTCTTATCTTCCTGATAATATTAAAAAAGAAAATTTAAAAGAATTAATTATTTATAATATAAAATCATTGCTTTCTATAGTGGTGTTTTTATCAAAAGTAGTAATTTGCGATCAGGGCTCAAATAACAGGGCCGCACATAGTCTGCTTGGAGTAACTAAAGAAAAGCAGTTTTTTGATGTTAACGATTTTAAAATTTTTGCAATGTTTGATGTTCCCCATTTGTTTAAGTTTGTTAGAAATAATTGGTTAGACGAAAACTTTCAGCTTCTAAGTAAAAATGTTTTATTTGATGTTGTAAGGAAGACTTTTGATATTGACCAACAATCGAAGCCAGCAAGAGCACTTTCAAAACTTTTTCTCAAACAAATTGGTCCCAACAATTTTGAAAAAAATGTCTTGCCGACTAGCCCTTCAGATATTTTCAAATTCAGTAGCAGCTGCAATAAAAACTTGCATTCAAACACGCCAATTATTATTTTCTGGCAAAACCGCAGAAGATACAGCCGATTTTATTCTTAATATGAATAATCTTTGTGATGCTTTGAACAGCAAACGACTTTATGCGAGAAATCCATTTAATAGTGCCCTAAGCGACCGAAACCAGCAAATAATATCAGTTCTCAAAAATGGAAAAGAAATTTTTGAATCTCTTTTTAAAATATCTAGAAAATCCCAACAAACTTTTTTACTACATGCACTTGAAAAATCAAAAATTAGTTATACAGAAACAAAAAGTCGGCCACCTTGCTCTGATGGTATGATTCAATCAATTAATGTAATTTTAGAGTTATATAAATCAGAAAAAATAAAAATAATAATACCTTTCTTTTAACTAACAGATTATATCAATACCACTTGAAAAACTTTTTTTCAATTATTAGGCAACGCGGAGGATGGATTCTAAATCCGTCAGCATGTAGTTTTACAATGGCATTTAGAAATTCAAACAATTACCGGTTTACTTTATCCATCAAAATACTCCAACTGCGAAGAAACTTTATATTCGACAATTATTATGAGTTGTAGTGGCGAAAAGTCTAAAAGTTCTTCAAAATTTTTAGAAAATATACCCAATATAAACGGTAATAGCTTTTGTGTTGATAACAAAAATGCCCTGCAAACCAACAGTAATAAAAATGTTGAATCTACAAGCGGGTACACAGAAATAAATACTGAGCAAAGCGCCATACAAACTACGTTGGAGACTTGCGCTAATTTATATTTAGCAGGATATTTGTTAAAATCCATTCAAAAGAAATATAAATGCCAAATCTGTGCTTTAAATCTTCAAAATAATGACAAAGTATTAGCTGATCCGTCTCAGTTACTAATATTAAATAAAAAATATGGCGGCAAGGATCTTTACTTAATGATAAAACTGAAAAAATGGTGTCGAAGTCAATGAAACTTTTTGCCAAAATGTTTAAAAATATTTAGGAGCAAGAGTTTTTAGCCTTAAAATTAAAAAAAAATAGCCTCGAGCAGTAATTTGTGGTTATGCAAAAAAGGGGACCATTTTTATGACCATAAAATGTACCTAATAACAAAAATGTTCAATACTAATTTATTTAAGATTTGCAAGGGGTCTTAAAGTAATTTAAAATCATTTAAGCAAAAAAGAAAAAAAATTTAAATATCGAATAAATCTAAAATCTAAAATAACATAAATAGTAATATTTATTAAAACTCTTAGGGTATTATTTTATAATAAGTTTAAACTAATATATATGCGTGTAAATTTTATTTCTAAGATACCAGAACTTTTTTATAAATTGCCTCTAATACTAATACATAATTGAACATTTAAAAAAATACCTGTAAAAATACCTTATTTTTTATGCATGTTAAATAATGTACATAACTTCACCTTACATTATATTAAAACGTTTTAATAACGTATTAAATGTATTTTTTTTAAATACCTATATTCCTATATCTCTTTAAGTATAGTTTGGAGATGCTCCGATTGTGTGATCCCGTTTGCACTTTATAGATAAAATTTAAGAATCAGTTTTTATTATACCGATATCGGCCGATACCGATATACTCATAGCCGATACCGATATATCGCCAATAAAATTATGTCGTAAATTTTTTGCTGTATAAATGAGGTAAAAGTGATTTATAATGATATACTGTTACCGTTACACGGATTAACCATAAAATTACTAAAAAAAATGCAGAGCAAATTCGATATTTTGTAAAATCACCCGGCGGAATAAAAATAGATACGGTGAATCCCCGAATTTAACAAAGCCCGGCCAGTCGGCAGCGTTCGCTCGGTCGGGGAATACCAGAATTTCCGAATACGCTGGAAAACAGTAAGGTAATAAAACTCGTAGTATAGTATTGCACTAACCCCTTTTTTATTCTGTGGTATTGCACTGATTTTTCACAAACATGGATCGTTTTGACGTGCGTTCTCCATCCGTTTCACAGTCGTCGTCGTCCTCTTTACAAGAGCCTGGTTCTGGTTCATTATCTTCAATAAGTAGCAGTATTAGTGGCAACATAACTAGTGGTAAAAGTATTTACTGGAAGTATTTCTCCAAGAACGAAGTTAATGCCTCTACAATAAAAGCAAATGCCACCTGTAAATTATGTAATGCTGTTGTTTCTCTGGGAGGTAAAGGCAAAACAGCAAATACCACCAATTTAAAGCATCATATGGCGAAGTTTCACATTGAAAAATTAAGTGAGGAGTCAAAAGAAAAAAATGTTGATGGCAGTAAGTATATAAAAAATTTGTTTTAGAAATTAGTAATTTTGGCTGCAATATCGACAAGTTATTAAATTTCTGTTTTTGTTTTTGCGTTAAGTCGTTAAGTGAGTGCTTTTACTCCTGAGCCCTGAAGCCAAACTGTACCTCTGATACTTAATTTATGAATTATGAAACACCCAGTATTTAGAAGGGTTCTGTTTTTTAGATGCAGAAGCATACGAAAAACCTGGTTCATCTCGTTCATATGCAAGCTTAAGCGGAGGCTCAACCACACAACCAAAGATTTTTGAATCCTTTGAAAATATGCAGTTATGGGAAATTGATAGCACTAAATCTAAAAAGGTTCACTTTTATATCGGAGAATTAATAGCTATAGACATACAGCCCTTCAGTATTGTGAACGATGTAGGTTTTAAGCGGCTTTTAAATAAATTGGTTCCTTGTTACAATATTCCTTCAGATAGATATATAATAATGTAACTTGGCAATTTGTGAAAAATTATCACTTTCCTTGAAAAAAAAACATTAAAATTTCTGCAACTACAGATATATGGACTTGCAAGCGTAATAACAACCCATTTATTTCTTTTACTGCACATTGGATAGATTTTAAAACGACTGAAAGATGTTCATTTGGGGCATTGGCCTGCAAGCATTTTCCTGGGTCGCATACAGCTTTAAACATCTCACAGATGTTATCTGCATTAATGACAATATGGGAGTTAGATCAGAATCAAATTAAAACACCAACCCTCTTTCATACATAGCATACAATTAGCCATACATGACTCCATAGAAAGTCAACGATCAATTGTAGATTTATTGGCAAAAGCAAGACGTATAGTAACTCATTTTAGTCACTCCTCTGGCTTGTGATAGGCTGAAGAATATTCAAAACTCCCCTAATATGACCGAGAAAGCTTTGGTGCAGGACGTTCCAACACGATGGAACTCAAGTTTTTATATGTTGGAACGTCTGATAGAACAAAAAAACGCTCTTAATATATATATATAATGGACAATCCAGCTTTAAAAGATGTGGCACTAGCATACCACCAATGGGAACTAGCAAAAAATTTACTAAATCTATTAAAACCTTTTGAAGAAATTACGAAGGTTTTTAGTAAGAATAGTGCATCTATATAGAAAGTAATACCCTTCCTTAAAACTCTCTTAAATTATCTCCAGAAAGCTGAAGGAGCTGACTTTTCAGGGTTGCAGAGTACCAAAAATGAGCTTAAAGACTCCTTGAATAAGAGATGCAAAGCCTGCTTCACTGATAGAAACCTTCTTTTTGCCACTTTATTGGACCCAAGGTTCAAGACATCTTTCTTTGACAATGATTTATCGCAAAAGAATATTTACAGATTTAAAAAAAGAACTTTTTAAAACTAATGGATAAGATTCAGACTTGCTGGAAGATAATTCCGGAGAATCTGAAGTGAGCGACGATGATGCTCCTTTAGCGAAAATCGCCAAAAAATCACACGAGGTAAACCAACAGGAAAATGTCCCGGACTCAATTTCTCATAGTTTATTTTGGAATACTTTTGATGAACTTACTGGTATGACGACAAGAAAATCAGTGTCATATAAGAAAAGTACTGATGATATGATGAATAAAATTGATGATGAGATTGAATTGTATAAGAAATTAGAAAAAATATCAAGAAATAAAGATCCTTTGACTTGGTGGGCGCAAAAAAAAGACATTTTCCTACTAGGTCCGAATCGTCCTAACAAACCTAACTCATACTTCAGTATATTTTTTGTCAATAAATTTATTTTTGTCCATTAAATGTCCTTAAAAAAGTGTTTTAAATTTTTTACTTATTAAGCCCAACCAAAGATTCTTAGTAAACACCAGTGCCAAAACGTCCTAAAAGACCTATACACTTTTAAATTGTATTTTTTTTTTGTTAATATATTTATTTTCCTTTTATTAAACAAATCCTTATAAAGTTGTTTTACATTTTTACTAGTTTGGGCCCAGCAACTGTCTTTTATAATGCACTAAGTCCGACATTTCCTGACATAGTTGTACCCTATGTTGTTTGAAAAAATAAATTTGCTCTGCTCGGTATTTTTTTAATTTCGTTTGTCTATAAGCTTTAGAAAAACATTTTTTTATTATGTCATAGGTGAAGCAAATGCATAGTAATTATTCTTTGTCATATTGAAACTCAGGTACATACTTTCACAAAATTTGAGAAATATCATGACCAACCCCTCTTTTTTTATTAGAATAGCTTAGAATAGAAAACTTCTTTGTTTTAAATAACATTATTTATACAAACAACAAAAAATAAAATGACGTCAACAAGAGAAAATTAGCCTAAGTAACTAAATATAAGAATATACACATATATACATGTAAATTTACCAGTATATTTTTTCTCAAAACAAATCCAAGTGATCACTTCTTATGCTTTATGGCTCCAAGCCAAAAAAGTAGTTTTTTCATTTTTTTTTAATAAATTTTCGTTATTAACATTTTTTATTTTATTGCTCAATTTATTATAGAATTTAATGCCCATATAATATGGGCTTTTTTTAAAGAGACTCAATCTGTAGATTGGGTAATATATATCTTTTCTTCGGCTGTTATAATTATGGCGACTTTATATAAAAAGAATGTTATTTTAATAGAAAAACAAAATTACCATAAAGATATACATAGCATAAATGGTTAGTATGCTCTTTGATTTAAAACTCCTCTACAAGACTGTAAAGATGACGTTTTATATAGATTTCTTAACGCACGCTTCTGTATAACAAAAATCTTTTGTACTCGCAAAACATAATACCAAACCTAGCTGATAATTCAAAATTCGCAAAATACAGAGTCGCCATTGCAGTTTCATCTACATATTTTGATACAATGTGTAAACAATAACAAATTCTGTTTAGTTTAGTACTCAGATGTTCTATTATATATGGAATGGCCAGTCCAAAAATTCATCAATATGAATGCTAAGAAATTTTGTATTTTTTTGTGTAGGAAATTGATATGGCCTTTCTTTTTTATTTAACTTTGTTTTATGTAACGCATTGTTTGTTTTACTTTCATTTAAAAGTAAGTTATTCTTTTCAAACCAATCCTTACTTTAAAAAAAGTTACTCTCGCATTTCTGCGGGAAATGTTTACCAGCAGCTAATAAATTAGTGACATAGGCATATGCTGTTATAAACGACCTATCAGTATCTAGAATTTCGAAGTATAAATCATTAACAAAGATGATGAAATAGGATTGGTCCAAGTATACTTCCCTGCGGAATGCCTACTGTATTTTGCGATACTTCTGATTTATAAGAAGTATTTTTTATTTGTACGCTAACACGTTGAGTTCTGTCACTTAAATATGATTAAAACCAATTTAAGTCAAAAGTAAATATCTATCTAAGCAGTCATATGCTTTGGATGAAATAAAAATATTCCTATTGCCATGTTACTCTGCTCCAGGCATCTCGAAATTGCCCAAGTAAATTGAAAAATAGCTGGGGTATCAACTGATTTCCTTTCGAGGTGTCCGTGCTGGTTATCCGAGAAAAGACCATTGCACTTCATAAATTTAATCAGCCTACTACACATTACCAGCTCAACAATCAACTTCGAAAAACGCGGGAGCAAACTTATGGGTCTATAATTATCAAATAACTCTGGATCACCTTTATTTATATAAAGTGGCTTAATTAACAACAATTTTAACTGATTAGGGAAAACCCCTTTCTGAAGAGAGGTGTTAATGATGTAACACATAACATCAATCACTGGAATACTTAGTTTAATTAAAGTCTTAATCATTACATCGTCCCCAATACTTTGCTTGTTCTTAATTGTTTTGCTCAACTGAAGTATTTCTCTACATGTTACAGGCTTTAAATACATACTTTTCTAGTTTTTGTTAATCCTGCATTGGTTTTTTTTTGTTTAATACTTTTAGTTCTGGTACTATCTTTAATAAAAAAACATCATAATTACTTCCAGAAATTATAATGTTGCTTATTGTTAATTATCCAATAATTTCATATTTCATTAGTACTTAAGACAGGTCCACTTAGATCACACATTGGAATATTACAAAAAATATTACAATACAACTTTTTGATGTTAATGTAATTCGAGTATTTTCTAAAATGGTATGGTGCATTTAAAATGAGTTCATAATAAATAAAAAAAAATATTTTATAATTGTTATTTTTTATAAGTTTCCTATTAAAATCACCAGCCATAAATACCTTTTTATTTTTGGTAACTATACTCACAAACAAATTATCCGGTTTTTAAAAAAATAAGTTTATTTTTACAGTTGGGGTCTATACAACGTGTCCAAGATAAGGAGGGCCAGTATGGGGATCTCCGAAACGGTAAGAGATGGTGGGTAGTTTAAATTTGCCAAAGTTGCGTATTGGGGAGCTCAATAATACACCGTTAAAAAATTGAAGTTATCTTCTGTACTTTTGGAAATATGGCGAAAAAACTGAAATTTGCGATTTTCGTTTTAATTTTTTTACCAGGTAATTTCAAAAATTAGCAAAACTGGAAGAATACATTCTCTTTGGAACTTTTTGCGCTTTATGTATTGGTAATGTCAATTTTCTTTTACGACGTTTCGTTTTCGTTAAACCATCATCAGCTTAATTTTTTTAAATACGAATCTGGGTTTTTTATTTAATTTTTTTAAGCCCCTTATTATCCCAATTACGAAAATGTATAACACTTAAAATTTATTTAACAAATAAGGAACGTTTCCATAAGAAATGAAGTGCGTTCCTTGTCTAACTCATTGTCTCTTATGGAAAATATGTGTATTTAACAGAAAAATATTTCCATAAAAGAAAATGAATTAGACAAGAAACGCACTTTATTTCTTATGGGGGCGTTCCTTATTTGATAAATAAATAATAAGTGTTATACATTATTGTAATTGGGATTAAAACTTTTTCAAAAAAATAAAATAAACAATTGAGGGGCATATTTAAAAAAATAAAGTTGATGATGGTTTAGCGAAAACGAAATGTAGTAAAAAAATTTTGACTTCGCCAATGGATGCAGCGTAAAAAGTTAGAATGAGAATGTAGTTTTATATTTATAAAATAAACTTGTAAAAAAATTAAAACGAAAATCGGAAATTTCAGTTTTTCGGTCATATTTCTAAATATATTATTGGGCTCCCTAATACGCAACTTTGCCAAATTCAAACTACCCACCTATCTCTTACTGTTTCGGAGATCTCCATACTGGCCCCCCTTATCTTGGACACTTATATTGAGATCACAATAATTTGCTCACCCTCGAGATCACACTTCACACAAGCACACTCAAAATGTTCTTTGATTGAAAGTTTATCGATTTGTTTTTAATTTCTTACTTTAGTATCTTTCTGCACATAAATTGCTGCTCCCCATACCCCTCTCCTCGGTAGAAATGGGATGCCATTTCAAATTTCAAATTTATTCAACAAAAATAAATATTTAAATTTACACAGTTTAACAGTCTATAACTAAATTAACTTAAATCTATGAATTCTCAAAAATTTTCACCTAGATGTCAAAACACCGGTATGTGCATTGAATAATATAGTTGTTCAGTATTTTTCCAGTGTTCAAAATACAAACAAAGGATATATAATATATATTTTTGAAACAAAGCTACATTTTGGGTGCTCTCGTAGCATGTCATTTAATCTATCAACACAGTTTTCAATGTAATGAACATGATTGGTGGATTATACTGCACCATTTATTTTCAATCTTGTTATATTTTTGGTAGTCTCAGAAAAGCAGCTTGCATTCTTTTGTATACCCTTTTTCTATCCCCATTATCATTAAGATTGGATTAGTGCTCTCTCTTACTCTTATTTAAAGCTCACTATGTCTTTCTAGTAATTTGGGTCACTTTTTTTGTTGGGCTTCTCTGTGACACTCCACAATTACTCCACCTCTTGGTAGATCTTTAATATTCTTAAAGTTTTCATAAAAATCATCATTTTTGCTGAGATTCTGTTTTATTTCCTGTAATACATTTCTCACATTACCTTCTTTGTTTAATCTACTTATCTCTCTGTATTCTCTAGTTTGGTTGGCATTTAAGAAATTTATTTTCTTGTAAAAAATATATCCTCTGGAGAATTTTTTTGTTATCCAGCGAAGAAATATTCATCCTATGCCTATGATATCCATGCTATTTTCCTTATTTAATTCAGTTTGGCACTGATTTGCGGCCATGTTATCTTTTTTTTTTGCTCTCATATGTTTTTATAACTTGAAGTTTTTTCTTCATATGATAATTTTATTTATCCCATTTACTGAAAGATTAATATGTCATTTGGAATAGCTTAGTGTTTCTATCTTTGTAATTGTTTTGTAATCTAAATATTTTTTTTTATCTGATGTTTTTTCGCATTCATCAACACTTATGCTTATTATTTTAATACAAAATAAATACCTTAATGATAACTTTAAAACGTTTAATAAATTAAAAACTTAGAGCGATTTAAAACAGATCTACCAGTCTCGGCGTTCAAAACTAAACTTTATTTGTTCCTAAACTGTGATGTCTAGTGACTGAATCTCTTATAAAAGGTCGACTTTTTAGTTTCAAAATTTTCTAGTTAAATCTAAACAGATGTATAGTGCTCTAGTGTATTTTTACTGGTATTTTGCTTTTATGTTACTTTCCCCTAAAAAGGGTGTGAGCCACAATAGACCGATCGGTCGCAGTGGAAGGGTGTTATACCCACTCACTTTAAACCTACCTACCTACCTACCTACTTTCCCCTATCTTCACTAATTTGTCACAAAAGGAACCTATATATTGAGCCATTCATGATCTAATTCGTCAGTGATAAAATTGAGATTATTTTGTGCAATATATCATTAAAATAGCTATAAAAAAAGGATATTTTAATTTTTAGAGTTAAATGAAATCTAGCTTTTATACATTTATAATGTTATAATTTACCTAATTCTTGTTTTTTTATATATTAATAGTTATATGTTTTTTTGTTTGTTTGTTAAAATTTTTATGTATTTTCTTTTGATTATATTATATTTAGTATATGCAAATACCTGTCTTCCTATCGGGAGTTGTATTTTTTTTTTGTTAGACAATAAGCTGATTTTATTTGATTTGTAAGGTGATGTTTTTGATCTTTCGCACCATGTTCCATACAGGCTACCTAGGATAAATTTACTAAATCACAGAAATCCCTTGGAACATACTCGCCACAAGATAGTAACACAGAAAATAACACTTGTGTACTTAAACTTTTCAAAAATCTAGTACCACAAACATAAATTTTATATTTTACATATTACTAAACCCATTTTAATTTTCTTATGTAACAACCTAATACTTAGATTCTTGGATAATAGCTAACCAAAAAAAAGTAGAATTTAAGTTATTTTTTAAAAGGCATTACATTTAATTACCTGCATTGGAAAAACAGAACTTTTATTTCCGACATATCCAGAAACGACATGGCTTTGAATTGATAAAACTCTCGGAGTATCCATTGTTACCTACTTTTCTGCTTATATAAACATGCACTACATAAACATCCGGTACTGGTTTATCATAGTAATAATTCTTTCTAAATATTAAGATTATCCCCCTTACAAATTTTGCGATAACAAAATTTTTTTTTGTATACAAATCTAATTCAAAAATGACAATTTAACAAATCAGCTGATCTATTCGTCCTTGAAGTGAAAACTATCGATAGGATTATCGATTTGACCGATTTTTAACTTACCGAAACCATAGCGTTTTCCATTCGTTGAATTAGTGCGAGTTAGATGTAATATTTGGGCCCAGTATTATAAAAGTGTCGGTAAATTGTGCAAAAAGTCTTTAGATTAAACTAAGGTTTAAATCAATTATTCCTTTCTATTTCTTTTAACTTACGATCTACAAGGTGTCAATTAATTGAGTGCTGATAATACAGGGTGTGAATCCTCGGGTGATTTTTGGGAGAAAAGTTGATATCAACACAAGGGCGGTAAACTTAACAAGGAGTGCTCGATTATTACTATTTGTCCGCAGATATAGGTTATGTTTGGACGTCACCAGTTTGCCCATTTTGCCCAGAAGGTAGATTTATTTTATTAATTTTTGTTAAATATTCAACTTTTAAAAACCATTTTGAATATGTACTTACTTTTAGAACTGTAATGTATAATATTTAAAAAAATTAAGATTATACTACTTTTAAACAAAACAAAAAGGCAAACGGATTACGTCACAAATACCGAATTGACATTTAAATTGGTGTATGTGGGCTTAAATGGGATCGAGCACTCCTTGTTAAGTTTATTACCCTTGATATCAACATATGTCCTAAACCTCTTAGTTTTTGAGCTACAGGGTGTTAATATTTTAAGAAAAAAAGTGAGTTTTTGGTAATTGTCTCGAAAGTTGCCTCCTCTCCGATTTTGACCAAATTTGGTATACGGGGGTTTTGGGGCGCTGATTACGAATCTGAAAATATTTTTTCGGCAACGTTTCGTTTTCGAGATATTCATCATCAAAGTTGAAAATCAAACTAACCTTATTTTCACTATATTCCCCCGTCTTTTTGTACACAATTCTTGATTTTTATAAAAAGTGGCACACAATATTTTATAAACACCCTTTAAAACCTTATATTTTTATTTATTTTACACCTTCTTTCATACATGGTTGCGGCCACGATCCGACGTGTGAAAGTGGAGGTTTGCAATTAAATGGAAAAAAGGTGTAAAATAGATATAAAAACAAGTTTTTAAAAGGTGTTTTAAAATATTATGTACCAATTTAGTGTAAAAATCAAGAATTCTGTGCAAAAAGAAGGAGGAATAGTGTAAATAACGTTAGTTTGATTTTCAACTTTGATGATAAATATCTCGAAAACGAAACGTTGCGAAAAAATATTTTTTTTTAGATTCGTAATCAGGCCCCAAAAAACTCCCGTATACCAAATTTGGTCAAAATCGGAGAGGAGGCAACTTTCGAGACAACTAACGAGTTTTTTATCATAATTTATTATCACTCTAAGATATTTTTATAAAATTTTGTACACATCTTTTCATCATTAAGTAGCATGTTTTGACGTAAAAGATTTTTTAAAATTTTCATCAGTGACGTCCGTACAGGGTTTGAACTGACAATTTTTGAAGAAAAAAATGGTACGTCACTGATTTTTCTAAAGACCAAAACTGTTTTTGAAATCCCCATTTATTTTAAAATAAATTTGGTTCCTAGGCTTACTTTCGTACGACGTACCGTTTTTGCGAATAAAAACCAAAACATTTTTTTTCTTCAGTTCATTGCCACTGTCAAATTTTTTGGTTTTTATTTTTTTACGCGAAAACGGTACGTCATACGAAAGTAAGTCTAGGAACCAAATTTGCTCCAAAATAAATAGGGATTTTAAAAATAGTTTTGGTCTTTAGAAAAATCAGTGACGTACCATTTTATTTTCAAAAATTGTCAATTCAAACCCCGTACGGACGTCACTGGTGAAAATTTAAAAAAATCTTTTAGGTCAAAAAATGCTACTTAATGATGAAAAAATGTGTACAAAATTTCATAAAAATATCTGAGAATGATAACAAATTGTGATAAAAAACTCACTTTTTTCTTTGAATATTAACAACCTGTGGCTTAAAAACTAAGAGGTTTAGGATATATGTTGATATATCCAAACTTTTCTCCTTAAAATCACCCAAGGATTTACACCCTGTATTATCGACACTCAATTAATTAACACCCTGTCTAGTTTAAAAGGCTTCGGTACCTTTTACCGAAACCGATTCCGAAATTTCAAGTTTAAACTCAGTTTTTCCTGTTAACTAGATGTTTATAAAATCCACATTTTAAAAAACTGAAGTTAAAACCACAGAAGTCTAGATAATCCAACATTATAATAACCCGTCTTATAAAAAAAACTTCATTAATTAGGCCCAGTATTATAAAAATGTCGGTAAACTGCGCAAAAAATATCTTAAGATTAAACAATATACATTGCTTCAAGAAATTAACGCACTATTTATATATTTCCCATAATTTATTTTTAAAATTAAAATAATTAATCAAACAATATATTTTAAAAATTTATTATAATTTAGTTTTAAACTAAGCATTTTTAACAATGTATTTCTAAGAATAAGCTGTAAGAAAAAAAAAACATGAAAATGAAGTTTTAAAAGTAATAAGAAGTATCAAAATCGTATACGAAACGTTTTAATCCTAATATCGGATATTTCCACCCCTGCTTCTAATTATGTCCTGGCATCGACGATTTATGCTTAAAATAAAATTTTGAATGCTGTTTTAATACAGTCCGACCCAAATTTCAATTAGAAGTCGACGCACGAGCGCGTAACTGCCTTTCGAGTATACCCCTAACATGCTTTTTGGGTCTAGGTTTGGACTTCGTGCTGGCCAGGGCATAGCTTCAATGCTCATTTCCAATAGATAGTCTTGCACTACTCGGGCTGCATGAGGTCGGGCATTATCTTGCATTAATAAAAAATGTTGGCCAATGTAAGGGGCAAATGACATAATATATTCCTCAAGAATGTTCAATACATAGCTTTCAGCATTTCGATTACCATTATTTATTAACAGCAAGTCTCAGCGTGCCGTTAATGACATTTCTCCCCACACCATACCCGAGCTCCCACCGAATAAGGTGGTATGTTTGATATTGCATTGTGCGTAGCGTTCATTTGGCATTCTAAAAACACAAACTCGTCTGTCGCTGTTGCATGTATGTAGACAAAAGCGCGACTCATCTGTCCACAAAACTTGTTCCCAGTCAGCTTCCCTCTAGTTCACGTGATCCCTGGCAAAGTTTGATTGGGCTATACGATGATCAACGAGTAGTGTTTGGTCGCTGGATCAACGGTTAACGCTGGACCTCTGGCAGCAATGCGAGGACGTAGATTGGCTTCCAGTAGTCGTTGTCGAACGGTTTTTAGATTAACTTGAACGTTAGTGCATTTTGATGCTAAGATTGCAACATTCTTGTTGGTACAAATCGCTGTCTTAAAACGGAAAACCTCAAAAAATGCTCTTGACCGGAGGCATTTCTGCTTTGCCTGGCTCTTCTGGTATGCTCACTAGTTACCTTGTATCGTTCAACCAAACGCGATACCGATGTATGGAACACAAAGAACATTTCACCTATTCGGCGATCACTCCAATCTTCTTTGTGCAATACAACCTCTTGAGCATATTCAGCAGGCGTCATATTTCGGGATTCTCCTTGCATCTTAACAGTTTATACTGAAAAATATCGAAATTCATAAAAGATTTCTTTTAATAGTTACAAATCAACTGATTTTAAAGTCGATTTATCTTACAACGATTGTTAGTGCTGCAGATAAAAATGCATAGCAAAAACTTACTGCACAGACAAAAACTTTAGTTGTTAAGAGGAACAGTATACAAGGGTATTGTTAAAAGTAATAAATTACTGTACATTTCTTTAAAAGTTGCCATATTTTTCACAAAATATTTAGTAATGCGTTAATTTCTTGGCGCAGTGTATAAAGTGAAGAAATGATCCTCTAGAACATCAACGCAATAGTTATGCCTATTGTTTAGTTTACAAGTAGTATAAAGTCTTTATTTTATCAAATGGTATACAATACAGATCTAATAGTAAGTGTACATCCAAATTAGTTTTTAAAAGTTAAATATTTAACAAAAACCAATAAAATAAATCTATCTTCTGGGCAAAACGGTGACCTCAAAACATAACCTATTTCTGCGGACAAATAGTACAAATGGGACCTCCCTTCTCTTGTCTAAGAATGGGACACTCCTTGTTAAGTTTACCATCCTTGCCCAAGGGTAGTAAATGTTAGGTTTATCACCCTTGTCCTTGCCCCAAGCGTACACACATCGGGTGTTTTTCAATTACCGCACAAAAACGCATTATGCCGCACAATGCTCACATGAGTGTTTCAACTATCGCATTTCCTCGCATAATCCAGTCTTGGCTGTAATTAATGGTCGCTAATGCGGCATTAATACGCACTGTACTCTGCAGTTGAAAAACCTCCATTCAATTACTTTAATTGATGCGTGTAAACATCTGCAAACTACTGAACACTCCGAATAAAATATAATAGCATAAATGATTATTTTTTCTAATCTACTACAGTTTTTTCAAATGTACTATAATTTTGCGGCACTGGTACTATAATCTCACTTTCCAAGGTTGCTAACCTGATCAAATGCGGTTGTTACTAGGGGCTTTTTTCTAACTATTGGTGACAATGGTGACAGTTAAACAAGTACCAATCGTTAAGGATAAGTCAAAAAAGTTTCTAGTTTCTAGTAATGGTTTTTCCAAGCTAAAATTTGTGTTACTAGAATTTTAACGATTATTAGAAATTATGGGTGCTGTGTTTAAAAAGTGCTAAATGAATTTATAGACATTATTTTAATATTTTAGAAACAACCCATGACTTAATCGTATATTACGCTTTTAAATGCCCATTGATTTTTAAATTCAAAATGAAATTTCCTTGTATTTAGCTTCTAACTTTGACAGTTGGGTTTGGTAAATCTAAATGTCAGAAAATTAACATGGATTTTGATTTGAGTAAAGAAAATATTCAGCCCCTTCGAAGAGGTCGTAATGTCCAACAGTTAGAAATGGCCCTTCAGGCCCAAACAAACCAGGAGTATCAACTACAACTTCAGCAACAGAAGGAGTAAGATATAAACAAATAAAATTATTTAACTTTTTTTCATATTTTTTTCTTTGCTTTAGAGAATTTGAAAGATTAATAAGAGATTATAAAGGTGATGATCCATTAGAAAACTATTATAACTATATAACATGGATGGAACAAAGCTATCCTAAAAATGGCTATGAAGGAAATTGTATTGCAGTGCTTGAACACTGCCTTGGAAAATTTGAAAATGATGCTCGATACACAAATGATAGAAGATTTTGCAAATTATGGATTAAATATGTAAGAGATTTGCTATTTTACATTATAAGTTGTACACTCTCCGCAGACACAATTTTTGTGCTCTTATTTTGGGACCTCTTGAAATAAACTTGGGTAATTGTTTACAAAACGGTTTTCTGCTGTTTTTGGATTAAATGGCAAAATTTTTATATAGTCGTATTCTAGTGTCCTCAGGGATTGCAAATATACTTGCGCAGAAGAGAAATTACGTGTTTTAATATTTTTTATTTCAGTTTTAAAATTTAAAATTACCATTAGTTTCTTCATATAATGCGAAAACTCCCCGTTATGACAAGAAACAGCAAGAAATTATTTTTAAGGTTAACCGTGCAGTGTTGCCAAATCGGGGTCTTTTCCAATACGTCCCCGCATTTTCACGTCTGAAATTTAATGGGGTAAAATAAAAAGCCACTTTGCTTACCAGAACTAACCATGACCGACCTTTTAGACAAATTCAAAAGCTTTTAGTTCTAGTCGGTCATGGTTAGTTCTGGTCAGCAGCTTTTAATTATCCCAATTATATTTCAGACAGACAGAATGTCAAAAAATTTGATGGCTTAAATTGATTAAATCTGGCATCACTGAGAACCCCCAAGTTTGTTTTTTCCTAAAATTTAAAAAATTACACAATTTTTTGTTTGTGCGCACGTAAATTCGTATTCCTAATAAATAACAGAAGGTGTCTATACCAAATATTAACCATATAATAGTAAAATAGCAGAAAACCGTTTTGTAAACAATTACCTAAACTTGGATTTAAAAAATATAAATTAGAAGCAATAAGTTAAAAGCAAGTTAATTTTTACCAAAATAATTCATAGATGTTACATTTAAAGGAGATAACATGGGAAAATACTGTTTACAATAATTTTAGGAGTTAGTCTAAAGTCCTTGCCTGACTAGATACTTTTGTATAGAGATTTATGCACTGTCAGTAAGTTTGTTTTAAAATATTTTTCATTATTTCTCCGAACTAATGCAGGTATATTTTTCATCAAATGGTAATGCTCACTATTGTTGTGCTGGCATATAAATTTATTTTATTTGCCACGTATTAACATTCAAGTAGATATAGTTTGAATAGAGATTTCATATAATTTTAAAAATTTAATAGAACATTTCTGTTTTTAATTTTTAATAATAATAATCCGTATACTATTCTGTGAGCCATATATAAACCAACAATGAAACTAAATAACATATTAAACATAATTGTAAAACTAATATAACATTAGCTTACATTTTTATCTTTTTTATTATTATTAGTCATCCTCTATATATTTTGCTAGAAGATAATTTAATGGATAGACTGCTTCACTCTTAATTGATTGGTAGTGAAATCTTTGGCTGCAAAATGATACTCTTTATGCTGAATAAAATTTATTGGATAATACCATATATTCATCATTTGTCTTTTTAATTATGGCTCCTGCTTTTAATACTTGTTACTGTTTATGGCAAAGTATATAATATTGATTTTTTTATTCTCATAAAACATTCCACATTAAATATTGTCATTATTTTTTGCCTAAAAAATACAGTGTAATGAACAGATAACTAGCAATATTGATATACACAAAATCTCAAATTAAAAATGCAACTTCAGAAAATAAGTTTTCACTTAAAGTAATTAAAATAATAATAATAAAAAAAATAGGCCCATTAATTACCAATGATTTTTCTTAAAATACTTTTTAGCGAATTAAACAATATATCATCTGGAAATTGTTTAAAAACAGTTTAACTTTTTGCTTCCTTTAAAAGTATTTGTGTCATTTAAGATGTTTCTGGACATCATGTCCTTATTTTTTATAAACTTATGACATTTACGAATTCCTTGCATGCAGACTAGACATACACAAACAAATAGGAAACAGTCATCACATTTAATAATATTGATAAAAATATTTTTTTTATTGTCATAAAACATTTAACATTAAACAGTTACAAAACCATTTGCTCAAAAAATAAGCTATAAGTGACAACTAGACAGACACAGAGAAGAAAGCAATAATAACACAACTCTTAAATTTAAAATCAGACTTAAAAGAATAATTATACAGTAAACATAAAATACAAAGTACCCTATAAATCAGGTTCATGTTTTATTAATAATTGTCTTTAAAATATTCTTCCAATAAATAAAATTATTTTTGAATTAAGAATTATTTTAAGTTACCCTTAAAAATATTTAATCTTAATGTCTCTGTTAGATTTGCAGGCATTCTTTTGTAAACCCTAGTACTGCTGAAGATGCCTCGTATGAAATAAAAAGGTTCCATGATGTGGCATACCCAGAGTATTTTTAGATCTGTTGACGATGTAGTCAAAGATGTCCCTATTTCTGACAAACATACGATGATTTCTTCTCACCCTCAGAAGATATAAACAAATTATTCAGCAACCTAAACTTACCCTGGCATCACTTATTAAATTTCATATGAAAAGAATTCTAATAATTTTTTAAGTAACAAAAATCCCTTTGTGCATTCAGCATGCTAAAATGGTACCAGAACATAATGCTATTTGAAATAATGCTCGGGACACTAGCAAAATAAAATATTCTTATGCTTTAAAGATTACAGAATGTGATTACAAGTAATTAACCAATTTGAAAATTTAGAATTTTTGTATGTTCTCCCACATTTAAAACAAGAAATGAGATTTAGCAGGTACTCTAAGTGTGTAAACCTGTTTTTTTTAAGACCTCTTTCAGTCCTATGTATATCACTTTTTTCTTAATTATTGAATAAAAATATTTTATCACCCTCATTATAATAATTTTGTTTCCTTAACTCATAGCTATTACTAAGTGTTAAAAATGATGATGAATGAACCACATAAATTAATAATGGGAGCACATTGAAGACCCTAATATTACTTAATTTTGAAAAATATCAGAAATCCCAAATACTTCCTTAAATATAAAGAAATTGAGCGTTGTTTAATTGTGCTTTTTCTGAATTTAGTTTTAGTGGTTAATAAAAATTAAATCACTGACCGAACACAGCCGCGAATGTTGATAATTGCATAGTACCATTTACAGAGCAATAGGACTTTTGTAAAGAATCGAAAAACAAACAAAATAGTTTATTAATAATCCTTATTTGTGCATTTTTTTGCAGAGAAAAGTAGGAAAAACCGCTAAAATTGACAACTTTTTAAAACATTCATAACTTGAATTTTTTTAAAATTGAAAAGCTGATCTGCAGGAAAATGATTGTCCATCACATATTGTTTAAACAAGCTGAAGGCGGACGTCAGATGGGTGGTTTTTTTCAAAATCGCAGTTTAAGTATTTTGCAGTGATATTCAGGACAATTCAGTGTATTAACTGTAATTATTTGATTTAAATGTAGTAAAGGGATTATTAAACTTCATATTTTATTCTACAACTTGTATATTTGCATATACATTTTTCAAAAAGTGTGAAAAACGGATTCAAACATTACGGTAAACGCGCGATCTTGCTCTTGGAGTAGAGTAGTGGGGGTCGTAGCAGGCCAGGGAAAATGTATCGCGTTAGGTGCGTTATTCTTGGTCATTCATATTTTTCAAGATCCGTCGAATCTGGTGATACATCGAACGAAATCCTACCGTCGCACATACGGGTATTTAAGCGAGATCTAAGCAACAAAAATTAGTAAAACCGGTCTAAAATCGACAGGGTTGGCCTGATTTAAATAAATTGATTTTAATCATGATTTGAATCAGGCGATTTTTTTAAATTAAAATCGAGATTTTAATCAAACTAAGATAATAAAAAAAAACAAGTATTAACAAGTATTTAATGAAATTAAAACAAATTAACTTATTAATCCGCATTCTTTGTAAAACACAGATATACAAAAAATATACATACTTAGTACTTAGATTTCAACTGCATTTTTATTATAATATTTTAATAGAAACACTAACATTCCATCATTTTCTACTCCCAGTTTCTTCCTCAAGTCAGGATGCACGAGTCCAAAAGTACTAAAAGCCCGTTCTACTGAAGCTGAGGTTAAAATTGCACAAATTGTTTTAATAATGGCAGTTTGTCGATTTCAGGCTAGCCTTTTGTGATAGCCACCAATCAAATCAATTGCCCCTACGCTTTCTAATACTTCTTGTGAGAACATTACATTTTTAAAGGACTGGAACGGGCATTAAATTTGATTACTAACAATAGCAATCCTGTGTTTCCACAAATTTCATTAATGGTTTCTTAGACCAGATTCTTTTCATCGGATGATAACTTCTATTTTTGCTTGAATGGGTCCAAAATATAACTTATAAAATGGAAGTGTTAATGCCTGATCATATCGGTCTTGAAATTTTAGAAGTTCTTCTAGCCAACACCGCAGTACCACACAAAACAACCAACACATTTAAACTCGACGCACGTTTTGCAAAAAAAATTGCCCCATTTTAAGCTAAACCAAAAAGACTATAAAAATATGATTCATTATATCACTTTACTTTATTCGACTTTGCCCTTCGAAACTCAAATAATTCAAAAAAGTATTGTAAATCTTATTTACCTGTTTGATCTGTTTGCACTTGTTCTAGTGGCTGTTTACAAATTTCATGGTCCGCTTTAAGTCTTGGTGGTATACCTTGAAGTTCTTTTTTGCAATTTTTACAAATTTCCCTACATCCAGTTTTTGTTGAAATTGTTGTTTCCAGCCATTTTCACGATTCAACGCCACAGACACAGATAAATTTAAAATACGCTTAAACAACCACTTGTAAAATAAACCTACAATATCGCCTATTAGTTTCTTATAGGTCGGAGCAGAAACAAGGCGCGACAGGAATTTTCTCGTTCGGGACGCGCTTCGGCAGAAAGTTATTGTTATTAAAAAGGGGAAATATCCCAATAATTCTTAGTTTAGGATTGAAAAATAGTGAGGAAATATAATGTACTGTGAGAAATTAACAAACTAATTGTAAAAAGAAAAATTGTTGAATTTATTAAAAAAAAATAAAAAATCATGATTTATTTGATTTTTAATTTAAATCAGTGATTTTTATTTTTTTAATAAAATTCAAATTTTGCCCAACGCTGAAAATCGACTACCTGAGTTAAATGACATTCCAAAAGTAAGTTTTGTCTAACCCTTCCCTGTGCATACCCCAATGACAGGGTCAGTCACTCAAATCGTCCGGACGTGTTTGTTCTTGGTGATTTTGTGAAAGTGGAAGTTTCAAAGTAAATAATTAATTTTTTACAATAATTCTATAGGCAAAAGTAATAAATCCTAGTATTACAGGTAATGGCCTATTATTTGAAATTTTATTACTTAGGTTTATACTTTCAGTAATTTTTAAGATATATAGGAATTTTTTTATTTATCAAAGTATTAGTTTTGATATCCGGGTAGATTCGCTCATTGTTCTTGTTGATATTAAAGTATGGATCCCTATAGTACTCCGGAAATTATCTGGCGTGAATCAGAATACTAATTGTTTAAAGTTTAAACGAACACGTCGAGTACGATTGCACAGATAAGTTTTAAAGAACGACAACACAGTATCATCACAACAGAAATATTTATTTATTTATTTATTTATCGTTCAGTACATACAGATAAAATCCAAATAGTACATAAAAACAAAAAAATATACATTTTACATAAAGGTCAAGAACTTACATTTGTCATAAAAAACTATTCTAATTTAAAAGAAAACAACAAGTAAACGAAGAGAAAAAACAAAAAAAAAACATACACAATGTTATAAAATAAACAGTAATGGGACACAATCAGGTAACAAAGAAACGATTGGCAGCACAAGTTATAAATTGCAATATTTTGTTTACTAATTGTTCTGAATTGAGAGATATAAGTATGATATTAGTTTTTTCTTAAACGTGGGTAGGGTGCAGTTAAGATCAAGATTAGCAGGAATATATGTGTTAAAATACCGCATAATGCGATTCATAACACTATTTCTGCCCACATCTGTGCGACTTCTATTGATCGCGAATGTATTATGAAGTCGAGTATTGTGAGTATTTTAACTTGGCTCCAGCAGTTTGTGGTCGATTACATCAAATGCCTTGGAATAATCCAATGCAATCATAATGACTGATATATCTTTATTTAAGGCATGAATGATATTGTCTATTATGTTTAGGAGAGGGGATGACTGCTTTGAGGGTAATATGCCATTGAAAATAGTATAATGGGACAATTGATTGTAAACTACTTTTTCTTATACCTTGAATAGTATTGGAAATAGACTTATGGGACAGAAATCCTGAAAATTTCAGGTTTGGTCTTCTTGGGGAGAGGACAAACAATTGACTTGCGCCATAATTTAGGAAAAAGTTGCTCTGCGTTTTTTTGCATCTGAAAGCTACCAAATAGAAAAAATATATTTTTAGCTGTATCTTAGTCTTAAGTTAGTAGAGTTAAAGTGGTATAGTAAATGATCCATAAATATGTAATGCATGTGTTCTATTTATACATGTGTTTGTGATGGATATAAAATTGAAAAAATATAAAAAAATATTTATTCTTTTAATTTTGTAACTTAAATTATAGTAAGTATAAATAAAATTAAAATACGAAAGTTGGAGCGGATGAAGACTGGCTAAAAGACCGTTTTTGGTAAGGAATCAAAATAAAAACATCTTGATGTTTCACCCATTGTGGCAAGGTTTTTAAAACACTTTTTAACAAAATGGGTTTTCAATCTGAAACCTGCATCTTATTATTGAAAAAAAAAACAATAATTTTATATAGTGTGTCGCGAGATGTAGTTCACATTAGGAAAAATACCCTTATTCTATATAAAAAATTTTGCTTGTCGAAAAATGCAAGATTTTTTAATTAAGCATACAGGATTTTAATATATTAAAAAAAAACATAAAATTTCTTTTACATAACAAAACGTTTATTTACTATTTTAAACAAAATATTAATAAAATAAAGTTGTTTATATACTAAAATAATTCAAAACATTTAGTCATTTGTTCTTCTTCCGAGACTGTTTCTTTTAAAATATATGTAGGTGAATATCTGGAATATATTATAGAAAAATTCATCAAACAATGACAATAATATTTTTCACTGAAATTATAAAAAAAACAGAACTTTTGAGTTTTTATTCAAAGAGTTTCATATATTTAGGTAATAAAAGTTGTATCAAAATTAACCTTTTAGATTTTGAGTTTAGAACGTATTTTGAATTACAAATAACATTGTATAAAAACATTTTGTTTTTAATAATAAAACAAAAAGGATTTTTGTTTTCCGAGTTTATAAACAACCATATAGATCTCATCTAAAAATTTTATATGGTAAAGTCAAGCAGATTTTCTTTTAAATAAAAGTTTTTCTCTTGTCTACTTTACCCACGGGAGACACTGTATACATTTTAGTTTTTAGGAAAAAATAAAAATTGTTTAAATTGCAACGATAAATAACAAGGACATGACCAACAAAATTAAGATTTTAACGTGCTGAAGGTACGCAAACGATGTCAAAAATCGCACCCCAGGCGTTCATACTTCTACAGTGTTCTGTGAACCTTCACTACTCCAAGAGCAAAATTTCGCTTTTATTTTAATATTTAACAAATGTTGACATATTGCCAAATGTATATGGAAATCGAAGATGTACAAGTTGTAGAATAAAATATTAAGTTTAATATTCCTTTACTACATTTTAATCGGACAATTAGTTACGTGACGGGACGCTGAACCGTCTAAAATATCACTGCAAAATATTTAAACTGCGATTTAGAAAAAAAAAACACATCGGATAGCGTCCGTCTTTAGCTCGTTTATACATGTTATGAATAATCATTTTCCCGTTAGGCACTTGACTAGTAACACATTATGAAACTTGAGGTCTGTTTGTTATCCAGAAATATTTTACACTTTTGCACACTTTTTCGACTTACGTAAAAAAAGTGTAAAATACTTTGGCTTGTATGACAAGTGTATAAACAATATTATTGCTAAATTATATTTTTAATTTATTTTATGTTTTTATAAAGTGTTTTGTAAAAACCTCAATTTGTAAAACCTGTATTTTCATTTTTTAGATTGACATATTTCCTAACCCACCGGAATTATACCTAATTTTATTTTCTAGATTGACATATTTCCTAACCCACTGGAATTATATCTAATGATGAAGTCAAAAAATTTATGTATTGGTTGCGCCGATTTTTACAAAGCATGGGCCTATTACTATGAAGCTGCTGGAGATTTTCAAAAGGCAAATAGTGTCTTTGTTGAAGGAAGAAAAAATTTGGCTCAGCCATTTGAGGAATTAGAAATTGCACATAATAATCTAATAACAGCGGCTGGAGAACATGTACGTAGTCACTCTTATCATTAGAAACTATTAGATACTTTACTGTTTATTCTTTTATCCTGAAATTGACGGATGAACCCGTTTTTTAATACTTTACAATTTATAAAAGTAACACTTTAGATGACCAAAATCTATATACCTGATATCACATTATTTAGTTTTCATTTAAAACGCTCTATTACAAATATGAGTAAAATATATTTTTTCTCCAACCATCAAAAAATGTTGTCATTTTTTTACTATTTTCAGGTGCAAAAGCTATCAATTCTCATACCAAACAAAAATGTGCTCGTTGCTTAGCAACACTTTTAATCCTAGGTTAAAAAAAAACTATTTTTAAATAACTAACTGTATTAATTTTGATTTGGTTGGAGAAAAAATAGTATATATATCATACGGACTAAAAGTGCTTATTTTTACCCGCAATTTTGCGTTCGCTCGCTGCGCTGCGCTACGCCTCGTAAATGCAAAAATTGCTTATAAAAAAAAGATGCACTTTTAATCATTATAATATATTATAGTATTTCTTTAACATTCTAAAAATTAAGCTTTTAAAAGGAAACATTACTTATTACTAACATTACACATTTTAGTCAATTATTTTAAAGTTATAATAAATAATTATAAAAATAATAAATAAAGTTCAAAAGTTGGTTTCTTAGTTTTGCATACTTTCCCCTACTTCCCCCGACTAGCAGCTCAATAGCTTCAGTTAAAGTTTCAGAGTGACCAGCGAAGACGAAGTTGTATCATTTGATGTATAAAGCTTTAGTAATACTTATCGAAAAATTGTCTGGAGCCTGTTAGGCTCAGGTCAGACATTTGTATAAAATATAATTTATAACAGCTTTTTTTCCTTTTGTTTTTGGATTTTATAGTAAAATATGGCAAAATAGTAAGATAAGTTACTTCCGTTTAAAACGAGAATCTTGAGTTCATAACAGCGATCAGTAAAAAAAAATATTTGGATTAGTACAGATTAGCTTTGTTTGAGAAGAAGTCCTTATTACTCTGGTTTTAAAGTTAATAATAAATTAAATGTCAACATTAAGAGCATATTAAAAGAAAAAAGTTAAGAAAATTACTGATAGATCTAGAACTCTACAATATAGAAGATTATTTAAATATGTGAGAGATTTTTGTGTAATTATTGTTTGTATAAAGTTTACTGTTGGTTTTTAGTGACGTCATTTCATTTTAATAATATTTTCTACCCTTCTTACTTTGTAAGCAAGAATAGTCACCATCTTGTGTACTTTAAATGTTGCCCTTCCCATTGCTAAGAGGTCATCATTATTAAATTTTGCATTTTCTGTAAAACATTCAATGGTCTTCAAAGCTTCCAAAATATTATGTAGGTTACAGCCTGTCCGATCTTCCTTGGTGACATTAAAATCCTTTATCAGATTTTTTTCCTATGCCGTCCCTTTTGCTTGATCCTGATGCAATTCGAGACCACAATTTGTTTGTTTTCCAATGTATAGTTTGTCTTCTATTTTAGTAGGGCTTGAATATGATCTGAGTCGTTTTTATGACATTTCATTTTACTCATATTATCATGCTATTAGCTTTATTTAATTCACTTTGGCACTGACTGGCTGCAGTTATCCTCTTTTTTGCTTCCATATGTTATTAAACCTTAGTTTTTTCTTTGTATTTTCGACAACCATAATTTTATTTATCTTACTAACTGTGGAATTGCTTCATGTTTTTATCTTTGTTATTGTTTTGCTATCTAAAGGCCGAATGATGATCGCGTTGTTAAATTTAGCAATGGACTTAGCAATTGTTAAAAGTTAACAACGGTTTAGAATGTTTAACAAAACGTCATTGTCAGTATTATTTAATGATTTTAGTAGGCAACCTGTCAAAATATGACATTTTGTTAAACATTCTAAACCGTTGTTAACTTTTAATAATTGCTAAGTTAACAACGGTTTAGAATGTTTAACAAAATGTCAGATTTTGACAGGTTGTCTACTAAAATCATTGAATAACACTGACAATGACGTTTTGTTAAACATTCTAAACCGTTGTTAACTTTTAACAATAATTGCTAAGTCCATTGCTAAATTTAACAACGCGATCATCACTCGGCCGTAAGTGTTACATTCGATCTTAAACGAACTTTTAAACTTTAAATAAGTTAAAAATTTCGAGCGATTTAACACATATCCATTCGTCACCAAGTCCGATCTACTTGTACTGTTTTTTATCACACATGGTACATTTTTTATCGTTTTAGATGTTGTATGGTCCAAATGAGAATCGTCTTCAAGAGAAGCGTCAAGCTTTAACTTCTCTTCATACTTATCGATCTGGAAGGGTTGACAATGTTCGTGTACCTTCAGGGACTAGTAATGGAATAGTTACTTTACCGAATACTCATCAATCCGGGTCTAATGTCCAACTTCATGTTTTTGAGGATCAGTCTGCAGCATCATTGACAGGTGAGTTATATTACAATATTTGGTAGTTTTTAAATATCTTATAAATGTAATAACTGTACAGGGTGTCCGATTTTGGACTATTGGGATTTCTAACGAAGATTCAATGTCCCGCTTTCACATTAGGATCCTATCTTGGTCTTGTAGATCTACATAGATACTTTAGATTGTCAACGGGTATGAGTATTATAAACCATACATATTTTACTAAGCACACATGCATGCAGTTGACAAGTAAAAATGAAATTTAAATTTGGTCCAACTGGGTTCTGCATAAAGTTATTATAGCAATATGTAGTTAGGGGTGCAGGTTTTTATAGGCAGAAGAATACTAGTAAATTACTGTTGTAAGAACTACTTCAGATTTTTCTAGTATAGACCATGAAGTCACAGTTTCGAAAAAATACACATCAAAACAAATTACAAATCATATTGAGAACTAAAATATTTTGACTTAAAGTTAACTTAAAGTTAGATACCAGTATTACTTGAACCTATATAAAAATAGCTTTTATTTTACTTAGAATGGACAGACGTAAAATGTAAAATATTTATTGTTTTTGTTAATATAACTTTTATTAAAAAAACTGAATAAATCCTTATATTATGTTTAAATAAAATCATAATTATTTTGGTTCAGAAAAAAAATATGCTTATTTTTTGTTTTGTATTCTTTTTTTTTAATTTTGCTTTATTTAATTGAATTTATTTAAAATAAATCTGATACCAGTGTACTTAGTCTACGTCGTATTTGATTTTTGCGCACTGTGGCAAAAATAATGCCACTATTAATCGTTTTTTAGTCAGTAATTTTCTTTCAGGTGGAGCTCCTCCAAGAAGTATTATAACTGTAGCTAAGAGACAAGAAGCGCCTAAAGAAAATACTCTCAAGGCTGGGCCTTGGACTACTGTGCCTAATAAAAAGAGGGTACTTGCAAGTCATAGACCAGCGGGTCCTGGATTTACAGGTAAAATTTTTGGAAAAAAAAAGGGCTAAGTCAAATTTTATGATTTTGAGAAAAAGCAATTTTCAATTTCAAAACGGTACAAAAACTAAAGTATTTGGATTGATAAAATTTTGTTTTTACCAATATGTTTCCCAACTATCTGACATCTGTGGGTCATAAACTGCAAGCATTTTTAAAAAATAGTGACATATAATAAATATACATAACAAAATTAGGAATTTATGTGAATATTTAGGATTAAAACAACTCCGAGAAACATTCTATATTAGATATTTAAGAAAATATGATAAAATTTAAATAAATAAAATTTCATGAAGAGTTGTTTATCAGAATTTTTAAAATATTTTATTAAATGTTAAAATTTTTCTGCTTAACTCACATATACAAAAAATAAGAAAATTAATTTTCATTTATATTTTACATATCGAAGATTCATCTTCGAGTGGTGGGTGGTTATCACATCACTTCCACTGCAAACAATGCTAGCCGTTGGAATGAAGCTAATTTTCAGCCATGTAAACGCATTCTGTTTTGCAGTATGATTTTAAGACGTTTCAGGTGCCGCTGTTGCGTCATTTTTCGTTTAAATAATCGTCTTTTAACTCCATTCTTCGGGAGGTTGAAATTAATTTTCCATTGCTGGACTTGTTTTGATCACCTCTACTCTTAATAGGCATTTTCATGATTTTTATTAGCTTATTGCAAAGCCACATGAAAATAAAGGCCGAAAATATTTTTTCCCGATTTTTTTGATCTCCGGAAACGCCTTAAAAATCAATTTTAAGTTTGAATTTTGTAGGCCCGTGACGTCACGGCCCTAAATTTTCTATTGGTGGAATTTCTGCTTTGTTGTCAGCTTTTTGATATTCGATACGCCTGTCATCAAATATCGATATGCGCAACATCTACAAAGTTGGCGTTTTCTAAGACGATTTCGCCACGTTTTGGTAGGTACTTTGGTTGGTCAGAAATAGTGATGGGATAATTCGAATTAAAAATAATTGATAATCCGATTATTGAAAAAACCGCTATCATGCGATTATTCAGATTTAATTTGAATTACGAAAAATAAAATTTAAATCAAAAAAAATTAAATCTGAATAATCGCAACCAACCAAAGTACCTACCAAAACGTGGCGAAATCGTCTCTAAACAGACTTGGCATCCATGTTGAATTTGATTGGTTAGGGGAGTGGCGGGCTATTTAAATTACAATGATAATTAAACCTTAAATAGAAAAGTAAGGGGTTTGTATTTTTCCGTGTTATTTAGCAGGTTTTGCTTAATTGTGTTTCTACTTTTAATTTTTACACACAACATTCTCAATATCAATTGAGTGAAAATACCCTATTGTATCTTTTAATAAGTAATATTGTTAAAGAAGATTTATAATTGTTCATAATTTTTTCGATTGACAAATCTTTATACAAATCTCGTACAATATCTTTAGTGGTAACATTATAGTCAGGTATGTACATTTCATAACCTCTGTCAAAAACAACTTTATTGTCAAGGAAATCATTTGCTGTATTATAAGAATTGAATTTAAAAAATATTTAATTCTTTTCTTTTTTTTTAAACTACCTTTTCTACCAGGAATGTAAAGATTGTAAATTTCTTTAGCAAGGGAAAGTGGGTGAAAATTTCAACATTTTCGTTTCAATCAAAATTCTGCCTTCTTTAAATTTATATAAATTGATTTATATTACCTTTTCTTTGATCTGTAAGGTGTAGTATAAAATTATAAATATCCAAAGTATGTTTTTTTTTTAAAGATCACACTCAGACGGCAAGCACACAACCGATAACCTCGATAGTTTCAAGTAGGGTTTAATTAAGCTTTATTTGGTTATAATTTGTTCGACTCGTAAATTGGATTTATGTTAGTTGTGTTGTCATTTACAGCTGATATCCCAGATTACTCTGTGTGGACATCAGTGCAGCATGTTATCAAACAAACTACACCTTGTGGCGGGGTTGGCATACACAAAAACCCAGTGGGTTTTGACACAAAAAGTCACTATTAACATTAACAAAAACCCAGCGGGTTTTTTCACTCTAAAATCCACTTATACAAAAATAATGAAGTGTTTTAATTTAAAAAATAAAATATATTAAAACAAAATTATTTCTACCATAGTCACAAATAACATAAAAAATCTAGTGTCACCCACATTTCACCTATCTATGTTAAAACAAAATAAAAATCCTACTGAGCAAAAACAGTCAAATAATATGAATTAAATAACTTTTAGATCAAAAAGTAAAAATAAAAAGGCACTTTTCTCGAGATAACTACTAATTTTAATGTAACTAAAAAAAGAAAACATTAGTCTGACCACACGTAACTCTAAGTACTCTATTACTCTAAGTAATAAATATCCGAACTTGTTGAATTTATTAATGAAGGATTACTCTTTTGGGAACTAAATTAAGCACCCATAATAAGTTACTGAAAACATAGAACTTGGATAAAAGTCTGTATCTTTAATTCTAAACATTCTAAACAATAAAATATCCTTGTAAATGGTTCTCACAGAATTCAGTCAACCATTTGTTTGTTCAATAGTAATTATTTACAGCTCTTAAAACAAAATAGTTATTTATAAAAAAACAAAAGGTAATAAAAATTTGCACTAATAAACTTAGTTTGTTGATTTTGAGGTTATGTAAAATGTCAAAAATTTAAAAACACAAAAACCCTACAAAAACACAAATCTCTATACAAAAACCCAAAAACTCAATACAAATTTTTAAAAACCCGGGTTTTTGCCAACCCTGTCTTTTGGGCTTATTATTGTAATAAAAAAATTACTATTAAATTAACAATAAATTAATAATAATATTTATTTATTTACTTATAAAGTACATAGCATAAATACAAATAGTAAATATTTTTTGTGGACGGTGGGTTCCTAAAGAATCTGTGTGTCCACTGCATATGTCCTATATTTATTACATAATTTTGTTTTTTAAGCTTAGCTTATCTAAAATTATAATATAATTTGGAGAGTTATACGGTTTTTAAAAATCCAATAATTAATCTTTGATTTTACATTTATATAAGGTTTTGACTGAAACTTTTCTGGAATCATTTTGTATACCTTGGGTCCTGTAAACATAACATATCTTCACATTGCAGTATACAACATATCTGGGGTAACTAAGTGTCTTTGCTTCACTGCTCCAGTATTAAGCTGATGATTATACATTTTCTTATAGAAATCACTCTTCATCATAAATCTAACTACTTGTATAGAGCAATTTAAATAACTTACTGTCATACATGAGATTTGTAGAATACTATGTTTTAAAAAAACATTATCTTTATTATCTACTTTCCTGCAATCTGCAAAGGTAAAAGAACACTGTGACATGACTTAAAGAGTGCACAATAAACCACTTTTAAGGTTTTAATTTGTAAAATATCTAAGTTATTAAAATTTGTAGATCAGCTTTCTATTTTTTTTGTGACATACTCTATATGATGGTTTCATCCAAGATGCTGATTTAGATACACTCCTAAATAATTTAAATATTCTCTCTGGAAAATTTCTGAACGACAGCTGCAATTTGTTTTATTAAAGCAGTCTGCTTCATGAATTATAATGACACGATTGCTTGATAATGCCCGTCTTGTCATTGGAAAAGTCAAGAAATGGGTTTGATCTATATTAAGTGTTAATAAACTACTAGTCAAGCAGCTCTTAAGGCTTTTGAATCCAGCCGGTGCAATTCGAAAACCGTCTGGAATTGCAAGGATGCGCTGACCAATCTGGCTCAAAACAATAAGGTTACACTACTGTTGATACCTGCACACCGGCCTAGAGGGTAATGAATCCGCAGACGTCCTTGCCAAAAGGGGGGCGGAAACAAAATTCACAGGGCCGGAACCGGTCATCGGTATATCTTATGGAATGGCCAAGCAGTTCATATCAGCTTGGACTACAAAGAGAAAATCTTCGGTACTGGCATGGACTTCTGGGTCTCACCGAACCAACAATGTACTGTCAAACTACTGGAGCAATCAAGGGTACACCTTAAAACTCTAGTGGGACTGTACACGGGACACTGCAGATTGAAATACCACATGCACAAGATCGGCCTAGCGGAAGACGCCGAGTGCCGCATGTGCGTGGAGAGGGATGAATCGGCAGAACACATACTGTGTTCGTGCCCAGCAATAGCACGACTAAGATTCGCAATCCTCGGCAATGACACCTTGTTGCCGGGGGAGGTGAAAGATCTCTCCCCCAACAGGATCATCAGATTTATTAAAAGTCTGGACCTGGTGGGAGAAATATAAAAGGGTGTGAGCCACAATAAGCCGATCGGTCGCAGTGGAAGGGTGTTATACCCACTCACTTTAAACCTACGTACCTACCTACCTACCTAAACTACTAGCCATCGATCTCTTAACCTTGGCTATCACTTTTTTTGTCTTTTAAATGCTAAATCTCACTCATTCGCTCTTACAATGATCACATATCATCAGCATAACATAATACTTCATTCTCATCCAAAACACATTTTTGTGACATACCGCGTTGAAAATTGTTAGGACAGTTAACATACCGGTTTATTTTGGCGAGAAGAGGTAACGTAGGGGAAGGTGTTATGACATCAGTATTACGTCATTACTTTGTACCCAGTATCCACCGCTATCGCCACTAGTCCGGAGGAGCGTTCATAATGGTTATGTCAAGTGTCAAATTAAAATAATGGAGGATTCGCGGCTTTTCTATTGTCTTGGTTCTGGTTTTTTTTTGCTATGACGACTATTTGGATTGCAGATTTTTCGATTTAATCAGTTAATTGCCAAATGGATTAATTGGTGCAATTATATTTAAATCATAGAGAAAAATATTAAGTTGTTACAGTTGACCTGGAAACAGCTAATTCTTATTAAATGGAAAGTTTGGTTTACATTTTATCTTTTCGACTTATTTCTTAACTCTCCAAAGACCTTACATTTGGATTTAAGTTTAAAAGTGTATTAAAAGATTAGTAGGTAAATTAACACACGCGTGACATACGTAAACCGTTTCGTTTTTGCGAGGATAAGCGGGTTAAGCGCGATTAGAATGGTGGAGGAAGAACTGCTATCAACGAGTAGTTAAAAAGGTATGTCGCAAAAAAATCCTTCCAGTAAACCAAAAATTCCATCCAAATAAACAGCAATGGTCCAAGGACCATGCTCTGCACACCAAACTAAACCTCATACTCCTATATTACTGAATCTTTCCAACAGAATCCGATTTAAAACAGTTTTAAAAGCTTTTGCCAGATCTAAAAACTTGTTTGCCAAATTTTTTCAAACACTGTGAGTCTGTTGTAACATCATCTGCAGCAATAATACTTTTCACTTGCTTGTTTTGATTACTGTCGTTAGTTATCAATGATAAAATTATCGTGTTAAGTAATTTGCATAATAATACATTATTTATTGTTTTAAATTTTTTGTAACTTATAAAGATGCAATAATTAATTTATCTCAATTTTTAGTGCACGAAGATGACTTAGACGACACTCCCATGGGTTGCTTGCCAGCAAATTTACCCCCTGAATGTCTTGAAGACTACTCAAACTGGCACGTTTCTATAGTCAATTTTCCTGAGGAACCAAGTCCAAAAGTTTTTCATGGATATCCCAAACATCGCACCTATATTGATCCACAAACGGAGTTTTCTATTGAGGAATTAAGAGCTACCAGGTAAAAAAAGAGGATATTAATTTATCAATTTTGGGATTATGATTGTCAGTAAATTTTTTTTCTTATAATATCAAAAAGAAGTCATATATGATGTTTAATAATGTTGTCACTAAAGTCAGGAGGAAATGGTGCACCCACCTTCTCCTTGATCCTGAGTTAAGTGACAGGATTGGATAAGTGAAATTAGTATAATTTTTATCAAACTCCTAAAGTTTTTCAGTTTCCACAATGTTCGCAAATAATGCAGTAAATAATTAATTGCCATAGTAGACACTCCACGTGCGAAGTAGATACTTGAAGCATTATTATGTACTACGTTTTATGCATAGCACCCAATATCCTCAAAAATTAAACGTTTGGGCGGGTATTTTGGGCAACAACATTGTAGGACCTTTTGTCATCGAAGGCAACTTAAATGGGGAAAACTATTTGCAAATGGTGCAAGAGGAAATTATACCAGCTGTGCGGACCTTAAATGTTAATTGCGAGGAAATTTGGTTTCAGAAGGATAGCAGTCCTGCTTATAACGCAAGGCCAGTTCAGAAATTTCTGACTAGGACTTTTCCTGAATGGCTTATTTGTGGCAGAGGTACCATACCATGGCCTGAAAGGTCACCGGATTTCACTCCTCTTGACTTTTTTTTTGTGAGACTAATTAACTTAACTAATTTGCAGGTATCCACATGAGAGGCCTGTAAATTTAGTTAAGTTAACGGCAAAAGTATTTAACTAACTCCATTACACCGGCGGTATTGTCAAATGTTAGGACGGAGTTTTATAATCGGCTTGGGTATTACAAAGCTCAGCAGTCTTCGAGCATTTATAGAAATGAGAATGCTTTTGAGTTAATTTTTTTGAGTTATTTTTGTTTTACTATTAGGTTACTAATAATTTCATTAATTTTTTAGAATTTTCATGAGTTTATTTTTTTTAGAATAGCTGTTTTGAATTTATTTTTAGGCTTAAGTCTGATAAAAATCAACAACCTTTAAATTACTGTTATATTAAATACAATGGTGATTAATATGACCATAAAAAAAGGAAAATATCGTAAAAAATCTCCAAAAAATGCGTTGGACAATCACTCCTTTAATGTCGGGGTCCGGCTGATATTGCCTAGTCCGCTCGAATGCCCTGCTTGCGGTATTCCCCTCTTCTTGTTGGGCCGGTAATAATAATAATTATAAATTTTCTTTTTATTCTTGGGAATAGGTTAATAAAGTAAGTGGTAGCAGTTTAATGCAACGTTTTGCACATTATTTATTGTGCTTTTTCAAGCGTAAGTATATACCATTTAGTTTCTAGTATTTCTTGTTTATTATCTCTTAATATTGTAAGATCAAAAAAATGTATTTGGTTGTTCTTTTCTGTTTTTATTGTGAATTGTAACTTGGCATGAAAGCTTTTAAATGCATTATTTAATATATCGTTGACCTTACTTTGTGGTACTGATGTTAAACAGTCATCGACAAATCTTTTAAAAAACATTATAATAAAGTCTAGGTTTTTAATTACGTTTTCTTCCAAATATTTCATCACGAGCTGTGCTACTGTAGAAGAGATGGGTGAACCCATTGCACAACCATCTAACTGTTGGTGAAATGTATTTGCATGTTGAAAATAATAATTATTTAAAGCCTGGTTTGTACCTTCGATGAAATCATTTAGGTTAAGTGATGTATGCTCTTTTAAAGGATTTCATTTTTGTGTTATTATTTTTAAAACAAGTTCGTTTGGAATATTGTATAAAGATTTGTTACTGGATTATATCGGTAGAGAAGCTCCACATTGGGGTACAATGCTTTCTTGAACGACGGGCGGTGGAGGTGGTGCTGGTCTCACAACGTGGGTAGGTCTCTCAGATGTTGAAGTTGTAGGAGCGGCATTTTAGGTTCCGGTATATCTAGGTTTAATTCTAATACATATAATAATCAATCTTTTTAACATAAGTGGATATAACAAGGTTCCTAGCAAGTTTGCACTTTCAAATTTCCTGACTTTTTCAGGTTTTTCATGACCATTTAAATAAAAATTATTTTACAAGTTACACATTGTACACAATTCCTCGGCTAGGCAGTTCTTAAAGAAGTTCTTTCCTAATTTATTAAATAACTCTTATAAAGAAGCGTTAAACAAATACCATTTGCTTGTGCATAGACTACCTAAACAAGTTTAACTGCAGTTTTTATTCAGATTGTAAATATAAATATTTTATAAAGAGTGCTGTGCAATCGCGGT
This sequence comes from Listronotus oregonensis, assembly GCA_019359885.1. Taxonomy (NCBI): domain Eukaryota; kingdom Metazoa; phylum Arthropoda; class Insecta; order Coleoptera; family Curculionidae; genus Listronotus; species Listronotus oregonensis. Next base: position 104,893 of record JAHBCN010000454.1, on the reverse strand, counting down.
GCGAAAGCCCGCAAGGCGTGAAACGCGAATGTGGATGGTTGTGCGACTTGGCGTCCGCGTTTCGCAGCGTTCCCCATTCAATGTGGGTTTTATGTATGTCCCGCGACAAAGGGGGACAATGAACGGAATCGTGAACACTGCGATTATAGGGGGCTATTATTCTTCGCGCACAGATCTGGTGCGGATCTCGGCCAAAGTTTGCAGCCGCGATTCACGGGCGCGTGTAGTGTTGGTATAAAAAATTGCCTTTTGTATCTTTATAACAGCCCACGAAGGAATGTATAAACTGTAAGTACTAGGTCACTTGGATGCCAAGTTGTTAAATGTTTAACCCATTTTTTCCCATTTTCGTTAATGATGTCTGAATACCAAAAAATACGGATATTATATTTCACGGCACTACGGATGTTATAAGAATAACTATTATCTTTGAACTACCCCCCCCACACCCCATAAACGTCTGGGTAATGTCATACAGGCGGGACCAACAGTTTAATGTAAAATTTAAACCAACGAAATAAATATAAAACATAAACCAACTATGCTTAGTTTCGAATTGTGTTAATTTTTACACCACTGTAATTCAAAACCATAAAGGTTGTTAAAAATCCTCCTTGTAAAAGATCTTCGTATTTAAATAAATGCATATTTCTAGCTTTGTGGGTAATGGGTTAATTAAATTAATTAGCAATCATGTTAAAATTATCTCTTTTGTTATTAGTATTGCCAGTGTGCTCGGCTACTTTCTATTATTTGGCTTCGTAAAGTATACATAAGTAAAAAAATAATAATGTTTCAAATTTCATAGAACAAGTTAATAATTTTGATATAAAATATTTTTAAAAACTTTTATTTACTTCTAAAGCGTTACATTAGTAGTAGGCTTTAGGCTTTGATGGATCATCCCAAGATTAAAAAGGTATATGTTTTTTTTTCAATCTTTAAGTTTGAACTTATTTTTTTTTTAGGTACAGAGATAGTTTTAATGTAGTCCAGCAAGTAGAAACATGTCAAGCTGTACAGTCTATACTAGTTGATGAAGATGAAGATGATGATTGTATAGTTGTTTTGCAAGACCCACCACCAATGGAATCCAATGAGCAGGTAAATATTTATTGCAGTGATGCATTTGATTTCTTTGTATGTAAATAAATAAAAGGTACAATAAAACCAATGTGTAGCAGCATGAAGAAAAGGTTAATTATTAAAATATATGATTAGCACTACTTGAAGTGATATCATTGAAGTGAATATTGTTCATGCTTTTAAACATTTCTCTGTTTAATAAAAATGATTTTCCAAAATATTATAGATGTGTTTTCTTATTTAGTCATGAAAAGAAAGTAAATCAGGATCATTAATTACAGTAGTTAGCATTCAAATAGAAACTAATAAAAACCGATTATTTTGTTTTTTTTTCACTGTGTGTATTTTCAAGACTTTAGGGACTGGTGGCTTGTTTGGTCATTTTAGTGTTACTTCAAAATGAAGTAAATAGCAAACATCTATGACTAATAATTATGGTAAAAAGAAGAATTATTTATAAATATTTTGTATAAACCAGGGTGATTTAAAAAGTGCCACACCGCATGTAGAGGGTCATCCATGAACGACTGAACAAGACCATATTTATGACTTTTCTCATATTAAAAAAAAAAATATATAGGAAACAACCATCTTATACATTTTTTTACTTAGGAAAATGATTTGAATTGATACAAAAGAGATACGACATAAAATTAACACTTTCTTTATGGGACGCCTCATTTATTGGTTCTTTTCAATAAAAAGGATTTTAAACTTATTTTTAGTTACAACAGAAATATTTTAATTGAATGAAAAATTTTGCAATTTAAATTAAAAAATAGAAGAATGTTACATTAAATACCTGAAATTTCAAAACACATAAAGTCAAACTCCAGCATTATGATTAATACATATTGGTAAAAACAAAACATCATTAAATTAGTTCTGATACTAAAAATAAGTATGACATCCATTTTATTGAAAGATATCAAAAAAGTAAGTCACTTTTAAATTAGCCACCAATTAGTAACGTCTCTCATGCTTGTTTTATGTTGTATTTCTGATGAGATACAGAATTCAAACCATTTTTTAAAACATTCTTTCATACGTAGGAGAAAAAAAGCACAAGGTGGCTTGTTGGATGACATTTTTTTTGTTATTGTTATACTATTTTTATTTTTTCTTAAAAATTAGGTCCGCATTTTTATTTAAGGTTTTTATAGCTTTTCTACTATTATAACATTTCATTATATTAAGGTATAAATTGTACAAAAAATAAGTAAAAAAAGAAAAAAATAATAATTTGGTATTAATGTTTCCTGTTATTTATTAAGGACATATTTCAATTTGTGTCCCCAACAGGCCATCAGCTGAACACTCAAGTTCCAAAATTCATAAAAGTTAGTTAAGAATTTATTATAGTATACAGTAAAGAGTTTTTTTTTAAACTAACGCTATAAATAACCAACATTAGCTATTCTGCGCATAAAGTTTTATCAAGGTATAATTAACTAAAACGTCTCTCATTATGAACTTTCAGGTTAAATTTCAGATATTCCAAAATTCCTCAGTTTGTGAAAGTCAACCAGTTAATAATTCAGGACATCAGTCGTTTAGAACTGAGACTACATCTACAGTAAGACACAGCCCTTGGAAATCTCAAGCGGAGCATCAAAGTTTTTTGCAAGATGTTTTTAGTAAAACCAACGAACATAGATTTAGGTAATTAAATAAAGTTTTTTAGTTTGATGTTAACTATTTTAACCGCTATATGATATTGTGATTATATTTGATTCATGTCTATATAAAAACTAAACGGTACAGATGCAATGCTACCATAAGAACGATATTACAGCAATTTGGTTTCCCTACATAAAATTAGACTTAAAAATTGTTTGGTTTTGTTATTGTTTGTTTCTGTGATAATTCATTCCTATATATATTTGTATTTTGAAGTTGCTAAGTTCAAAAATTTCATTCTGAAAATTTATAATTATAATAAAGTTTTGGCATGTTTTTTTTTAAATTTAGTTTTACTAGATTTTAATTATTATTGTTTTTAATTTATATTAGTTTTTTAGTTAGCACAAAAAACAATTTAACTAATATATTTCCCACTTTACAGTAGTTCAGTAACACCTGCCAACTTTACAGTGCATGAAGATCCTGTACCTGTGGAGCGCAAGCGGTTTAATTTAGTATTTTCGCCTAATGATAATCCACAACCTAAAATTGGAGGATTTGCTGTATATGAGCAGTCCATGAATGAACTACCTATACAAGCTCCACCCAAAGGTAAGAATTTTTCTAAAAAAAATGTGACAAATAGCGTAAATGCTCCCAAATTAATATTTAAACTGTCCAAAAGTTTTATTCCAAGTATGATTTTTATTGATAAAATACACTGCTCAAAACAATTATCGCATATTTTGAAAACTCTGTACAAAATACTTTATTCATAAAATTGGCAAACTAAGATTTAAAAACTTTTAGATTTTTTATTTTTTTTGTGCGGTTCGTTAATGTTTATTCTGATTTTTTTCTGTTTAACTGCAATAAATCTTTTAACTATCTTAATAATGACACATCTATTTGATTAGTTAATCATAGAGTTTCGCACGAAATTATTTATGCTGAAATTAGAGATATGAACGATAACGTCAACTGAGGGATACCATCAAGTCCGAATTGCGCAGACTTAAAATGTTACCCAATCGTCAGTAAGTAGGGTGTTAAGTATGGGTATAGGGAAATTAAGGCAGTTTTACGACGTCCTGATCAAGACTGTCCTAGGGTCATAACTGCAGAACAAGATCGATTTTTGCGGTTGCAAAGTTTAAGAAACCGTTAAACTTTAGTTAAGAATTTACAAAATGCGCTAAGAATAACTTACCAGTTTAGGATTAGTGATCGCGTGGTTAGAAACGGATTAAGAAAATATTAAATTAAGGCCAAGACGAGCAGCAACGGCTTACGACTCACCAGGCAACATCGGGTACACAGATTAGCCTTCGCCAGAGAACACCTGAACCGACGAGTACAGATTGACTCTCTCAACAAATGATCGTCGTGTTAGGGTGTAAAGAAAACCTAGATCCCGATTTGTACAAGATCACATTTGTCAGTTGGATGCATATGATGGAGAAGGTAACATGGTTTGGGAAAGAATAAACTTTTGTAGACGCACCGACCTCCATATTGTACAACACAGTACTCAGGTGTATGTCATTTTTTTGCCCCATTTGTAGGCGAATATTTTATATTAATGATGGATAATGCCCATCTACACACAGCACGCATTGTGATGGGGTTCTTGCAGGACACCAATATTGATGTCATGGATTGGCCAACAAGGTCACCCGACCTAAATTCAATTGAACACATATGGGATGTACTTAGAAGGGCCGTTAGAGAAAGAATAAATCTTCCGAAAACTTTGGGACAATTGTCCCAATCTGTTATAGAGAAATGGAATGGAATTTTTTGAGCAGTATGCTCAAAATTTAATTTTAGGTATGGGAAGTCGCTGCAGGGCAGTTGTAAGGGCTAGAGGGGGTAATACTGTATATTAATTTATATTTTGAAGTGTCAAATTCGTTATGGCTGGACAGTAATTTTAATTTTGTTGTGTTGTTTTTATGCAAATAGAACACTAAAAAAATAAAAGCCTTAAGCCAGAGTCTCATGCATCCGATTTCCGACGATCCGATCATCCGAAAGTATTTTGATTGGTCAGAACATGTGGCGCCACAATGTTCTGACCAATCAAAATACTTTCGGATGATCGGATCGTCGGAAATCGGATGCATGAGACTCCGGCTTTATTTCGTTAATTTTGTGTAAATTTTGCGACACTTTGTCAAATTTCTTTCAACATATGTCCTTATTCTATTAAAAATATTAAAATAAAAGGTATTTTTATTTGCTAATTGAATATGGCCATTTAAGAAAATATGCGATAATTGTTTTGAGTAGTGTATATTTTTAAGTTTTTATGCTAAAATTTGATTTATCATTTTAAAAATATTGTTTTTTTTTTTTTTAATATAATACTATTTAATATGTAAAAGAAGGCACGATGATCGTATGACCTTAACAAAAAAGTATTTTGTTAGTCCAATATTAAATATTTTATAAAATTACTTAAAAAGTCTTATTAGGGAAACTAAATCAGCGGTCAAAGGTCCGCACAAGATCCCTTTAATGGTAAAATATTATCTCGTTAATTTTTAGATTTAAAGAAATTGAATGTTTTATTAAAAATATATGTAGCAATTAAGGCACACCGTGCAGAACAAAAATAACTAAATCTTCTGGGCGTTACCTTCGAGAATATTATTAGTTAGCATAGCTCATTGTCATAGCCTCAGCCGCTTTGAAAAAACTTGAATTTAGTTTTTAGGCCAAAAACTATCTCTCCCCTTCTTATTCGTCTACTTTGTATGTATCCCAAATCAGACCTGTTTCCTGACCTTTGGTCTTTATTTTCACACTACAAAGAGTTAGCCAATTATATTTTCTCCCCATTAACACCCCATAGAGCATTAGAGGTCAACTAGATCCAAGATCTAATATTTACAAATGAAACACTGTGAAAACACTACCAGTTACATATTTCTTGAAATCTTAAATAAAACAGTATATAACAGTATATAATTATGTAGTATTTTTTTTTAAGAGGGAAAACAAAATTAAAAATTATTCTTAATAATTACTTATTTATTTGTATGAGTATTATGCCTGAGCATCTTTTGCGAGATTAGCAAAGTTAGATTTGTAGTTGAAAATTGCCAACCTTAATGCTAAATTTAGCGCTCGACCGACGGTCAGCGCTGACATCGGTCTAACGCAGCTATATAAATGAAAAAGCCTGAGCAATTACAGTGCAGAGCACGTAGCCATCTATCAGCAACTGCACTGTAGTTGATTATACGTTTTCTTTGATAAAGCTACGTTTGACCGATGTCAGCGCTGACCGCCGGTCGAGTACTAAATCCAGCCTAAAGAATCCAATATACAACCGTCTATCAAGTAAGATCTTTTTGTTTGTTTCAAGTGGAAAAATGCTGATTTGCATAAATATGTTTAACCAAAACAAGTATGCAGTTGTTTAACATATTTCTTCAAATTTGAATATTTCTCGTTGGATACTAATCTAGACGAGAGGATGACCGTGATTTTAAAGATATATTGCAGCGCGGAGTAATAATTTTGTTTTAAAATATCATGTGGTCCATTTAAAACGTATCTGCAAATTTTTTAGCCATTTTATAGATGTCACTATGATCAATGGAATTATTAAACGGATAAGTTATAAAGGGAACCAACCAATTTTTTGAAATATTTTTATTAGGCATAATAAACTTATATTTTTTTGCTTCGCACCCATTGACTGGCCTAAAAGCCGCGATCGACCAGTTGGCCACTCCTGCCATAGAGCAACATAGTCACACTTTACAGTCCATCTGGAGAAGCCCAGAAGTTTTTACGTTGCCCGCTTCGCACATTCTTGCAATAAATCATTTTTAAACGTAAAAATATAACAGCCAAATGCTGATGATCGCCAGTATGTTTAATTTGTCAGTTACATTTTTGTCAAAATAGTACAAAATGTATGTATGTTAAAAAAACATTGCAGCAAGTATATTACGGTAAAAAAGCACATTACAAAACCAAGTTATTCGCTGTTAACACTAATTTTACAATTATTAAATCTAATATTTTTTTAAAAGATAGTTTTGTTTTCCCTTATAATTATGTTAATACATATCATTTTTTCACCACTGGGTCTAACTATTTTTTTTTGTATCATTGGCCATAATATTTCCTTCCTAACCTTCCTATTTATACCTTCTTCCTAGCCCCACGACATTATATGTTGAATGACTCTTTTAAATGGCGATTATCAGGTAACGCAATGAAGACTGCCTTTCGAACTCTAAATGCTGATGAAGTTGAAACTGGCTCACGAGGCGGCATGGATGGAGCGATGGCAGCTCAGCCGTTAGATGGTGCTCGAGCGATGGAGCCAATTCCTTTTTCGGATAGCAGCGCTTCATCATACGATGATAACGACGTATTAGCCGTGGCTCCTTTGGACACTTCTTGTACGACGCAACAGTTTAATTTTAATTTAAATGCGATGCAGGTATGATTTTAAAGCGTGCTCAATATGCGTAGATTTTTATAGGTAATAAGTAAATAAAAAGACAATTTTTAATTGTTGTTAATATAACTTTATTAAATTTTAAATCCAAGGTTTGGAGTAAATGTAATCTCATATACTCTGTGGAAAATTTAGAGATGTCCCCTGCATGCTTTTAAACATACGATTAGGCAAAATTAGAACATAATTTTAGAGTAAAATAAACCTATAAAAAAATAGAATTTTTAGTATAACAACTGGACGTCATCTTGTTTCTTTTTAATACCTATTGTACCAATTATCAATTTATCGGTGTCGTCTAAGATTTGAATTGTATTTTTAGTATTTAAAGATTATAAGAACTTATAACTTTTTACTTAAAATAAAAAACAAAAAAATCATTATATTGATATTTACCATTAGATTAAAGCATGTTTCGATGTAACAAACAGCCTTTTTGCTTTGTTTTGATTAAATATGCTTCTAGAAGATTTATATTAGTAGCTAAAACAATAACTGCTTACTGTAAACATTGTTTCATGATATGGTACCAGGGTGGTTTAATAAGACCTCAGAAAAAAATTTAAAAAATAAATTATTTTAAGCATTTTTTCAACATTTTTTAATTTTTTTACATACTACAACAACTGTAAGCTATATACATTTTTCCAGGCGTTTTTCCAACTTTTTTAAGCCGTCTAAAAGGTAAGATTTTGTAACGTAAGTTCCTCAAGATACGCATCTGTTTGGGCGATGACTTAAACATTTGACATGAACCGTTGTCCACTAAGCCATTTTTTTAGTTTGGAAATAAAAAAGTCACTGATACCAAATCTGGTGAATACGATGGATGTTGTAATAACTCAAACATTTATTTCATGATTTTGGCCATTGAAACTACACCAGTGTGCAGCCGTGCATTGTCTCGATAGATCAGACTATTTTTTTCCAAATGAGGACGTTGATTTTTTCATTAACCGGTGCAGTAACGTCACATAGTATTTTCCATTCTGCAAATCCTAAATTAAAGTGTTTAATCACCACTTGAAACTCATTTTTTATATTTTTTTAATAAAAAAAGTATTTTGCTTTAATCGACAATAAAATTAAACCAGGTGATCAATATCTGAAACCTTGACATCTGTTTAATAGGTAATGATACTTTTTAACAAAGAATCATTTTCGATGCTACGAGCGCCATCTCTTGGGTTTACTAAGGACTCATTGAACGACCTCCGTTATCAATAATTGATATAGGGAGACAGATATTTATGTCTCTAACAACAAAACGGATTTTAAGTTCTAGTATGTGTCAATTGCTTAGGACCTATTTCCACTCGGTAAACTCTTCATAGGTGTTTAAAAATATTTTTAAGCCATACTATCTTAGCATTCATTAGCATGCTTATTCCTATGATAATTTGGGCTTATGCATTTTGTAAAAGCACGCGTATGGCTAATATTTTTCTTAGACCGCGTCCCTACAGGATATTACAGGAAAATGCAGTATCCTTTTAACTTTTTGATGGATTATTATTCGGCAGGTTAAGCTATATCTAAGGGCTTCAAATACGGTGCAGGATTCAGCTGTATTAAGCTTCAGTAACTTGTAGGCACAAGCACAAGTTGAATTTAACTTATAAGTATAGGTATTGAAGTGAAGTTAAGTATTCTCATTAGAATATTCCATTAATATGGAATGTGTGGTAGTGTCTAATGGTATTATATTTACCTAACAGCTGGTCTATTTTGTTTTAAACCATGGGCTCTGCCTGTATGTATCCGAATTTGTTTAAATTTTGTACATTTTTACTAGTTTGTGATAGATAACTCTGAACTAATTCGGGTCATTAGTTCACTTGCCTTTTTGTTTTAATTAAGGATCTTTAATAAAAAAATAACATTACCGGTTTAAACGAGTCTACAGTGCCAGATAAAATATCCTTGTCTACCACATTGACTTACGTTAAAGACATGAAATTTTTTTTATATTATTAAATTTATTTTAAATAACTATATATTAAGGAAGCTTGCGAGGGTTGTTTCATTAAAAAATCATGACACCCATCTGTAATGTTACCACTTCTGACAGTAGTTTAAAAAATAGGTTTAATACTTTTATATATTTTTTCTTTTAAAGTTTTTTGCTGTTTCTAGAACAAAATATTTTTAGTTCATTCAATTAGGGGACGTTAGATACTAGAAAAAAAATAAAAAGAACGTTAATGTGAAGATCATTTTGCCCGCTAGTGAAGCTTATTGCATTGGAAAGAGGAGTAAATTAAATAATTCGGATTTAATTAGCATCAGCATTTCTTACAAATCATCAAACATATTAAATACTTTTTTAATGCCAACCTCGGCGTATGATCACGGCAGTAAATGGATTTAGCTGAGCTCATTTTAGATATATAAGCTTGTGGTTACTTATTTCCAACTGATTTGGACTAGATTCCAAGTGTAAGTTGTGGCAACTTATTTTTATCCATTTCCGATGTACCTGACTTCCAAATTGTCAGCTGTCATCCTGTTACGATCGTTTATAATGCCGATAGTAAAAAAATTCGTAGGACTTTTTTTTTGTTTGCAAGTCATTTTACGTTATCGAGTGTGACTTTTAAATATACAGGCCATGTCATAAAAAAATTTGAAAATTTGTTTCTGATTTATTGAAATTATTTCAAGGGACTGTGTATTTAGACTGTAGAACCATTATGAGTAAACCTTTATTAAAAATGACCAGGGTAGCCCAGTTTTCAAATAACGTTAGTGTTATTGTCTTAAAAGAAAAAACAAATATATCTGTTCTAGGTAAGCACACCTCAGAACAAGGCGCCAGTTCTAAATGAGATAGTTAGCGAACAAGATCTGCAAAACAGTAGGAAAAGATTATTTAGTGAGAACAAAACCCATGAAAATGAGAAAGTTTTAAGTACAATTATGGAAGAAAAAAGTGGATATATGTAAGTTTAAAATATACTAATTACTTAAAAACATCGTCTTATAAAAATAATATTTTAACTTATTAAAAATATTGTATTTAAATATTTTAATCTCAAGTCAAAATTGATTAAAAAAAACACATTGTACTGCTCAAGACTGTATTTTGTATCAAATATAAGTCTTTTTTTGTCAATTTGGTATGTTTTAGATATTGTATAAAAAAATTAAAAAGTTGGTAGTTATTTTATTTAAAGCAAGCAAATCACAAAACAAAATATTCATATACTAAAACTTTACTAACATTATTTTCCCATAAAGTTATAATTTAAACAAATTTGCAAACCCTATTATAATAATGAATTTGATTTAAGAAATATTACGAAAACATCATAAGCGATAAGGAAGATAAATTTAAGCAATAATTTCTAATTATAATATTTTATTACTTTGTTTGAATATTTATAATTAAAATATATAAGACAAGTTCTGTGTTTGTATAAACGGTATATATTAACCTCTAAAACCTTTAAATGGTAAATACTTTTTGCACCTGTAATTAATAGAGTGCCAAGCAGCCTTATTTATCAAAAAAAATATATTTTTTTCTCTCTGTTGTTGATGGGCTTTAACCAAGAATAATATACTATCCACCACCAGTTAAATGTCTTACAAATTTTAATTTTGTCATATTTTGACAACGGTTTTTTTTACATTCCAAAAAAATAAAAAAAATGTTTTTGATATAATATTTATCCTGAAGATCACTTAAAGCAGTATTCTATACCTAACATTGTTTGTTTAAGATTTTGTGATTTAAACTAATCAATGTTTTAATATACTTTTAGCACAAAAAACATCAGAACCTCTGTATATTGCAATTAAAACTAAATTTAAAAACTTTTTAGTAGTAGCAATTACCAGCTAAAGATATCCAAACATTTAATATTGACCAAAGTTTACAATGTAAGTTAGTCTCGTGCAAGGGGCAATTACCATTTTTTTAATGGGACAAAACTGAAAAAGTCATTATTCTGTCAAAGTCTAGCGTTTATTTCTACTTTTAATATAAGTATTATAAAAGGTTCTATTATTGTTTTCAAAAATCCTGTTAGTTAATTAATAAATTATTTAAAAATGGTATATTTCCAACAAACATAAAGTTAGTCCTAATAAAACCCTTATATAAAAAAGGAGATCCTCAAAAGATGGAAAGTTATAGCCCTATAAGCCTTATGCATTGATTTTCTAAACTATTTGAGCTGGCTATGTCTAAAAGGTCGATCAAATTCATGAATGTAATTTTTTCAATAGTAGCCAGCACTGCTTCTTGAAAAGAAGATCAACACAAACGGCTATTTATCAATTTTTTAAGGCAATTTTAAAACATGTTGAGAATGTTAAAGTCGCACTTGGGATATTTCTTGATCTTTGTAAAGCATATGACTGTGAACAGGGAAGTATTGATAAAAAATGGAAAGGTATTAGATAAGAGGGAATGAACTGAAATGGCACGACCTTACTATTTTTTCAATTAAAAAATTATCTTAAATTTAAGACAAAAAAGGAAAAAAATAATTCTTAACGAATATTAAGACAGTTATTAATTTTGTATTTATACCTATTGGGCATTTAATTGAAGATAAAATTCGTATTGTATTAACTTAATGCCGTACAGAGATAACTGGGAAAAACTGAACACACGACAGGGTGAAAATCGAAAGCGTCGTGACGCCTAAACAATATCAATGCTGGCATCATTTTTAGACGTTTTAACATTACACCCCCGGTGTACATTTAGGCAAAGTTTCATCAAAATCACCTATGTACCAATATTGACGTAAAAATACCCAAAAAATGCCCATTTGCAATCAATTATCGAAACTTCGTATTTGACAAGTAGCATTGAGAATTGCTCTTTAGCCCAAAGCGCTCTACCATAATATTTATTTTGCAATATATTTGTTTTCGTGAATTTTCTTTACCTAATATTCAGCAAATTAGTGAAAATTTAACAATATTTTTCAAATATATTTTTTAACAAATGTCAATATAATATGACAGTGACAATAGTTTTATCCTTTATTTTGTAAGAAATATCGTATGAATTTCGGAACCTTTTACAATTTTTAAACCCATTTTTATTTAAATAAAATCTATAAATATATGCTTATTTTTTAGATCCAGCTCTAGCTCTAGTGGGGCAACAACAAAGTCTTCACTATATAGCCAACATAATAAAATGAATACGATTTCAGAAGAACATAATAGTTACTTGGCCCAAAATATGAAAGCAAATGAAGCACTCCGACGAAGTCTGCTAGGTATGTTATTAGTTTTACTCTGTGCCAAAGACAAAACATATTTTTGTTTACAATGTTTGGTATCACCAAAGAACTTTGCACTAATATTTTAATAAGATTATAATTGATCAACTGTACCGTTCATTTTGTTTTGTTTGTTTTTGAAATATGTCGGGCTGACGAATGAAACTATGCCGAAAAGTAAAAGAAGGTTTTAAAATATTATTAAATTCGACATTACATGTTGCAGGAAATTTAATGGATAATATAACAGATGTTATACCGGCACATGTAGCACCCCCTTCCTAGCACACGCCTTACTCCAGTAAGCGCCACGTTCTAGAAGCCTCAGTAAGAAACATATCACCAAATGTCTCACGCTATCATTTCGGCCACCAGGATATATCAACCTTGATGGAATCAGTAGCTTAGAAGAAGGTTAGTAATTTAAGTTAGGGATAAATAAGATGAAAATTATCCTCTTAATGTTAGGAAAAGCACCATTTTATGGCGTTAGAATTAATTTAAAATGATATAAATAATAAAAGATATAAATTATCCTCCTCAAATATATATTATATAAAGTTTATATTTTTATATAATAACTATATATAATATATATATATAATATATATATAAATATATATATATATATATATATATATATATATATATATATATATATATATATAATATATATATATATATATAATTATATATATATATATATATATATATATTATATTATAATATAATTATTCCTTCCAAAATTACCTAGTAAACTCAAACATCACATATCTTAGCATCAAAACTACTGAGAATTAACTACATTTTATTAGAAAAAAATGTTTTTCAAGTGTATAAAGTGGTCGGCAATTTACAATACTATAACATTATTTTATACCTATAGGTATAGAGAACTAAGTATGTTTACTAAATGCAATCTATTTACAAATTTTATGTTATTTATTTTAGGTAGAGATTGTTATTATATAGAGAAGATTCTTGGCAAAGGACAATTTGGAACAGTATTTAAAGCATGTAATTCTCAAACCAGTTGTACCGTAGCTTTAAAATATCAGAAACCTCCAAATAAATGGGAATTTTACATTTGTAGAGAACTACAAGCTAGACTGGTAAATCATCCATTATGTGATCGGTTTATGGATATATCCGTGGGATATTTTAGTAAGTATTAAATAGAGTTTTTTCTTAAATATTGTTACTACTTCCTATAAATTAATTTTATACAAAGAAACATATGAAAGAAATGGCGGTTAAATTCATTTTTTACCAGTCAGGAATAATTATTTACCCATTTTTTTTTTAAATTAATCTTATAATATAGTTATCATATGTAAGCCATGATTATATGTTTCATGGCAATTTGATTATTTTAAATAAAGTATAGTATTTACTAACATATTTTAAATTAAATACCCTCTTTAGGGATTTAAACTTAAATACAACAGTGGCCAAATAAATTTTAATACCAATGTAGGCAATATAAGGTTTTCTTTCTTTGTAGATCCTAAAAATAAAAATAAATGTAAAAGACTTTTCTTATAAAATGGTTTATTTGGTTACATATGCTGTTTAAATTTTAATAATTTGACTATGTGACAAGCAAAATACATTTGTTTCACTAAAGGTTTTGATTTCAGTAGTAACCAGCACTATTATAAATTTAAAACATTTTTAGGTCATACTGCTCAAAAACATATAAAATGGTATTAGAAAAACCTCAAGGCTTTTTTAAAATCATTTTTAATCTTGGTCTAATTGTTTTTTAATTTAGCCCGATTGCGTAATTAAAGGAGCACCTTTACGAATAATAAATTTAAAAAATAATTTTTGGTTTAAGGTGTGGACACACAATGTCAACTGTTTAGCTAATATTAATTGTTTGCTGGCGCTAATACTGTTTTTATCGACAAAATAAATACATCTTTTAAGATCCCAAAATATAATCTTTAGGAAAAAATGCTGTGATTTTTAGACATATTTAACTGGTAATATTATTTTAGGTGATCAGGCATCTATTCTAGTCTCACAATTTGAACCTTTTGGATCTTTATTGGATACAGCTAACTTACTGAGAAAACACTATTCTAACTCCAAAGGAAAGGAATCTATATGTCTATATTTTACTCTGGAAATGTTACAAATAGTAAAAGCCATGCACGAAGTAAAAATCATTCATGCAGATATAAAACCTGATAACTTTTTAGTTTTACTTCAGCCTAACAATAGGCTCAGCTTACAGCTTATAGATTTTGGATGTAGTATAGATATGACACTGTTTCCAGACAAAGCTACATTTACTAGGCCTATAAGTACAGAAGATTTTATTTGTTGTGAGGTAAGCTTAATCTTAAAATATAAAGATAAAAATAATACATTATTTAGTAAAATTTTTCAGCAGGTGGTGAGAATATACTTGAATTGAGCACATACGCTATTAAAAAAAATGTTTATAGAGACTAACGGCCGAGTGATGATCGCGTTGTTAAATTTAGCAATGGACTTAGCAGTTTAGAATGTTTAACAAAACGTCATTGTCAGTGTTATTCAATGATTTTAGTAGGCAACTTGTCAAAATCTGACATTTTGTTAAACATTCTAAACCGTTGGCAACTTAGCAAATTGTTAAAAGTTAACAACGGTTTAGAATGTTTAACAAAATGTCAGATTTTGACAGGTTGCTACTAAAATCATTGAATAACACTGACAATGACGTTTTGTTAAACATTCTAAACTGCTAAGTTCATTGCTAAATTTAACAACGCGACCATCACTCGGCCGTAAGGGTACTGTAAGTTTTACGTTTTAAATTGGTCCTGATTCTTTTAACGAATAAACTCAATATATATTTTTTAGTTTTCACAAGAACTTATGTGATTAACATACAATATAAGATTTTTTGTCAAGTAGACAGCAAATATTATCTGTTACTCAATACTTTTAACGGGTTATTTTCTTTAAATGGGTTGCAGAACATTCAAAAAGTGCGCTAAATACTTTAGGTTTGTTCATTTTTCCAAAATTTCCAAATTACAGAACACCAAAATTTCCTACTTTACCATTATTTAAATTTTCCTCTAACTAAATTGTAGATATGTACTATATCGTTGTGGCGGATTCATGTATTTAAAAGTCCTTGTGTACTCGCCAGAAATTTATACAATGAAAACACTTCGGTCCTGGTCCCTGCCTATAGAGACTGAGTGTTGTAGACTTGCCACCGAAACGTAGATAGGTATTTTGACTTTCTGGGGTTTTTTAAATTTTGTTTCAGAAGATCTGTCGGTTCAATGGGTTCAATAGGGCTGAACTCACTAAGTCTCTATATACCGGGACCAGGTTCTAAGCCGTCTTACTGTATAATGATTTTTGGCGAATTTCCCTATATCTGTTTTACAGTGTATACTTTAAAGCTATTTTATATTTACAGGTTCGTGACGGAAGGCCTTGGAGTTATCACACAGATCTGTTCTGTGTAGCAGCTTCCGCACATGTTCTGTTGTTCCAAGAATACATACAACTAAGAAAATCTAACGATATTTGGAACATATCTACGCGTTTGCCTAGATATACAAAGAATGATCTGTGGACTATGTTTTTTAGTAGTTTATTAAATCAACAATCCGGCCCAGCCGATATAGCAACTTTGGAATTATTATTCCAAGAAGAATTAGAAGAAACACAACGGAAAAAAGATTTGAATAACCATCTTCGTACCCTTGTTAACTTGTTAAAGAATCGATAGTTAGATTAACAAACTATTTACTTTATTTATTACTACTGTGTAATGTAAGTTCTCTGAAAATTTCAGGCTGTTTTATAGTTGTTGAATATTATTTCAATCTATATAATAAGGAAGTAAAAATATATTAGTTTTTATTTCAGAATACATTGCTATTTTTCTTTTTGCTGGTTGATGATACCTGTTCTAAAAAGTATGTAAATACAAGGTGGCTAGTTTCCATCAAATATTGTTATTAATAGTTATAGACAAAAAGCGCTGGATTGGCAGATTTTTATTAAAAGAGCTTTAATAGGTATAAATTGAGTACCCAAAAACTCCACCAACTCTCATTTCTTACGTATGGATTTCGAAGTCTGCTCAATAAAACGTTAGTGGACTGAAATGTACGTAATTAAACGAAACTTTGTTTGATTCAAAAAAATTCGTTTTTTGTGTTCACCACATAAACAATAGGACAAATTTGTTTATGTTAAACTGCCTTAAATCAAAAAGTAATACTTTATTTTAACCATGATAAATGCTTTTGTTAGGCGATTAACTATTACTTTGAATAAGGAACAAATTCGTAAGAGCAATTTTATGATTAATAATGGTTCTTGGGTGCCTAAATATGAAAAAATTACAAGTGCTATTAGGTTCAGGCTTGCGTTTTTAAAACGGTGTCAATTTGTATTTATTTTAAAAATTCCAAATTAATTCAAACTGTATACATTTTTAGCAAAAATGTGTTGAAAGCTTATTTATAGAAAATAAAATTTCCTATCCGACTGATACATTTCAAAGTTAAATAACCTTTTTTTTGCTAAATAAATGCAAAAAACAATTTAAAAAACCAAAAAATTTAGCCTTTTTTTTTCTCTTTAATTTAGATTTTTGTTCACATTTTTTTTTCTGGGGAAGATAGGTATGGACATTGCTGTATAGATAAGAAAGCTGTCGTTAAAACCATTAAAATTTGAGAGATTTTTTGAATTTTACCTATCATAAAATGTTTGTCGATTTTTCTTTTATATCAGATTATTTTTATTTTGTATTAACAAAAAGTATTTTTATTTTAGAAAATTTGATTTATAACAAAACATAGTTTATTTTTAATTATTTTTAAGTACATCATGAAGTTAAATTAAATCCACTTGAATGTGTTTAGAAATCTACGGAAAATGGCTAATGTCTATTTCTACTAGCTAACCAGATAGCTTGTAAATGTTCAAAAGGCTGTCAATCAAAATGTGGGTGCAGAAAATTTGGTATTGAATGTAACATTTTTTGTAGTGTCCGACCGAAAGTTCGGTTTCGGCCGAGTTTCGGCCAAAAATCAAGTTTCGGCGGCAGTTTTGATTTCGGCCAAAATTGGCCGAAACTTTTGCCGAAACTGAAACTGATTTCAGAAGTTGTCGTGCAAGCTCGCCTAACTTCGTTTCTTGCGGCAAGTGCGCCGTTCTTATAGCTCTGTGGCAAAATTTTAGTAATTATTATTTTTATATAAGAGGTACCTAAACGATAAAATTAAAATAATCGATTACAACAAAATTAATATACCGTGTTTCCATTTCATGTCCTAATTATAGCAGAATAATGGGTAAAATGCACCAAATTTCAGTACTTAAAGGAATTTTATACTTGACCACGTGAGTTTCGGTTTCGGCCGAAACTGAAGCCACGGCCGAACATTCGGTTTCGGTCGGAAAACCGGTCGGACTTTAATTTTTTGTAAAGAGTGCATAATAGTAGATTGCGAAAAAGCAAACGATCTAGAATTATCTGAGGAGGACATAAAAGAATATGTAGACCATGAAATAGACATTGCTCTTGATGTCCAATAGTTTTTCAGTAATTTTAATAAACCTTTATTACTTTTTTTAACACTACACTTTTGTTTATATTAATATATAATTACAGTGATGATTAAGGATAAAAATATATATAGATTTACCAAAAAACTAAAAGTTATTTATAGTATATTATTAAACTTTGTTTTATTAATAAAATAACGTTATGAAACAACTTTGTTATAGATAAAAAAATACTTTTTGTTTATTAAAAATATAAATTATAAAAACAACTAAAAAGTTGCAAAATTAAAAAATTCATATATCTGTTAAATGTTATTTGCTGTTTGTTTCAAACACGAAGCTATGATACAAACAAATATCAAGCATTTTTCGTCTTAGGTAAACAATTTGCTTAGAGATAATTGAATTCGAATGATTATGGAATTTAATAACTTAAAGTTACAAGGTTCCAATGAAATAGTTACCGCTTTTGCAAATCAGTTTTAGATTTCCTATTGTGATCACTCGGGTCTGCAGATGCCTGAGATGGAGAATGTACAGGAAGTTGTTTCTCTGACAACTCACTGTTTTACAGTAAAGGAAATAGAAGCAAAAATCAATGTTCTTGATTGTAATAAGGGTCCTGGTCCGAAAGATATTACACCTCCCTTTATAAAATGATGCTGTTCCTCACTAGCTATTCCTCTCTGTACGATTTTTGAACATTCATTTGATCTTGGAAGTTTTCCTAGTGTGTGAAAAGAATTAAACTTATTCCCAACTTTAATGCAGGAGATCGAAGTTTAATAGAGAACTACAGAGGCATATCCCTGCTGTCAAATAGTGCCAAAGATATTTGAATCCATTTTGGACGGACGTAATTTTTACTACTTTTAGAACTATTATTGGAATTGAACAGCACGGTTTCTTCCAAGGTAGATCTACCTCCCCAAATCATGGGTTTTATCAGGATTTCTTAATCAATAGTGTTGAGGCCAGCTTTCAAGTGGATACCATATATACCGACTTGTCAAAGGCATTTAACTTAACTGCCGTTGCTAAATCGGCTTGGATGGTGCTTTTTGCAATGGATTCGTTCTTACCTGTCATCGCGAAGACGGTCTGTTTAACTGCATAGTGCAACATGGCAGAGCATATTCGGGACTTCTGGTGTTCCTTAGGGTTCTCATTTGGGTCCCATTTTATTTCCTTTGTTAATAAATGACATTATAAGTAATTTTAATTTTTTTCAGTATTTGTTACATGGCGATGATTTAAAGTTTTATGCTGTTATTCGTTCTTTATCAGATTGTCAATTAATTCAACAGGAGTTTTGTGACACATTTTAATGGTATGGTTTATCTTTGACAGGAATTGAAATTTTAATTTACATGCGGATAGTATTGTATTGAAAGTTTTAAAATTTTTAAAGAGAAGTTGTCACATAAATAACACGAAAGAAATAAAATTATTCTATAATAGTTTGGTCAGCTCTTAAATATAATAGCGTAATATGGGTACCATTCTACAATAGTTATATAAATTGAACTCGGCCAAATCAAGTTTGTAAAATTCTTACTATGCACATACAGATTTCCCTATTCAAATTTACACCAAAAGATGCTGTTTTTTGCATACAATTATTAACGGAATAATTGACTGCCACGTTCTATTAGGGAAAATATACTTTAGAGTACCAAGTTGGCATACCAGATCTAGGCATCTCTTCTCTGTAAATACCCACCGAACAAATTATGTATGACGTTTAGTGATCGTTTGATTAGTAATTACAGCAGCAATTATTTAACCATAGATTTGTGTTACTTCAGTACAAACAGAATAAAATACTTTAGTTGCGCTTAGTTTAGAAAGTTTAACGTCAGCTTTTTTTAATAAATCAATGCCTATCTTGCCTCCAAAAAGAGTTATGGACATAAATCTAAAGAAAAGATGCGAATTAATTGCATAAATTTCGAGATAATTTGGAATTTTAAAAATAATCTCAAATTAACCCCTTTTAAAAAAAGGCAAGCCTGAATTTAATAGCATCCAGGAACCATAATTGCTGTTACGAATTTGTTCCTTATTACCACTTATTTTTCCTTATAGTCAACAACCTATGTTTAAACATACACAGTTTGCATTGTGACTTTTTGAATACAAAATTCGTAAACGTTCTTGCACAGTGAATCGACTTGTTAAAAATATTTTTCAAGAAATAACCAAATTTAGGAGCCATACCTATCTGGACACAGCAAGAAAGTATATAAGGCCATTATAACCTAACTGGGTACAGTAGATAAATAATTAGTTCATATTATTAGCGGATTTTTCGGTGTTCATTAATCATCTATAAGAGTTATTTTAAATCTTTATAATAAAAAGAAATAGCAAATTGATTTTAAAATAAGATTTATTACCAAAAATTATATGAAAATAAATTTAAAAAAATACTAAATTCTAGGACAAAATTACTGATAATACTTTTCGCTGTTATTGTAGGCATAATAATAATGTAAAACTATTTTAACATAATCAAGTTTACTCAATTTGGTATTTTAATAATCTCTTATTTTGCTTGCGAAAAAGGCCTGATTTTTGGACCATTAATATCTACGTTTTAGTTATGTTTTAAGAAGAGCTTTTTACAAATAACTAAAAAGGAAATTAATATTTTAAGAAAATAATTCAAGTATTATATTGGTCTCCCCAACACTTTCATATTCTTTGAAAGCGAGCTCCAGAGTTATAGTAGGTACCTAGTTCTCTAGAATAACAATTATATTCCTTTAGATACACCCATTTAGAAAAAAAATATAGAACCTTTAAATTTTTTAATACTAACAGTACAATTTTACACGACAGAGAATTATAGGGATACATTTGGTAAAATAGATTCGTTCTTGGCACCACTTATAGACCAGAAAAATTACAGCAATTTAGGCCAAAATAAATCGATTTTGCCAGACAACTTGGATTGGGATGCGGTTTTCGACGTCTTACTCGGGAAAGTACCAGGAATTCATTGTATATATGAGAGGAAGCTGGTCGACCCAAAAAGCATCTCGGGTACATAAAGTGCAACCCCGAAATTGCATAATTCTTTCAAAGATATACAAAGTCAATAAATAATGTAAAATTATGTAAAAATTACTCTCCGGGGGTTTTTAAGGGCGCTGATTCCAAATCTGACCTCAAAACACCCCTACGATGCCCGAGGGTGGTTAGTTGTGAATTTTGGCCAAAATTGGCCGAAATTACCACTACATGAAAGGACGAAGAATCCGGACCAGAATTACTCCCCGGGGGTTTTCGACCGCGCTGATTTCGAATCTGACCTCGAATAACCCCTACGATGCCCGGGGGTGGCTCCAAGGGGGTGAATTTTGGCCAAAATCACCCCTTAACAATAGGTCGCGAGAATCCGGGTCAGAGTTACTTCACGGGGGTTTTCGGGGGCGCTGATTCCGAATCTGACCTGGAAACACCCCTATGTTTCCGGGGGGTGGAATTTTGGACAAAATCATCCCTTAACTATAGGTTGCGTGAATCCGGGTCAAAGGTATTGGGAGCGCTGATTCGGAATCCGTCGTTGAAATAACACTACGACCGAGGGAGCCACTCTCCTCGGGTGCGGTGCGGGGCGTGAAGTTTGGCCAAAATTGCGAATCTAGAAAAAGCATGATTTCCAAAAGAAATGTTTTTTTTTTTAAACACGCAAATCGCTCAAACAATATTATCGCAAATGTACGTCATATACCCAAGCACTTTAGTAAAACACTTAAAGACATTTTTTTGGTTGAGTTACCTGCTTGAGGATTTTGATTGATACCAGAAACTTTTGATACCGGTCGAAAGTGGAAATCCACGATGCCGATCGAAAGCAGAAATCCACGTTACCGATTAAAAGCAAAGATTATCGATATTGGGCGCCAAGAGCCGGAAGAAAGCGTGGCACCGGGGCACTGTCGACGCAGTTCATGCACGTGGAATTTTTTTTACGTCGTCTCTTAAATATTGTTAAAAAACCTTGTTGTCTTAGCGTGTTAAAAAAAAAATCTTTTGAGGATTATGCTTCTTTTAAATTTGCAATTTTGAACAAAATTTACCCCCGCAGAGCCACCCCTCGTCGGTCGTTAGAACGGCAAATTTCGAATCAGCGCCCCCAACCCCAAAAGTACCTTTAACCCGGATTCTCGTGACCTATCCTTAAAGGGGTGATTTTGGTCAAAATTCACTCCCGCGGAGCCACCCGTGGGCATCGTAGGAGTGTTTCGAGGTCAAATTCAAAATAAATGCCCTCAAAAACGCCCGGGGAGTAATTTCTGCGTTATTTTACATTATTTTATCGACTTTGTATATTTTTGAAAAGTTATACAATTTCGGAGAGTACTTTATGCACCCGAGATGTACTTTGGGTCGACCAGCTCCCTCTCATATGTACTATGAATTCTTGGTACTTTTCCGAGTAAGATTTCAAAATCGATTTATTTTTAGGTGATTTTTCTGGTCTATTATAAAGTGCATTATTTGTAAAATAGTGGTTAAATTCGTTAAAAATCTAAGGAATAACTTTCGGGAAAAACGCTTGGACCCGTTAAGTTTAATTTTATTTTGCGCATTTTGCTGCTCTATTTCTTCTCGAAACTATTGGATTTTTAGCCGGGCGTCTACTTAACAACTTTGCGCCTATCAACCTTTGAACTGTCCGTGAACCAACCGTATTTCCTGGAATTTCAGCAATAATTCTAGTTGCGGCTTTCCAAGGATCATTTTGAGAAAATCTTTTAATGTGCCTGTCGGTCCATATTGTTGTTTTTCATGGTCTTCCTATTTTGGTAGATTCTCTAAATCTCCTCTAACATTATTGGATGAAATTATTTTAGATACGCTGTATCTGGGTAACACAAATTGTCTTAAAATTTTTGCCTATTTTTTACCTTCCATGAATGCATTACAACCCTCTGATTCAAGTCTTTCGAAATTGGAATATCTCATGGTATGATGAATTCAGCACAGATATGTTTAAAATAATATAAAATAACCTCCACAAAACTATTTTCACCTTTACTTTTACTGAATATTTTCCTCATATGTTAAAGTTCCTAGAAGAGGAGTGTAATTTTCGCAAAATTACAGCGGAAATTGCACTGCAGAAATCGAAAATTAAATATTTAAATAAATAACACTCGTGCATCAAAATAACCAGATAATTTTTTTATTCAACGTGTTTTATCTACTAATTGCAATCGTTTATTTTCATATTTTACGAAAATGCCCTTCTCCTGCGAAGTCGGACTTTTTCGCGAAAATATAAAAACTCTTGCAATTATAAAAAAAAACATATTTTATTTAAAAAATTATCGGTAATCGGCACTTGTGCAATTAGCCCCGAAAAGTTCTTTTTTGATTTTCTTTTATTTTACATTTAGAACTTTATGTTAATATAAGTAAATATGTTTTGACGTATGACAGCAGCTTACTTTGATGTTTTAAAATGCATGTAGTTTTATAAAATCGGGATTTGTATATTTCATGTGTTGCTCCACTTATGTCCGATAGTGTATGTATGTGTTTTCACTGTTTTCATACCTTTAAAATTTTGATTTAATCTATGAAAATGGCAAATATAGGTGTTGCGATGTAAATAAGTTAAAAATACTTTAAATTAAAAGAATTTAGATATTAAAAAATGCCAATTAATTTGGACGCACGCAGTGTGTATATCACAGGAAATGTTTCCACCTATCATACCTTTGTTATCGTTCCACATGAAGGAAATGAGATTTGGTATGTAAATTCATATAGGTATTTTAATTACCTATAGAAAAATTAAGAAAGTTATGTCTAGTGATTTCTAGATATTCGATTTTGAAAATCGCTCATTTTACTGCCGACTGAATCATCAGAATTATGGAGCACTTCCTGAGGTAGTAAGAACTTAAAAATGTGGTTTGTTATACGGAGGACAAGGAGACAAGTAAAGAAAAAATTCTGAAAAACCACATTTTTACTAGAAACTCCCCGAAACAGGGGCGGCATTATTGTAAATCTAAGGGGCATTTAGAACTTTGCGATCTGATTGAATCTAAGTTTCTGAGGTCATAACTGTGTTAGAATTTAAAATTGGGGTTATATTTTATTTACTTAACAAAGAAAATTGCTAAATTTTACCTATCATACCATAAACTCCATTTTACTTAAAAAAAAAACTTTTAATCCAGGATACAGAGCTTGCCTACCCTTATAAATAAAACTCTTAAAAACTTATATTCGGAGAATAATTACCACTTTTCCTGAATCATTTTCTTCCTATTCATTAAATTTAGAAATAATGGAAAAGATCGCACCAAATATGCTCTATTATTTGTGATTGTTACCGAACATCTTATCCTAATATCAACAAGTTTACGCACAGACTTTATACTTTTTTCTTTGATACCTTAAGCAAGAAATTTTTATAGTATTGTTGGTAATACCAATGCGATAATAGAAACAAATAAATAAACCTTATTTTTATATATTTTTTTATTAAGAACAACCTAGTAATAATTTATTTTTCAAACTTAGTAACATATTCTTGAGCCCTTTGTTTTACAGCAGCTATAGTTTCTGGAGTTCCATGCACTTCTTCAAATTTCCTAAATTTCATAAAAAGTGACTTCATACTTTTCAGCGGTAATTGTTGAGAAACCGACCTTTCTAATATTTGCCGAGCTTGGTCAATACGTCCTTTTTTTACCAGTTGATCTACATAGGTAATCCAAATATTAACCTTTTTTGGATCTAATGTTAAAATTGTCTCAAATATAGCACATCCTTGTTCTTCTTCTCCATATTTAAATTCCATTATAGCAAATCGTACAATAAGATTCATTTCTAAAAAATAAATATCAGGTAATGAAGAGTTAATTATTACGTTTTAGTGATATCTTTACCTGTCCACATTTAATGGTACTGGCCTATTCAACACGAGGGAACCAGTAAAAACCACACGTGTAAAAATTAAAGTTGAAAACCCTTAATACCGGGAGACGCAGCAGACTTGTAAAAGCTGATAACTTTCTTATTTATTAAAGTATTATTTTCAAATTTAGAGTATCCGTATGCCTTTTTTTAGGATCAAATAAATGTATTTTTTCAAATACTATTCTGTCTTATTTGATAGCCTATCAGATTCGCCTTAAAACTCTGTTTCAGTAGGTCTTGATAAAACAGCTTGGACCATATCAAAGCGTAGTGTGCTGTCATTTTGATAGAACAGATATATTACAGCGTGTTTTACATTGTTTTGAGCTGGTTAATGTCAGTTGAGCGGACTAGATTGTTTATATTTCAAGAAAATCTTCTGAAGGCACTTGCAATATTTTGGAAAATAGACAATAGCAATCAGTAGCATTTATTGCCTGATTCTTAAATAAATATTTATTATTGATAAACAGAACATTAAGTAGGCAGGATCATACACAAACATCAAAAACGTGCCGACATCTTGATAAAAATTATTTCATTTTATTTCTCGGTTTGACGGTTTTGGGGTGCGATTAAGGTAATTCATTAACGATCGGTGAAATAAACTACCGTTTAATTTGCAGCAGAAATATTAAAAAACGCTCGCCAAAAGAGAAATAGCCTTCTAAATTTTAGACAAATTGTCTCAAGTAGGTATTGGCCAGATTCGATCCTTAAATCTGTTCCTTAATTTTTACTGTAATCCAAACGAAAGCTTATGAAATAATATTTATCAAGATGCGTCTTTGGTCTTTTTTGGTCTTGTTTACTTGATGTTCCAGTGAAACAGTGGTAGATGTTTATTCAGTTATCATGCAATAAATATAAATGGGTATAATTGCTAAAGCAATTCAATGAACAAGCCCACAAAAAAAATAAGTGGTGAGTGATGGGTTTCGGACTAGGATTTTCTGGCGTATTTTTTTCCGCTGAACACGAATCTGAAGTCAAAATTGGAGGTCAAACAGCAAAAAATCGAGAAAACCCCAAAAAACCGACACGGTACTTTACCGGGCATAACTCTTTATAAAAAAGATATATAAACATTTTTAATAAAATAAATAATAAAAGAGATATAAACAAAAATGTAATTTTGACAAAAAATTGTAGTCCAAAATAGGAAGAAAAAAAAGATTTTTTTATGAATGTGATTTTTGGGTTTTTTTATTCATAAATCATTTATTTTGTTCATTTCAATCCCAAATCACTTAAAATTTACAAAAAAAATAAAAAAATATCATTTTCAATTTTTTTCCAGAGATATACCTTGAAAAAATCCTGAAAATTCGTTTTTTTGATTATAACTCGAAATATATTGCATTTAGACGAACAGGTTATGTACTTAAACTTAAGGTCTTTTAAAAATACATTGTTTATGTCCCATAAAGTTTCGTGTATTATAGTTTTTAAGATATTGACGTTTTAAATTAAAAAAAAATGTTAATCTCGAAAATTACGCCTTTTCTCGATTATTTGCTGTTTGACCCCCAATTTTGACTTTAAATTCGTGTTCAGCGGAAAAAAAATCTAGTCCGATACCCAGCACACAACTTATTTTTTTTTGTGGGTCTGCCATTTTAAAGGCAAATGTAAACATTGTAATACTAGGCTTAAAAGAGAATTTTAAGGTAAATCTGATTGGCTCAAAAAAATTACAGGGTAATATAAAAAAAATAATTTGTTACTTTTGGTTAAACCGAAAGTCGAATAAATAAAGTATAAAGTCATAAAGGAGGACAACTAACTGCTAGAAAACTTGTCTTAATTTAAAAATAATATCTATGTAAATAAGAAAGTTATCAGCTGTTACATATCCGTTGGGTTAGCCAGTTTATAGACGTAAGCATAATTTAATACTCATCTAGATGTTCGAAATTTAATATCTTAATATAAAAATGGTTGATGGCAGATTCTTAAAAATCTTTATAACTGCAAAAATCCACATATTCTACTTACGAGTTTTTTTATCTGTTATACTCTTAAGAGCGCTGTCTTTGCAATTTCTTGCTTCTTTAAATTTGTTAATTTGATAATATGTCTTTCCTACTTCTAACCACATTGTGGGGTCTTGTTTGTATTTACTGCGAACCTTCTTGATTTTTTCCTCCATTTCACTGAATTTCGCATTCTCAGCCAACATCTGTATTACCCTTAAATAAATTTGCAAGGAATCGTTAAATTTAAGGGCATCCTCCAGCACCATATCAAAAGATTCCTGAAAAAAAATACTTGCTTTAATTTCATTTTATTTATTGATCATACAATTTTTTATAAATAATGTAGTAAATTTTACCTTAGTACCAAACATGTTCTCTAAATTTAGAAGAACAATCCAAATATTAAATTTTTCTTGTGGCAGAGTCATATTGATTGTGTCTAACGCTCTTTTAGCTACGGTTCGTGCCTTGTCTATCTCCGTAGCCTAAAAATAATAAAACCATTATTACGGGGTCACCATCTCTTTACATATGTTTATTTGTATAAAGTAAATGCGTTATTTTTTCTATGGCATTTTACTACGGTCGTTTTATTCAATCCACAATTATATTTAATTAAAGATACCTAATAAATAATTTCATATATTTGTAAGACAGATAAGTTTACACAGAATGTAAGAAATGTAGTTAATATATTAATCTATGACGGTGTCATCATGACACATTTTGCATACTCATTTGGTAGTCATTATGATTTTTATACTGGAACTGCCATAAAGAATTTATAACACGCAAATTTTAAAATATAAAAACGAATATAATAATGTATTCACTGTTTTGTATTTTTTATTATTTAAATAAAAATCAGTAATATTTATTTATTGCAAACATTAATTATTAATTTTTTTAATTATTATCAGCATACGACAATAACACAGATTAATGAACTCCAAGCAAAAAAGGATTGCTAAATTTTAAAAGATGTTGGAAATAGGCCAGGGGAACCATAGGTTTGTTCGTAGGTCCCTCTCAATTCTTCAGGAAGTAGGAAATCGATATCGTTTTGCGCAATAGATTCAATATCCAAAGGGACACTCTTGGAGTTAAAATTACTTATACAGTTCTTTCTCACTTAAAATAACTACCTTCTGTGGCACAAAATCGGACGCCAAAATTATAAAGCTGACAAAGTGAAAATAACAACAATCAAAGAGTGCGATCGCATAGTCTAGCCTTCGATTTTTCGTAGCGAATACATCAATAATTTTTAAGTGAATCTCACAGTGAATATACATGTGAGCCAATCTTGAGTTTCTCAAATACGTTTTCAATCTACGTAAAGTTAAAAATGAAAATAGATTTTATAATTTTTGTACATCATCTATTTTTTAATAGCTCTAAAACATTACAATTAATTCGTTGGAATAAATATGCCCTACAGCGCAGATATATTGTTAATCAATGCAAGATCACGCCTCGGATAAACCTAAGATCTAATTTTTTTTAACATATCTACAAAAACAATTTGTATAAAAAGTAAAGCAACTGGCAAGTAAAAATGTAAAATAAGTAATGTAAATTTTAGCTTTCTGATTGGACAGAGCAAATACATCGGTTACCTGCCAAAATAATCTGTAGCAACTAACATGTACTTGTTACCACGATCTGATTCTGGATAAGGCCCAGCTACATATATTCCTATTCATTTAAATGGTAGTCCCACATTGTACTCCTTCATAGTTCCACGGGATCTTTGATTAGGACCTTTGCTAGCGGCGCACGTGTCGCATTTTCGACAACATTCCTCGATATCGTCATGATAGCGAACCCAGTAAAATATTTCTTGAAATTTGTCCAAAGTCTTATTTACTCCAAAATGCGCACCTGATTTTCCTCAATGTATTTATTTTAATAATTTTTTCACTTTAGTTTTGGTTAGTTGTGGTTAGCTGGTCTTTCTTGATGCGCCTATCAGGCCTTTCCCAAATTAAGCAGACCATTCTACACTTAGTGAATCCTAATAGACCCACAATGCCTTGAATGCTAAACTTCTACAAGAAATTTTACTCCCTTCTTCTCTACATTTATCGTTTTCTTTCAAGTACAAAACTGGACCAATATCAGGATCTACATAGTTGATCAGCACGCATTTGTTCTACTGATTTTCTTTAATTGTAGTTCGTTTTGGTTACCAAATAAGTAAACCCTCATTGCTGTTCCACTCGTTGACAGTGTTTGTAGGCTTTCTTGCATGGTCTCCTGGATAAAGCATCAGCGTTTTTATAAAGTTTTCCAGGGCGATATTTGGAGGGCATTTTTTGTAATTTCTCCAACCATCTTGCCAACTGATCTTCGGAATTTTTCATTTTTAAAAGCCATTTTAATGCAGCATGATCTGTCCTTATTATGATTTTTCTTTCGTATAAATCTGTGTGGAGGTAGTCAACAGCCTAGTTACGCAGTAATTTCGTTCAGTTTCAAAATACTTGCATCAGTGTTCAACACAAAGGTTTCTTTTTGTTGTAGATAGGCCAATATTGGGCTGGAACATAATGCCCCTTTTAGCCTTTAAAAAGCCGGCTCATTTTTGAGTTCAACTAAATACAGATTTTTCTTTAGTTAGTTTATGTAGTGAAAAATGTGCAAAATTTTTTACAAATCAGCGATAATGACACAATCCTAGAAAAGTTCGTGCTTGTCATAAGGTCTAGGCCAATCTTTTATAAAAGTAAATTTTTCTGTCAACAACTTTAATCCCTTTTGGTTATAGCGTATGTCCTAAGGACTTCACCTTCTTCTGAAAGAAACAGCATTTCTGGGGATACAGTGCTGAATTAGCGTTTCTAAACCGGACAAAAATTTCTGTAAGTTTTATTAAGTGGTCTTCAAAAGACTCTTCCATTACTGATACATCGTCTGAGTACACTAAGTAGGTTTTCCAAATATGACCTCTTATAATAAATATCATCAGTCTTTTAAACGTTGCAGATGTATTGCACAGGTCGAAGGGCATAACTTTGAATTGATATTAACCTGTTCCGGTGCTTAAAGTAGTTTTCTTCTTATCACCTTTGTGAGTGTCTACTTAGCAGTATCCACTCTTCAAATCTTAGGTGGAAAACCATTTAGAGCCAGACAGAGTTGTTAATCTTGGAGATTCGAGATAATAAAAGGTACAACTTAGAAGATCAATGTGATTTTATTTAACCGAAATAATATAAATTAAAGAGAGAATTAAAAAATATGTATGTCATATACGTGACAAGCTTTCAGACTAAACTACATTGCTATGCGACAGACACAAAATACCTGCCACTGCAAAGGTAATCATTCTTGTTGAGTTTTCCAAATCGCACAAAGACTGTTTATTTAAACTTAAATAATTATTGTTGAATCTAAGATTCCAACACTCCCCCGCAACTATAATTATTTTGTAATCAGTCAAACAGGCTTCTGTTAACAATATTCGAAGAGTTGCTTGCCGCACCACGGGTGCAAACACCTTATCATAATCAACTCCAAATTTCTGGCTAAAACCCCTTGTCACCAATCGTGCCTTGTTTGTAAACCCATTTTCACGATACGATGTTTTTCCCTTTTGGTGGTGGTACTAATCGCTATGTCTCATTATTCTTTAAAGATTTGATCTCCTCTTTCTGGCCAGGGCTTCCTTGAAGTTTTTAGGCTCCATTTCTTGGAGTTCAACTAACTTCGCTGTATAGCGCTCAGGTGGAATTCCCTATTTATTCTAGTTGATTTCCTACGACCACCTGCGTCTTCTTGACCAGGGTCCTCTTCGCTCGGTTGATAGCTAAGATCTGTGTCATAAAATTCTTCTGCCTCTGATACACTATCAGAATCCTCCGTGTTTTCAAAAACCGCGCCCTCATTTTCTTCTACGCTTTCTGGTTCCTCTTTTCTAAACACAATGGTCACTTTTTCACTTTTTTCCTTTATATCACTAACACATATATTTCTTTCAGGAAATACTACACTACGACTAATTTTTATACGCCCTGTATCAACATCTAACAATCTGTATGCTTTAGATTCCTCAGAATATCCTACAAACACTAATGTTTCCGCCTTCTTATCAAATTTATTTTTATTCAGTTCTTTAGGAATGTGGCTGTAAACTTTGGACCCAAATATTTGCAAATTTGACACATCAGGTTTAACTTTATACCATATTTCAAAAGGTGTTTTTTGTTTTGACTTAGTAGGAAGTCGATTTTGCAGATAATTGGCCGTAACCACTGCTTCACCCCAAAATTTCTTTGATAAGTCCGCATTTATTAACATGCACCTAGCCATTTCGACCAATGACCTATTTTTTCTCTCGGCAACCCCATTTTGCTCTGGTGAGTACCCCGCTGTGTATTGTATTTTAATACCCTTACCCTTCAAGTATTCCCTTAAAGTATTATTTACGTACTCGCCACCCCTATCCGACCTAATAACCTTCGGTACCCTGCCTGACTGATTACTCATTAACTCGACAAATTCTTTAATGTATTTAACAGTTTCATTTTTATGGTTCAATAAATACACAAAGGTAAACCTTGAAAAATCATCGATTAAAGTAAGGATGTAACGTTTACCCCCTGGAGTAACAGTCTTCATGGGCCCGCAAACATCCGTGTGTACTAAGTCAAGTATATCAAATGTATTACTTTGAGCAAATTTTGGAAAACTCTTACGAATGATCTTACCTTTTACGCAGCAATTACAAGTTTCCCTAATCCTACAGTCCTTTATATTAATCCCGGTTGCCATTTTCCTTTCCATCAAGTGCTTCACTGCCTCTATATCCCTGTGCCCAAAACGTCGGTGCCATGTATGCTGACAGTAGCTGGAGTGTTCATTGACAACGTTCAGCGCGTGCTCCACAGTTGACAACTTGTGCAAATCGGGTGTCGGCTTCGCATTCGCTATCACTTTTCCGCGAAAAACGATTTTACAGTTATTATTGCCGAACTGCACGACATACCCCGCACATGTTAGTTTTTTGACAGAAAGTAAATTTGAATCCAATTGCGGCACATACAACACGTCGTCAATTTTTAACTCGTTCACCCCCGCACCATTCGCGCACTTAATGAGTCCTGTCCCTATACCCTGAACCTGGGAATGCTGCCCTTTCCCTGCTAACCTCACAACGCCTTTCCTGCTATCGTCAAATTGGGTATAGAATTCCTTGTAGTTAACCATGTGGCTCGAAGCTCCTGAGTCCACATACCACGAAGTAGAATCCCTGTTTACGTCATTTAAATTCAAGTTGACAATAAAACACATGTTGTCAGTTTTATCCTCAGTAACTTTGTTAGCCTTTTCCTTTTTAAACGCCTTATACTTAAAACATTCTCGTTTAAAATGGCCTTTTCTGTTGCAAAAATAACACTGCTTTACACTTGAACTTGCAGTAGGATTATTTTTGTCGCCCTTGTATACTAACTTCATGGCTGATTCACTCTGGTTACTTGATGCTCCCTGACGTCTTCTGTACTCATCGATTAGTTTACTTTTAACAAATTCAAGCGTGAATTCATTCGATGGCTTACTTTCCAGCGATGTGATCAGAAAACTGTATGAGTCTGGAAGACTTCCCAGCAAAATTCCTGCTGCAAACCTGTCCTTAATTTCTTCTCCCAATGCGGCCAGTTTATTCAAAAGCTCCAAGAAAAAACTTATATGTGCTTCCATATCACCATTCTCCTCCAGCGATAGCCTGCAAATCCGCTTCAATAGAAACACCATGCTGGATAAACTTGATTTTTGGTGATAATCTCTTAGTGCTTCCCACGCATTATGCGCGTACTGCTTATTCCTAATATGCACTAATTGGCTTACGTCGACAAGTAAGGCTATTGTTGATAGAGCTTTGTCATTTTTCTTTTTCCAATTGGCGTCTTGCTCTGTCTGTGCTGGTACTGCAGTCGAAACTACGTCCCATAAGTCAGCATTTATCAGCAACATTTTCACCAAATAATTCCATGACTCGTAGTTCTGTCCATTTAACTTTTCGACGTGATATTTTGCACTTTCCGCCATTATCTCGGTTTTCGATACTTTCCGCGAACGGTATTACTCGCGAGTGTAGCCTTTATTTATTATCTCTACAGGTGAGCTAACGCGACGACGCTGGGCCCATAACCTCTTGGAGATTCGAGATAATAAAAGGTACAACTTAGAAGATCAATGTGATTTTATTTAACCGAAATAATATAAATTAAAGAGAGAATTAAAAATATGTATGTCATATACGTGACAAGCTTTCAGACTAAACTACATTGCTATGCGACAGACACAAAATACCTGCCACTGCAAAGGTAATCATTCTTGTTGAGTTTTCCAAATCGCACAAAGACTGTTTATTTAAACTTAAATAATTATTGTTGAATCTAAGATTCCAACAGTTAATGACTCATCAATTGTTGGTAACGGGTAGCTGTCCTTTTTAGTCACGTCGTTAAGTTTACGGTAGTCTACACAAAATCGAATGCTACCATTTTTCTTTGTCACCAACACTACTGGTGCCGCCCATGGACTACTGACTCCTCAATAACACCTTCCTGAAGCATTTTGTCGAGAAGCTACTCAACTTCTTGTTGCTTTGCAATTGGCAGTCGCCCTGCTGGTTGTTTTATAGGATCTGACTCGGTGTTTTGCCAAATTTATTTTACCGATCTCACTATATCCAGATTTAAATGTATTGCCTTCTTTTAAAATAAAAATCCTTGGCCTTCTTTATTTCTTCCTGTCACAATTTAGTATTCGTGGAACAGGTTCAAAAATTCCAGTTACTTCGCCTTTATTGATTTTGGCCGAAGTTTAAAATATATTTGCAACCCGTACAGGAATATTATTAAGAGTTTGATCGGTGAGCTAGAAGGGAAAGCTTCTTAAGAAGAGGAAGATTATAGTTAAGGCGAACGACTATTCTTTGGATGAAATCAATATACAGTATGTCCGCGGATGCGGTTAACAAGAGGACAAATGGACCAAAAATTGAAAGATACGAAAAAAAGTCATTCTTGATAAAAAATACTGCTTGTCAAAAAAATATGAACCACAATGATAAAAATATTAACCACAATGAGAAAATAAATTTTTATCATACAGGGCGTCTCAAAAATGCAAAAACATAAAATCAAACAAGAGCAAACAGTCGTTTTTTGGAGTTTTAACGTGAAATAATAAATAAAAACTTGCTCAAAATTTGGGTTTAATTTTTATTCTGAACTTGCTGAATAAAATTTGAATAAACGAAAAATAAAAAAATCAAAATTTTGCAGGGACGCATTTTACATTTTTTTTACATTTTACATTTTTTCCATGTTGTAAATTTATTTTTAATAATTTTTAGTAATGAAGAGGTATGGTTCAATAAAAAGTGTAAAATGAGTACTTGCAAAAATGTTGATTTTTTTAATTTTTCCTAAATTAAAATTTTCTTCAGTAAGTTCGGAATTAGGTCAAGAAGTAAATTTGGAGCAAGGTGTTTATTTATTATTTCACGTTAAAAGGCCAAAAAATGACTGTTTGCTCTAGTTCGATTTTATGTTTTTGCATTTTTGAGAATCTTTTTTTTTTTCATTGTGGTTCATATTTTTTCGACAAGCAAAATTTTTTATTAAGAACGACTTTTTTTCGTATCTTTCAATTTTTGGTTCATTTGTCTTCTTGTTAACCGCATTCGCGGACATACAAAAATGTTCATTTTTTAAATTTTTTCCTAAATTTAAATTTTTGTTCAGTAAGTTAAGAATCAGGTTGGGAGTAAATTTGGGGCAAGTTTTTTATTTATTATTTCACGTTAAAAGGCCAAAAAATGACTGTTTGCTCTTGTTTGATTTTACGTCTTTGCATTTTTGAGACGCCATGTATGATAAAAATCTATTTTCTCGTTGTAGTTCATATTTTTTCAACAAACAGATTTTTTTTTATCAAGAATGACTTTTTTTCGTATTTTTCAATATTTGGTTCATTTGTCCTCTTGTTAACCGCATCCGCGGACATACTGTATAGTTAATTTTTTTTGTTATTTCCTATAAACAAGTAACACCTTTTGTTAACATAAAAAAGCTAGCTATTTTTATTGACGTGTGTAAACGCCAAATGGCGTCCTAACATTAATAAATTATTTCATTTCATCCATACTTGAGGGTTTTTTCATAGTGTTATTTGAGAAATATTCTTTATGTGTTTATAAATTAAGCAAGCTTGTTGCACAAATGACCATTATTAATTATTAATAATGGCATTTTATGATCGCCTTATTTTAGTCCTATTTTTAAATTTTATAGTTTTATACATTTGACAATTTAATAGAATGACACCTGAGGGTAAACTTAATTTGCTCTTTTTCCTACTGATAACAAGTATAAAGGATAAAAAAGTAAAAAAGCCGGTTTATTTGGAAAAATAGTTTACAGAAGATTACATGCAGAAGTTTATTTATTTCATACTGTACTGTTAAACGCATTATTAGATCCTTGGTTTTAGTCCGGAAAATGAACTCTTACAGTATTGAGTTCTTAAAAAAAACCGTTTCCAAAGCAGACAATTAATTATTTTGTAGATATACGAAGCAGGTTAAAAATACGTTATTATTTCAAAACAGATTTTGACAGTACAGTATGAAATAAAATAGTGTACATTATCCGTCCAAAAAACCTGTACAGTATTCGTTTCGAAATTCCAGACTCTGCTCCTTGGTCGCCTTATCTGTAAAAATCTCACTCATACTGTAAAAAATTATTTTACGGACTAATAACGTAAATATTATTAATAACACTAAACCAATATCTGTAATAGGTAACATTTGGTTATTTTTTTGTCCGTTTTATATTTATCTAAAATTTTATTTATTATTACTAAAACTCACAAGGAACGCCAAAAACCAAATATACAAAACTTTTATATCGAAAAATTAGCTTTAATTTTGTGGTTTTATCGACAAAAGTTAAAACAGATAACCTTACTACGGATTTTAAAAACTAACTTACTGCAATATGGAATGAAATATACTTAGTCCAAAGCTCGGAAGAGTTTGGATTAGCCACGAGTAATCTATCAAACTGTTCCGCACTTTTAGGCGAGTTAGTACTGTCTGCAAGCTCTTTTTCAATCTTCCTTATTCTCTCCTCTTCTTGTCTTAATAAATCTGCTCTCTCAGCAGGTGTTAGTTTCTTCTTTTTTTTCCTTGCCGGTTCCTAAAAAATAAAATATATAGGTTATTTTAAATTGTACCTAACAACAGGAAAAAAAAGTACAGTAAAATTGCTGTTAGGTTGTTAACAATTATCAAGATATTCACAAAAATTTAGATATGTACTTCTAAATATATTCATACAAAACCAAAATTTTGCATTACTTCTTTTGTTTTTAAAATGTTACAATGCGATAGGTCGATTTTCTTTTAAGCCCTCTTGAGGGGTATAAGATTCATCCTTACAACATTGCGCTTGATGAAGAGCTATAAGGACAAGACTTTAAAAATTGCATTAACTTGAGTGACAAGAATGGCACTCAAGTTAATGCTGGAAGCTTCGTTTGCACCATCTTGAGGGGGGCTGTGGTTGACCACTTGAAGAACTACTTCCAACTCCGCGTTTTTCGCTTTTTAATTTTCTTTCCATTTTTGTCTTCATTAATTTTGTTGCTACTTAGTCCACTCCTCCAATTACCTTTCGTCGCAAATGTCTTTGGTCGTTTAGGAGCTCTTAATTATTTGATTTTAAATTTTTTCGAGATAGGATACTTTTAATATATGCGAATATAAATAACAAAAAGTGTGCGTAGAGAAGCGGCCATGCCAAATGTGGTTGTTTCTAAATATTATTCAATTTAGGTTTTTGAAGAAATATAGTTAATTATTATATTAAGAAAAATATTTTGTATTATTTAAATTTTTTCTAAATATTCGCATTTTGCTTAAATTTTAAGTTTAATGTGGCACCTGGAGCTATTCTTGAAAAAAAAATAAAATTTTGGGAAATAAACCTTCTTATTAATACGCAACTTTTAGAAACTAGCCGCAAGTAAAAATCAAAATTTTATTTTTTCGCTCCAGCCTAATGCCGAGTCATTCCTATTGAATGAGAAGCGGGCCAAATCAACATCCCTGGTCAACTAACGTATGGTGTGATATTTTCGGAGTTATTGGTCCGCATTGTTTTGGAGGACATTTAAATGAACAAATGTACTGGGCTTCATTTATATTTTGATACCCACTTACAATGATCACTAAAAAAAGAGAAAAAAAACTTCCTGTATAAAAGTTTTATAGTTTTTCATCTATTATCTTTTGAGTCTAACGAAAGATTCAAATGAACAACAAATAGTTAAGAAAAATGAATAAGTTATTTTTTTTTAATGGAATACTCTGTATATTTTCATTTAGAATGTAAGGTCTATTCAATGGCAATGAGAGGAATAACTGGGGCAGCATCCACTACTCCAACGGAATCGCTGGAGATTATTACGGGGCACCCACCTCTCCATATAATGATCAAGACCTCAGCAAGGGTATAAGCACTAAGACTGGAGTGTGGAGGACGAAGGAGGATAAGTGGGGGCACTGTGACATCATGGGCCAAGTGAGAACTGTGGCAGGATAGACCTGACAGACATACTGACAGGTCATTGTAGAAACAGACACTATCTCAACAAGATAGGAAAAAGCGAGACACGTATATGTAGATGGTGTGGAGAGGGAAAAGA
Source organism: Listronotus oregonensis (assembly GCA_019359885.1). Lineage (NCBI taxonomy): Eukaryota > Metazoa > Arthropoda > Insecta > Coleoptera > Curculionidae > Listronotus > Listronotus oregonensis. Next base: position 67,265 of record JAHBCN010000454.1, on the reverse strand, counting down.
GGACGCCATACATATACTTAGAGATTGCCCAGCACTACGGCACATCAGAGGGAAATGTCTAGATATGGCATGGCTGGACGCCGATTACGAATCTGAAGTTAAATTACAACATAAACTTTTCTAAAATTCCTCCTTCTTGAAACAGGTCACAGTCAAACTTCAAAACGGCTGAACGAAATGCCAGCAAATTATATATTTTTGAAAAGAGGATGAATGGATCTTTATTATATATAAAAATATACAGGGTGTTCCATTTAAAAAAATTAACTTTTTCATTTTTCTTAACTTTTTGGTGTTCATTTGTTTATTTCGTTTTGCTCAAAAAATAATAGATGAAAAACTATGAAACTTTTATATAAGAAGTTTTTTTCATTTTTAGTTATTGTTGTGAGTGTCAAAATAAAAATCAAAAGCCTGTATAGATTTTTTTATAAACCAATTACTTTAGTTACTAAACCAGCACAAAAATCATAAAATATGGTTTTAGCAGGACGGAGATCCGCCCCATTATGCGATACAGGTCCGTAATTATTTGGATGAAGTGTTTAAAAAAAGGTGTATTGTTCAAGAAGGTCGGGTCGTTTGCCAGATTTGACTTCAATTGACTCTTTTGGGGGGCTTTATAAAGTAATGGTTATTGCAGCCATAAGTTCGGGTAGAAAGAGACATCGAGTCCACATTTCCGATGTTCTTTTGATTTATCTGATGGCAAATTCTGACTGTTCAGTAAAAATACTTTAATTTTCGTAATTTAAAACTTCTTCTATCTCTTAAAATAAAAGCTCTGGTGGTACTCCAAAATATACGAAAAAAACCCTGTACACGGACCTAGTTTTTTACGCAGACTCGTATTTTAAAATAAAAACTATAATTCTATTTGATATTTTAAAGTTATTTCCGACCTTTCAAAAGAGTCCAAGAAAAAATGTCAAAAATAACGTACGTATTTACTGCCACCAAAATATTTGAAACGGTTTTTAAGCTATCGCATTGTAACACTTTAAAAACTTACCATGTATAATGATTACTGACAATATAAGTTTTTAAAAACTATAAAAATACATAATGTAATAAATGTAGAGATCAATGGTAGTTTGACATTGGCACCTAATTTTTTCATTAAGTATGACAAAGAACTTAAACAGTGCAAAACAAAAAAAATATATGATTGGGTCCATTACTTAAAAATTATTGTTTCTTTTTTCGGTCTTTTTAAAAATATATTAACTTTTTAACATCGTAACAAAATTTAGTCAAAAATTTGCAATTAAATATTGCAAAAGTAGAACATTTTAAAACACATTAAATTTATAAGTACCTAATAACAATTTAAGTAATATCGATTTAAATAATGATGTAGGTGGTCACGTATTTAGAATTTTATTTTCCTAGTATGATGCTTCATTTTATCATAGCCTTTTAACTTACACATTCTTCATCTTCAGAAGAAGAGTCCTCAACCACTGCCTCCCTTTTTTGAGGATTAAAAAAAGAGGAAACTCCTGGTAAAGTTACTGTATGTCTGGTTATACTACCATCAGAAATTTCAGAATCATTTGGTTTTGGTGACTGCTCTTCAGATTCACTGTCGAGGTCAACCTCATTATTAAGATTATTATCAGATTTACTGGACATTTCTGTATTCTCGGACTCCATTTCTTCTATTATAGGTTCTTCAAGTTTTTCTTTTCTAATTTTAATAGGTTTTTCAAATGTTGAAATTTCAGCATCGACTTTTTTTTCTCTATGCTGGTGTTTGTCTAACCGTAAGAACAATTTTTTACTTATTCCAATTAAATGTCCCTTCATTTTCCTAAAGATGGTTAAAAAAGATAAAATAAATAAATAGTTTGCTGAATTCCATAGTCAAAATATTAAAACTTTTTATTTTAGATAATACAAAGTAAAATGTATTTTTAATATTGTATTTAAAAAATGTTTTATTTAGCGTTTGTTTTCTTATATTTCATTCTTAAAATATTTTGAAATGAGCTGCAATCGTGTTTCGTTCTTTAAACAACTTTACAAAAAAACGTCGGTTACACAACTAAAAAAGCTGGCGATTGTAAAAGTAATGAAAAATTAAGCATAAATATTATCTTATAAGTTTTAGGCAGCAAAATATTTGATTAAGTAAATTTAGTGCAAGAGTGGACTATAATTATTTGGTAGGTAGGATTTAAAACATTCACGATATTATCAAACTAATACTATATACTTATAGACTTCGGACAAGAGTCTGTTCACTCTATTAAAAAATGTAAAAGGTCAGGGGGCATTCCAATTACTAATCAAACCAATGAGTTTATTTTATTTTTGTATTATTTTTCGACAACAAATATCAATTAGTGTGTGCAGAAAAATTTTGACTAATAGTAGTAGAATAACAACGGGATATCAAGACTAGAATCCATAAATTCCAATTGACTTGTAAACACGGATAATAATTAAAAGGAACTATTTTCTTAATTAAAAAAATAAACGGTATTTTGCTGCTTTTCCAGAGATGGTTTTTATTGACGGAAGGTAAAGTTCCATAAAAAAATGATTTACGTACATAAAAATAGTTGAAGCCAGTAATGGCATAAAGTAAGCTAGTAGCTGTCTACTTATTTATTAAAGATAATAAAACAATATACATGATGATTGGTAAGAAGAGGCGAAAAATGAAGACCCCCCAATTATTTTTTTAATACTGAATCGAAAACTAAGAATATTTTTTTGCAAATTTTCTTTCGTTTCCAAGATATTTCACTATCAAGTTTTGCCAAAGAAAAAATATTAAATCACATTGTAGGTGTCGCTAATCTTAGTTGGCGCTTTCAAACTATTAAGTCATATGAAATCAAGTTCGACCTTTGTCAAAAGTTAGACACTTGTCAATCTGTTATTGGAGAAATCACAAGAAATTGGAGTTTACTAACGAAGAATACAGTGATATTGTTTATGTGTATTGTGATTTTTCCAATAACAGATTGACAAGTGTCTAACTTTTGACAACGGTCCAACTTGATTTCATATGACAATTGAAAGCGCCAACTAAGACTAGCGACACCCACAATGTAATTTAAAATTATTTCTTTGGCAAAACTTTATAGTGAAATATTTTGGAAACGAAGGAAAATTTGCAAAAAAAGTATTCTTGGTTTTCGATTCAGAATTAAAAAATTAATTCGGGTTTTCATTTTTCGCCTCTACTTACCAATCACCCTGTATAGATGTTTATAATAATAAACAGAAAGTTATACTTCAAATGGAAAAGTATACGAGTTTTCATGTAAGATAAAGACAAAACAGAAAGAAACATTTTTGGAAACAATTATCTGAATACATTTCTCATGATTTGCGCTCAGAATTTAATTATAAAGAATTCTATTAAAAAGGTCTAACAGTTCCTAAGTAAGTAAAAAATATTTTGATTCGAACTGGGGCTGAGTAAGTAACTGGTGGGTCCATATTTGACACTTATAGTACAGTATCTGAATTAAAGGCAACCTTCACCCATCTGCCAACTGGTTAAAAACTATTTTTTATCAAATATAATATATATATTTAAAGTATCGCCGATGGGTGGTCTAAAAAATTATGGTCAAGGCTATGATAAAAAGTCGAAAGCCTAAAGAATATGGGAACATTGAACTGCCTAACTTTTTATGGTTTTAACTATTGGGTTGTCGGGTATAAACAGATAAGTGGATATTGTAATTTGCACCCATCTGCTAACCAAATAAAGAACCCCGCACAAAACATATGGAAATTAAACACCGGTCAATTTTCATAAAACTTCGTACTTTGGTAGCTCTTGTTATGATAATAAAAAGTCTCAATGGACACGGAGCCTGAAAACCCCCCCAACCCCACCAAAAATGCCCCAAATCTCGAAGGGCTGCAGTTGACAGATTTTTAGTGGATTGCTTTATGGAGATATTTTGCAACTGTTGTCAAACCTACAGCCCCTACACAGTACCTGCTCTGAGCCCTGCCATTTCCAAAGCAGAAAATCCACCCTCACCCCATCCCCCATAGCTCGTCATGTAACTTTTCCCCGTTTATCGATTCTAAAAGCATTTGATCGTGAATTGCATATTAAAGCCGACTAAATGATCACACTTAATACAGTTTGAACTCGACGAATGAACCTTCCACCAAAGCCTGCCACATGTTCCTGCTTATGGGTTCTCAACTAGAATGTTAGTGAATTCAGCACTCTAAGGGGTTACTACTCAATATCCTTCGAATCCCCTCCCCCAGCTCGTTCTAAACGTGCTTTTTCTGCTTTCTCTAATTCTCCCCGTTTTAAACGTGTAACCTTCTTCGCAAAACGTTTGTAGGGGGGTAATGTACATGTTGATGATGACGCGCAAGACCTAAATACCAAAGTATGGATGCAATATGCGAACAAGTTCCTAAAGTTCTCGCTCCTGCTTTGCATGTACAGTAATGCACTAATATTAATTCTTCAACCTCGTTATTTTCTGTTTAATTATTTTCTTCATTGAACGCGATCCATACATTTTAAAAGATATTGAGTAGTAATCGCTCAAAGGGCTGGGGAATGCAATTCACGATCACCCGGGGTGGGGGTGAATTCTGCTACTTTGAGATTGGCAGAACTAAGTCTAGTTACCGTGTAAGGGTTGTAGGTTTGACAGCCGTTGTAAAATATATTTGCGTAAGACAATCCACCAAAAATCTGTCAAGTGCAGCCCCCGACCTTTTGGGGGCAGTTTTGGCGGGGTTGGAGGGGGTTTTCGGGTTTGAGACTTTTAATCAGTATACAAAGAGCTGTCAAAATACAAAGTTTTATGAAAATTGACCGGTGTTCAATTTCCATATATTTTGTGCAGGGTTCTTTTATATTAAAATGAACATAATCTTATTGCAAACCCATTGGTATAGGATTACCTGCAAAAAAATTGATCAAGAATCAGGGTGCCAGGCTTTGAGTTTTTTTTTTAATTTTAAAGTTGAAAAATTTCTAACAGCCTTATTTCTGAATTTAAAAGGATATAAAAATTGGTGGAAGGTATATATGCTAATTTAAATTAATAATATATACATACAGGGTGATTGATGGTTGATGGTACCTTAAACGTTTATGGAAAAGAGGACAGAGAAATTTTCTAAAAATTTGGCAACATTGCCGCTTAAACCAAAAAGTAATAGACTTATTAATTAATTTCTTTATTTTTTCTTCAAAACATAGCTTCAATTATATTTTTATTACTACGTCATTGAGATTCGTAAAAAATTTAAATTTTGGTAATGGTAATTTAGGAAGGACCTGTGTATTACTTTAAAGTAAGAAAATTTGTTCTACATTATACAGGGTTGGTCAAAATTAGTGATTTTACCACGGGATACATATTATGACATATTATAAAAGGAAATTAAAATCCCTTACAAATGATATATCATGTTCCTAAACCTAAATAATGGGGTTTCGAAAATAAAAGCAAGTTTCTGTAAAAATTGGATTATTTTGGGATATTTGCCTTAGATGGCTGTAAAATGTCACCATAAAACATATTATTAAGAAAACTTTCACAGTTAGTGCGTTAGTAGGAATAAATTTGCGCGTTTTTTTTTTAAATAGTGACTTGAAAATAATTAATATATATGTATGTATGTATATATATATATATATATATATATATATATATATATATATATATATATATATATATATATATAATTATATATAATCAAATCAAATCAAATAAAGCTTTATTGTGTAAAGAATATAAAATTCTCATTCACAAAGCAAAAGTTTAATCTAAATACAAAATGAAAATAAAGCACTCTAAAAAAAATAAACGTATAACTAATTTCTAAAAACTAAGAATAAAAAACACATGAACAAAATACGTACAAAAAAATGATAAAATTTGTCAGGTACTATGTTAATATAATATAACAAACATTTTGAAAAAGACGGACAACACTAATTTAGTATATCGTCATATTATTCGTTAGTATTATAAAAGGCTTTCTCAACCAACAGCTTCCTAACTTCTCTACGAAATTTTTTCTCCTCAGTTATTTGTCTTTGTCGCACAGGAAGGTGGTTAAATAGCGTTCTACTGTTATAAACTATAGAGTTTTTAATTAGTGATGTAGAAGGAATAGGAAGCGCGATAGTATTCGTTCTACGAGAGGAATAAGCTGATTCTGATGTTAAACTATTTTTATGTTTCCTGTGCATAAGACAAACTGACTCCAATATCCAGGAGAGCGTCAAAATTTTATGCCTTAGAAATAAAGGTCTACAGGAATCTCTACGTTGAATTTTGTACATGATTCTAAGAGCCCTCTTTTGCAATACAAAGACTGATCCAAACAGGGTATCAGAGCATGAGCCCCCAAAAACAAATACCATAACGCAAATGTGCATCTATAAGTACAAAATAGACATTTCTAACCAAACGCTCATCCAGTTCCTGTGCAACCACTCTCAAGGCATAACAACCAGATGACAGCCTTCTGTTTAAGCTTGCAATGTGACGGTCAAACTTTAACCTTTCATCTAGTTGAAGTCCTAGATACTTGTTAACCTGTGGATTGTTGATATTCACATTATCAAGCAGTACTCCATTAAGCTGACACTTAAAAGTTAAAATATTGGTTTTAGAAATGTTAAAACAGAGATAAGTTGCATCACACCATTTTTTTATTTTAAAAATGTCTTTATTAACATTATATTGCAAATTCTCGTTGTCCCTATGGTGCCAAAATAGAGTGATGTCGTCATCGTAACTGAACCTGTAATATCTAAATTTGGTAAGTCGTTTACATACAATAGAAATAACAAGGGGCCGAGAACAGAGCCCTGGGGCACCCCCCAAGTTATGGGATTAATCTCAGAATGCTCATTTTTAAAGAATACTGTCTGGCAGCGGCCGGACAAATATGACTTAAACCAGTTTAAAGACGTGCCTCTAAAACCATATACTTCAAGCTTCCGAAGCAATGTTTCATGGTTTACACAATCGAACGCCTTTGACAAATCACAAAACACTACAGCTGCCCCGTCCCCATCATTAAGCCTTAGATACATGTCCTCAAGAAGCGAAAAAATGGCATCTTTAGTGCTCAAATCCTGCTGAAATGCAAATTGTCTGATACTATGCTTGATTAAAAAGCTTAACATACGTCTCTTCACAAGTTTTTCAATTATCTTAGCTAAGGTTGGTAAAAGCGATATTGGTCTGAAGTTAGAAGGCACTTCAGCATCACCCCCTTTATGTATGGGAATCAGTTTAGCCAGCTTTAAACAATCTGGAAAGTGACCAAATGAAAATGAATAATTTATAGCATCAGATAAAACCCGTATAGTTTGCTCCGGCAGTTTCAAAATTATTTTGAGTGATATGTCGTCCCACCCTGAGCTGTTTTTATTTGTAAGTTCTGCAAAGATGCTCCTTAATTCAAGTATATCTGTAGGATGAAAATAGAAAGTTTCATTAACATTAACATTTCGTAAATAACTTAAAGGATCCACCGTTATAGCTCTATAAACTGATAAGGAGGAGGCTATTGAGCAATAATATGTATTAAGCTCGGTAGGTGTGCAGCAGTGCGACTTTTACCTCTCAGTTCGTTAACTATCATCCAAGATTCTTTTTGTTTATTATTAGAGTTTAATATTCTATTTCAAAAGTAATCTTTTTTTGCTAACTTTATAGTTTTTCTATAAATCTACGATACTTATTATAATATATTATACATTTTAAATCATCTGAGGCAAATTTCCTAATTGTATGCAAGGAACGCATATTATTTGCTGATATTTTTAGTCCCTGTGTAAACCATGGTTTTTTGTTCCTTTTCCTAATATATTTTTATTTGTGTTAAAATAGTATGAAAGTGGCTCAAAGAATCAGTACCAATGGGAATTTGATTCCAATCCATCTCCGCGCATAGTTGAGAAAACCTGTCGTAATTTGCCCTAGTAAACAACCTTCCACGACGCTTTGCAACTCTGGACTTTCTTTCCCGTACTTGCACTGCACACAAAACAGCTTCATGATCTGATAATCCTGCATTTAATACCGAACACTTTACTTTTCTTTCATCCACATTTGAGCAAAAATAGTCCAGAGTTGTAGCAGAGTATTTGGATATACGTGTAGGTACATCTACATGCATACTTAAATTAAAAGAACACAATAGGCTACTTAACATTCGAACGTTTTTGTGCTGACCATCTAAAAAATTTATGTTAAAATCATGTGCCAAAAAAATATTTGAATGCAGGGGTAACCCTGATATAAGTTGATCTAATTTGAATAAAATAATATATATATATATATATATATATATATATATATATATATATATATATATATATATATATATATATATATATATATATATATATATATATATATATATATATATATAATCAGGGTGTACCGAAAAATTCTATTAATTTTAACCATAATAATTTCAAAAGCCTAATTTATAAAATTAAAAGAAAAGCTTCAGTGGTATATTAGTACTGTCATATAGAACAAAAATGTAAGAATTAACATTATACAGGGAGTATCAAAACTTTTTTTTAAATGTACTGTATTTTTTTAGGCAACCCATTAACGATACTTTTATATACATATTATATTATTATATTTAATAAAATATAATTTTCATCCGGTTGGCAGATGGGTAAAGATCGTCTCTAATTCAGATCTTAAAGTATTGAAAATTTATACTGTTTTTATATATTTGAGTTTTAAAAAACGAAAGGGGGTATTTTTGACAGACACCTCCAAGATTAATGTTAATACCTTAAACACCGTTAAAGATTGACATACATACATTTTCTATACACTAAAAACCTAAGACAGCAAACAATACAGACTGTTTTATTTAATATACTTAATTTAATATCAGTTTCGACAAAATTTAAAAAATATTACAATGAGGGTGCAATTATCAACAAAACAATATCTTTTTACCTATGTTTACCAAAATGCGTTTAAATTAAATAAGTGATTTTTAAAGGTACATTTGACTTGAACATTGCGCACACTATACCAAAAAAAAAATGCTTACCCGCAAAGACAGACTTTAAACTTCTTGTTTTCATAATATGATAAACAACCATTCAAGTCATTTTCATGCAGTTTTGTAGGCAAATACACCAACTGCTGACTAGCATTTGGATGTTTTAAAACAGCAATTATAACATCATCCTTAACCAAAAACTTATCTGCAAAACTAGTTGCAACTGGTGATTTTAATTGTCCATCTTGTACTGGGTTTATTCTTCCAGAAATATCTGATTTAAGACAAACGTCAACAAAATGTTTGTCAAAGTTTTGTGATATAACCATTCCTAAGATTTTATCGCCTTCCTTTATACTTTCTAAAAAATATAAATGGTAAATAGCAATTTTCACATAAAACACTTTAATCTTAAATTTGTAATTAAAAGCGTTATGTAAAAATATTAGGAAAAAATAATAAATTTTCTAACTTCCAAAAAATAATAAATTTTTAACAAAGGTTAAATCAAAGCATTCAAATAATATCTAGTATTTTAAAGTACTGAATGGCATATCACGTAATAAATTACTTTTTCATGCAGGTTTTTATAATTTCCTGAAATAATTTCATATGACAACTTTCCACTCGACTTTTCAACGTTAAAAATTCAACGCGTATATGTCAGCGTTAAACTTTGAATTTCGTATTTTCCTGAAATGACTAGTCAGCACATGTATTCTCACCGAACAGCGTAATAGCCTTATTATAACGGTGTTTAACTAAGTATGCGATCATTTCCTGTGATGACTAAATTTTAAGAAAACAGCATAATAACCATTTTAAATTAATTGTTTGCCTAAGAGTTGCGGAAATGACTGACTAGTTAGTTTTTGTTAATCCAATAAGGTTTTAACGCTAGTTGCCGGCAATACATGTGCTGACTTGTCATCTTAGGAAATGACGGATTTCAGTGTTTGACTCTAACATACATATGCTATAAATACTAGTCTCTCCGGTAGCGTAGTGGTCAGAGTTTCGGCTCGCCACCCCGGCGATCCGGGTTCGATTCCCAGGGCCGGAGAGACACTTTAAGGTAGTAGTTATTTAAAATAACGTCCGTGGTGCGCGTCCGCGTTGTCTAAAAGGTGCTGTGAAATGCAACATTTGCATGTTTCAGTGCTTGGACAACGTTGACGGAACAACTGGGAAGAAATGGGTTAAAACCGAAAACCGGCACTCACGGTACTTTGGTACTTAGGTTTATATATGTATATATAATTGTAGGATATATATATATATATATATATATATATATATATATATATATATATATATATATATATATATATATATATATATATATATATATATATATATATATATATATATATATATATATATTTAATTGTGAGCTGTCACAAAGATAAAAAAAAAACATTGATACTAACGGTTACAAAAATGTTTTATAGTGCCTCTATGGTAATAAATGGCATCTAACTTATAATAACGGAAGTAAATTAAACTAATAGCAGTAACACTAATTTTTTATGAGTTTCGAATAAACTACGTTTGCATTGATAGAATGTTTGCAAAACCACCTCTTTTAAATTCTCTAGATATTTCGCGCAAAAGTGTTTTTTTTAATTTCACCCGACTTCGTTGAGGCGCTGGCTGTATTTTCTATTAGTATTACAAGAAAAACACCAAAGTTTTGTACTAGACTAATTAGAGGGTACTATCATAAATACACAAACAAAAATAACAATGTCACCCTTTTTTATTTCCTAATGATAGTTTAAAGTAAAGAATGCTTTTTTAATGTAATATTTAAATACTCCTCGATTTAAACATTAGTTAACCAAACTGAGCCATTTTTACAAAATCCATCTTGCACCAAATCTGCTGTGAAGCTATTCTGGTAATTCACGAGCGCAATATGCTGAGCAACCATCCCGTTCAAAATACATTTGTTAACGAGAATTTAATGGCAAATTTTCAAGTTTATTGCTAAGGTATTTTTCTAGTATTGCTAAGTACAATGTTATTTTAAAAATATGGATCTACAATACCATAAACAATCTTCACACTACACGTGTACTTTTGTAAAGAATTGTTCTCGTGTCACTCTTTTAGATTCGGAATTTTCTCGAGAGCACTACCGGACTTGCTGGGATGCTACACTTCCAATAATTAAAAATAGCATTCACTAGAAAACATAATAAACGAATAAAAAATATTATTTTCATTAAAACATTCTTCTTCTGCAAACAAACATAAATCTTGTCTTTTCGCTTCATCTCACTATTTTAATCTTTTATTTATTTTGCAAGTGAAAACTATACGGTCCTTCACAAAAAACCGCTCACTACAAGCTGGCCTAAATCTAAATTTTGTTTGTTTTTTTTTTAATGTAGATTGATTTCTCAGTAGCGATGTTATGTCACAAATTTTTATTCGGAGTTTATTTAGAGTATATACGAGTTGCAGCAATGCGACGAAGTTTCTATCCTGACGTTTGTTTTAAAACAATCTATCTCCAATAAAGACAAAGATAATGCCGTATTAAAAAGGAACAAAAGTTTCAAAAAGGTAAGGTTACAGTGTTATTCTAGTAAACAACAATTGCTGTAGCTGCTCCTCCCCATAGGATGTGCCGAATTTCGGGAGAGAAACTTCGTTATTTTTGCATTCCGTATTTGCTTTAATTAAATTTATTATAAAAATTTCTTCATAGCATCGTGACTAAGGAATCATTTCAATCACAATTTAAAAAAAATATATTGAAATTAAATGAGCGTTCGCAAGAAAACCGAAAATTGCGTCCATACTAGGCCAAAACTCAAATTCATATTTCATATCGTACTCGGTCTGTCCGACTCGCAAAGGCAAAATTTATCTTATAGACCAGGAAAATTACAGCAATTTAGGCAAAAATAAATCGATTTTGCCAGCCAACTCGTATCGGGATGCGGTTTTCAACATCTTACTCGGGAAAGCACCAGGAATCCATTGTACATAAAAGAGGGAGCTGGTCGACCCAAAGTGCCCCTCGGGTGCATAAAGTGCATCCCCGAAATTGAATAATTCTTTTAAAAAAATACTAAGTCGTTAAAATAATGTTACATGACGTAAAAATTTCTTTCCGGGGGTTTTCGAGGGCGCTGATTGCGAATTTGATCTCGAAACACTCCTACGATGCTCCGCGGAGGTGAATTTTGGCCAAAATTGGCCGAAATTGGGGTTTTCGACCGCGCCGATTTCAAATCTGACCTCGAAACACCTCTACGATGCCCGGGGGTGGTTCCGCGGGGGAGAATTTTGGCCAAATTTACCCCTTAACGATATGTCGCGAAAATCCGGGTCAAAGCTACTTTTCGAGAGGTTTCGGGGGAACTGATTCGAAATCCGCCGTTGAAAAAACCCTACGACCGTCGGAGGTGGCTCTGCGGGGGTGGATTTTGGCGAAAACCCCCGAGAAGTAGCTTTGACCATCCGGAGTCTCGCGACCCATGGTTAGTTGTGGTTAGTAGTGATTTCGGCCAAAATCCACCCTCGCAAAGCCACCTCTGTCGGTCGTAGGTTTGTTCCAATGGTGGATTTCAAATCAGCACCCCCGAAAACCCCCGGGAAGTAGCTTTGAAGACCCGGATTCTTGCGACCTATCGTTAAGGGATGATTTTGGCCAAAATCCACCCCCGCAGAGCCACCTCCGTCGGTCGTAGGGTTGTTTCAATGGCGGATTCCGAATCAGCGCCACCGAAAACCCCCGAGAAGTAGCTTTGACGACCCGGATTTTTGCGACCTATCGTTAAGGGATGATTTTGGCCAAAATCCACCTCCGTCGGTCGTAGGGTTGTTCCAACGGCGGATTTTAAATCAGCGCCCCCGAAAACTAGCTTTGATCCGGATTCTTGCGACCTATCGTTAAGGGATGATTTTGGCCAAAATCCACCCCCGTCGGTCGTATGGTTTTTCCAACGGCGGATTTTAAATCAGCGCCCCTGAAAAGTAGCTTTGACCCGGATTCTTGCGACCTATCGTTAAGGGATGATTTTGGCCAAAATCCACTCCCGCAGAGCCACCCCCGTCGGTCGTGTTAGGGGTAAATTTGGCCAAAATACTCCGCGGCGGAGCCACCCCCGGGCATCGTAGGGATGTTTCGAGGTCAGATTTGGAATCAGCGTGGTCGAAAACCCTAGGGAAGTAAATCTGGTCCGGATTCTCGCGTCCTTTCATGCAGGGGTAATTTCGGCCAATTTTAGCCAAAATTCACCCCCACGGAGCAACCCCCGGGCATCGTAGGAGTGTTTTGAGGTCAAATTCGAAATCAGCGTGCTCAAAAACCCCCGGAGAGTAATTTTTACGTTATTTTACATTATTTTATTAACTTAGTAAATTTTTAAAAGAATTATGCAATTTCGGGGATGCACTTTGGGTCGACCAGCTCCCTCTCATATGTACAATGAATTCCTGGTGCTTTCCCGAGTAAGATGTCGAAAACCGCATCCCGATCCAAGTTGGCTGGCAATATCGATTTATATTTAGGTAATTTTCCTGGTGTATTATTAGGATTTTGTTTTTTCTTTTAAACATTTTCAAAACTTAAATTTAAAGACAAAAAAATATAATAACTTTTTTTGTCTCTAACTGGTGGCATAATAATCACTTACTTGGACATAACGCAGGCGCTGCGATGCCTTTTACTCCATTTGGCAATGAAACCACACATCCCCCTTGTGTTCCGATTTTTTCGACTTGACATTCTACTTGTTCTCCAGGATTATATTGGCAAACATCCCACTTTGCTTTTTTCCACATTGTCTCAAATACGATAATTCCGAAATATGTTGGGCGAATAGGTTTATTACACTCTAAAAATATATTAAAAGTTCGATCAAGTGGTTTAAAAAAAAAAAAAATTCTTAAGGTTCAATTTTTATAGGAGAAAATGAAAAATAATTATTAAGATAGAAATGGGGAAGTTATTTGTTCCAACTTTTCAACAATTTACAGGAATCCGCATAAAAGATAGAAAGACATGACAAAGAAAAAAATTAAAAATCATAGTTTACATTAGAAACAACTGAAAATATCGTAATAAAACTAGAAATATAAAAGCTATTAAATGATAATAAATATTTAACTAATTTTACAGACTTATAAAAAATTAATTTAAAAATAATATAACCATGGTCAGCCAATAACAAAAATGTAGTATAATTTAACAATGCCGTATATACTAAGCAGATTAAGAACACTTTAAAGGCGATTATAGATAGACATACTCTAATATTGTAAATACGAGTTAAGGACCCCCTAGGCGTCATTTTTTTTTTGGTGTTTGATACGCAGTTTTTTTTTTATTTTTAGAAATGAGGAAAGACCCAAATATTACCTTTTTTTAATAATCTGAAATATCTACACAATTATCCAGAATCAAAGATTTAAAAAAAAAACTATTATTAAAAAATCAGTATCTATAATACCGTTTATGGAATATATTAAGCGCTCAAATATGCAAGGAATAGAGATATTTGGGCATGAATATAACAGTCTATTTGATGGAATTAAGAATGTGATTGGTCTTAAGGGATCAAGCCGATAATTTTAATCAAAAAGAGAAAGATGTTGCAAATACTTTTTGTGTAAATAAAACATGTCTCTTGATTGTCAGAAACAGTTTAGGAGCTGTGCATTCCTCAACTATTTCGCATATTAAATTCGTATGCTCAATAATCAATAAATTTTATTTGAACAGTATCTAATTGGACCTTATAGATGTATGTGAAATCTTACAAGATAAAGGTATAGTAATTTTAATGAGTTTATAGGCAAATCAACTTGTTATTACGACTAAACCCACCATTTGTAAAGTTTTCATGCCTATATAATGTCCTTCAAATGCAATTTGTAACTCAAAGAAATTCTTCAAATTCTTGACATTATTGACATCTTGACAACATGGAAGAGAGGAGAGAGTTGCATTAAGCATAAGCATGCTTCTTTTATAAAATTATCTGCTTCAAACGTCCATCATATCTTTATAAACGTATTGTCTTTAGGACCCATGTACATAATATTAATATCAGATTTCGTGGAAAAATAACACCACCATATCATCGAACCGTAATATTTGAGCGTAGCTTCTCATATAATGTGGCTAAATTTTTTAACTCTTTGACGGATAATTTAAAACATCTTTCACAAGCTGCCTTTAAAGTACATTACACAAAATATATTTTAGGTAAGCGACAATAGCTTTTTTATGTGATTATTAGTAAGAAATGGGTAATCAATCTTTTGTTCTTTAGCTATTTTTTGCCTAATACGCCATTATATATTTGTTTGGGTTTTCTTGAATACTGAAAGACATTTCTTTTAGGATTATTTATATTTTTTGTTATGTAATTAATTTAAATGGTCGAGTATGATCAGGGAGGCATTCAAGGATGCCTCATCTGAACTTCGCCTTTTTCTGAATTTAAGTTTCTTTTATTGTAATATGTAATCCATTATTATTCAGAAATAAAGATATTTATTATTATTATTATCATTATTATTATTAATAGTCTCCAATAAATGTTTTGCTATTCTGTATCTCATTTTTGTTTTCGTTATTCTTGCTGAAACTTATTAAGCAAAGTTTAGCAGTATTAGGTGACAAGTCGTTAGTGATTGCTAAATAGAAAAAATATGTTAAATAATTCTGCAAAATGTTGAAGTTAATGTTTCTTAGCCACACAAATCAGTTTCCAGTCAATATTTATGGAGCAGATGGGTTAAAGTTATTACAGACAATATGGTTAGGCAGTGCAGTGTAAACGTGTATTAAAGATTGTCAAGTAACGAACAATGTCAAAATCTAAAACTATTATTTTCATCAGACTGTAAAGTATTACACCCTGGATCCCCCATTGCTCACAAGTATGCTCCGGCGCAAAGTAACTTACGAAATTATAAATAAACCATTAGGTCTATCCCTAACCTATCGATAGTTTAAAATGACACTGAGACCAAAGTAACTGCAAATCTACCATTTTCTCCTTGTATTCTCGGTAGGACTCAAATAATTCAGTAGCAGAAGTAACAAAGGGGCTAACTGCCATGTTAAAAAATGAGATATTTGTATAGAAATGTTCTATGTGCCATCGACTATATCCTATTAAACGGGTAAAGTGCCAGAACTTCAAATTACGTAAGCAATAGGGCAGATACTCGGTGCTTTCTGTAAGTGATCGGTCATTTTTACATCAAAGGAGTCAAGTGCCATAATACGTACGACAGTACAACATGGCATCATGGCAGTGTTGTGTTGATGTTTATTATACATCGTTTTGTGTCACACGGCTGTAGAATTAAAAAAAAAATTAAATCTCAAATAAGTGGATATTAACAAAATTGTACGACTAAAAGTTGCCTCTCATAAACGTGGCTTTTTGTTTACTGCTGAATCTTTTTCTGAAGTTGCACAATGGAAAGCAACTTCGATACTTAAAGGAGGTATCTCAATTACCCAGCTATCAGACACAAATAGGTTCGGTGATAACAAGAAAAAGCACTTAGCATCAATAATTTCTTATTTAAGAGATCCTAAACATCAAGAATTTTACTCTAATTTAACCAAATAATGTGTTGGCACCTAGAGCAATTCATTTTTTTTTCTGTTTGCATTGTAGCCCACTTAGCCATAGTACAGATAATATGTTAGTTTTTTATTTGAAAATAAAATGTTTGTTATTTAGGTATTAGAAGGTTTTTTTTAATAACTCTTTTTAACAATTTTTGCACTTAGCCCCTTTGTTACTTCTGCTCCTCAATTACCAGTCTCCCTTTGGTTAGTTAAGTTTTTTAGCTCGGCGCTAAAGTCGTTAAAGACGTTTGAGCTACTAAAATTTTTTATAATTACCTAGCTGATATAGCAGTGGTAAAAAATATATAAAAAATAAAATAAACATTATTTCACAAACACGACAAATGAATTTTTATTTGTACTACTGTATTACAGGTTATGGTAAACTAGCCTGAAAATTTAAAACTGAATTTATAATTTTTAAAATGAATGAATGTTTCAGATTTGGTTATGTTTAATTTAAAAATACCATACTAAAAGTGATTCTTTGATCAAGCATTATTGCACTCCACGTTTTTTACGGTTTACTACAATTATTATATGGTCATGAGAAATTACAAGAATCTTAAAGATATTTTCTAACTTACCTCCACCTTTTCATCAAAAACATCCTGTAAACTGACAGATAATCCAATTTCTTTCTTCTTGGGGTCCAGTTTTTCAATTTTTGCTATTAAGCATTGATTCTCTACCAATTGTGAAATAGTTTCACCATGGAATATGTCCTGAAACAAATTATGTTAAGTATGTCAAGTTCTCCAAAATTAAGACAATAAATATACTACCTGTTTAGATATATATACTGAATCTGTATAGTCTTGAATAAGTGGCACTACATAAATTCCCTTCTCGGTACTACTCTGGAATGAACATCTAATCACATAACCAACTTGAAGGCTTTCCAACTTTGGCACTCTTTTAGTTTTCATAACTAAAGCCTCTCTTCTAGAAAATATTTGTGGTTTTATGCCCGCTACATACATTAGATCTGACATTTTATCCCCTATTTTAAATGAATCTAAAATGTATTAAATTTTGTTAGGTTAAGATAAGTCTTTAGCACCAGTCAAACTTTAAAACAATTTTAAATTTTAATAAACGAATTTTATCAGGCTATTTGATTATCATTTTAACTGAGAAAAAATAACTTTAATTTTTAGACATGAAATAAATTGTTATACATTTTTTAAAAATATTGGTTTCCCTGCATTTTGATGCAAATCAAAGCTTGCAACGTTTTGGGGTAATGTGATTTTAAGATAAATTTAGGCTTGGGACTTTATATTAATACAAACATCAAAATTCTTGGACATTTTTTAGTTGTTAAAATAGAAAAATAATTACATGATTTTTTTAAAGACAATGGAAGACTTAAAGACAATGGAAGACTTAAAGGCAATTTACTGATAACTTAAAGATTTTGATGTTTGTTGAAAAAGGAAGAAAAAAATAGCAGGCTGTACTATCTAGACACTCTAGAAATAAAGCAGTGGGCAAAAAGAGCTTTTCAGTTGCGACTGTACAGTACACTATAATCTGTTTATTTTGGATTGATGCGTTGGCTCAAAAAGTCAGTAACTATAGTTACAACAACAAAAAATGTTGAGCCTGCTCAGCCCTATTGACCCCTATGCAGATAGGCTGCAACAAAAAAGAAAAAACTCCCAAAAAAAAACAAAAATCAAGAAAACTAAGCTACGTTTCGGTGGCAAGTCGTCCACCGTTGTCAAGATGAAATTGAAAAAAAAAATAAAAGAAAATTTAAACTAAATTTTAAGAAATTTTGCTTTAAAAACTTAGGAAATTCTGAAACCTTTTTTACTGTTTATGACGTGGTGTCATAAATGGCATTTTAGTTTATTTGACTGGTATATGCATCATTTTCAAAAAGACAAAAAAGGTGGTATGGTGTGTTAATTTGTTAAGTTTACTTTAGCATCAAGCATAGGTAACCATGTATTATTTAAATTAACAGATATTGATGATACACATTTATCTTCATTTAATAAAATAAATGCACTTTTCTTTATTTTACATTTTTTTAACAAGTTTTCTTTGCTAAAATGCTAGAAGCATTCCAGTTTATTATGTGGTTGTTATCAAATGCGTGTTGACATATTTTTAAATGTATTTTATTGGTTCAAAAAGTCAGTTACCTAGATTTTTTTTTTAATGATAAATAAAGATAGGGTCCAACTAAAAGAAAATAAATACTATTTAATTTGAAAAAGTTGGAATAGCTATGGGTGTAATGTTCAAATGTATCTTCGTTCTGCTGGATTTGGGCGCTTAAAAATAAAAATTAAGAATTTGTAGACACTTACACCACACAGCTAACATTGTTGTATTTTTAGCATTAATTAATTATTAGTCCGATTACTATCTGATATCATATGCAAATCTTATCACGAAAATCACCTTTTTAAAACTAAATTATGCAAAAAACTATTTTTTATTTATATTTTTTAAAACTTTAAAGCAACTTTTGTAAATAAAATTTGGGTATAAAATTTTGAAAATATACTTCTATAATCTACTTAATAAAAAACTACTAAGCAAACTTACTTTTTATAGCATTACAAAGGCTAAGACTAGTACTTAAATGGTTATTGGGAACAAAGCCTCGCCTTTTGCTGTTCTCTAGTTGAATATTGATGCCATCTTCTTTAATTGATGTGACGATTCCACAATATCTTCCCCCCACATTCGGCAGGGAAGATTTAATCTGTGGTTTGAATAAACTAAGATAAATATGTGAACCTTCCACCTTCCAAATATAAACATTTACCTGAAAATAAAGAAAACAGTTTTATTTTGTTTTTCATGTGTAGGGAGAATTAACCAAATCGCATAAAACTTTAAGTGTAATATATTATCACTTACAATAAAGTGTCTAGAGTAAACAAGTATATAGTAATGTTCAAAGGACTTAGGTGCTTAAAAATAAGAAATAAGAATTTGCAGACACTTTTACCACATAGCTAACATGACTGTAGTTTTAGCATAAATAAATTATTAGTCCGATTTCCATCTAATATCATATTCAAAACTTATCACGAAAAGAATCATTTTAAAACCAAATTTTGCAAAAAACTTTGATTTATAATTTTTAAAACTTTAAAGCACCTTTTGTACTAGTATATAGTAGTTTAAAAACTTTAAATTTATGAAAATACGTAACGGTGGGGGAGACCAGGCGGAGATTTCGGGATTTACGAAAGTGCGGCAGATTAACATACAGGGGGATACCTTGTACCCGGTTAAGTATCTCCACCAAATATGAGCCCCATATATATGGCCGCCCATCAAGGATAAAGGATCAGATTAGTAAAAAAAATGATCATCAGAAATTCTCGAGCATGTCAGATCAAGGTAGGTAAGTTAATTACATGCTAAAAAATGTATATTCCATTAATCTGACAATTTTCGAGAGACGCAAAGAAGTGGGAGAGTTACCAATTTGTAAAAAGAACGTTATCTGGACATTCTCGAGCGTGGCCAAATTTTTTTTATCATGATGGAAATATATTAAGGATAACGAAAAATATATAAGCTGACGATTTCCACAAGCCGAAGTAACAAAAATTCGTCGATAAAGTTTAATGGTTTAAAGCGTGCAGCTGCGTGATGTCTATATTCCCCACTCTTTCTCCATCTATTACTATCTCGCTCCGTCCCCACTCTGGTTTCTGTTGCAATGGAAATACCATGCGTGCAACGTGCCACCCTGTCAATCGGAGTTACTCCAGCAAATGTTACAAGATTCATTGCATGCTTGTGGAGTAATGCCAATAATGCAAAAATTATTGTTTTTTTTTACCAACGGACTATGGATGGAAAGTTGTTGACGAAAAATTAGAAATGATCTGGTTTGAAGGTGATCAATTGCCGAAAGTGTATGAAGATGTATTATCTTTTCTCCAGTAATTAAAAAACACTTTAGTAATTAAAAAAATATATTGTTAAATATTTTAATGATTTCTTGTTGCAGATACGCAATCTGGGGATGAAATTGAGCCAGAAGAGAAAGATGATTCTACAGATTAACATGATGATTAGGAAAATAATGCTCAAAAAAATTAATTTTTTATAATTATTTTCTTATTAATATATGTATTCTTCTTAAAAGTCATACAATTTTTTATTTGCATGCCATTTCCTAAGCTTTCCAGCTAATTAAGGTAAATAGTTTTAAAAAATCCAAAACAGTTTTTTTTAATTGTCAGATTAGGCGAATTTCTCCAGACAATGGTCAGATTATGGGACATCACGTCTAGGACATAAAGATAAACCATATATATCTTAATCTGACTGGCTTGAGTTTTTCAAAATGGCGATTTTTTTTGTTATTCATAAAAAACTTAAAATTATATTTTTTGTCCTAGGTAGGTGAAATTTTATACTAGTACGTTATTTTATCTATTGTTATTTTTTCTTTTTGAATTTAAATACATCTCAGCTACTTTACCAAAACCGTATTCCATATCTAGGCACATATTCAAAATTTGCATGCGTTCCTGAAACTGATAAACATAATTTTTATCCCATAACTTATATTGTTCAGATTTAGGCACGTACTGTTAATATGATAAATTTTTTCGGTAAAATAAAAATTAGGTTTATTTTACTCTGAACACTTTTTTTTTAAATCTCCGTTTATACCGTGAAATGTTTACCGGGTTTAAAGAGTAATATTTTAGTTTAAGTACATGCAGAACTATTCTACACAAAATAAATTCAAGTTGTCTAAAAATGAAAAAAATCCCATTTGCTGCATACTTTCTGCCGGTCAATGTATAGCAGGATAAAAGTTTATAAATAAAACTTAAGTGAGTCTAAAATCCAATAAAATAACCTTATCAGTAGTAAAATAAATTTTATTTTTTTTTAAATTAATATTTTAAACATATAATAAATAACCATTTTAAAAATATAACAAAGTACAGTATATTTTTTAAGTCAAAAATAAAAGCTTTGCTTTGAAATTATACATACCACCTGTCCCATGAAGAAATATTTTGTAGGATCAGTAGTGACATGTCCCATGCCATTTTGACTAATCCAACCTTTCACATTGCCATAGAATATAACCAACGCACCATTTTCAGTTATTTTAGCGACTACCCCCGAAAACTTTTTACCAACTTCGGCATCCTCTATTTTTGTCAGGCAATCATCATTCTTAACTAAAGCTGGTTTTATTGTAAAAAGGACTTTGTCTTCAGTCACACTTAACACCCTAAAACATAAAGTATTTTTGTAATTCTGTCTGTGTTTTTTTAAATTGCAAAAACATGTATTAAGACGTAAACTAACAAAAAAAACAGGAACCAACAGATATATAATAGGTTAACAAAAGCTAATTATGTTCCAAATTAGTCGATACCTCGATACATGTCTATATAATCTGTCCATTTTCGATTGAGAAAAACATCTAGTATGTATTCATAGATACTAAATTTTAAAATATATAGCTACAAATATAACAAAAATGTTTAAAGTTAATAGTATCATAATCGTATTTTAAATAAAAAACGATATCATTTTTAAACGAAATATAGAAATGATTAACATATCCACTGTAGTTTTAAATAAAAAAAGGATTTATAAATTCTTACTTTTTGGTGTTATTATCTCTTAAATAGGCCCATAAAAATGTTTTTTTTAAATATCCCAGATATAAAACATTTTGTTTATACTTTTACCTGAATAATAACACAGGTCCACAAAAAAAAGTGGTGTGTGCTGGGTGTTGGATTAAAATTTTCTGGTGTATTTTATTTTGTAGAACACGAATCTGAAGTCAAAATTGGTGGTCAAATAGCAAAAAATCGAGAAAAAAACAAAAAACCGATACGGTACACTTACTGGCAGAAACCTGCAACCACAGAATGTTTGGACTACGACTATATAAACTAGAAGATATACAAACAATTTCATAAAACAAAAAACAGAGCTTTCCAAATTAACTATAAAAAAAGTTATATAAACATTTTTGATAAAATAAATAATAAAGGAGATATAAATAAAAATGTAATTTTCACAAAAAAAATCAGTCCAAAATGGGAGAAAAAATATATATTTTTTAATATTGTAATTTTTTTGGATTTTATTATAAATAATTTATTTTATTCATTTGAATCCCATATTACTCAAAATTTGCAGAAAAAATCCAAAAATAAAAAAAAATATTTTCAAATATTTTTTATTATAACTGGAAAAATAGTACATTTAGACAAAAAGGTTATATAACTTAAATTAAAGTTCTTGTAAAAATACATAATTTATATTTTATAAAGTTTTGTGTATCTTTTATAGTTTTTAAGATATTAACATTTTTAAATAAAAAATTGTTAATATCTGAAATTTCTCGATTTTTTGCTGTTTGACCACCAATTTTGACTTTAGAATCGTGTTCAGCGGTAAAAAAAACGAGAGAAAATCTTAGTCCGACACCCTGCACACACCACTTTTTCTTTTTTGTTGACCTATTACATGTTTATTACTTTTCGTATACTTTAAAATATGTTTTTTATTATAGACCTGGAGCCGAGAGGGTTTTTGTATGGGCCCCACGCCGAGGCTTTGGGGGCTGATAAACATCGTTATTTTCCACTTTGAATTCTTGGTATGGCATCTCTAAAGTGTAGCTTTTAGGAGGGGTGAATTTTCAAAAGTGTAAGTAATATCCATGCCTTTGGATCACAGGCCCCACTTTGATTATTGATTTATGTCATCAAGAAGGTCGCCAAAGTCCGCGAACCCAATATGCCGTAAAAATATGGCGTCACTTAAGGTCCGCCATACTGACCGAAAGGTGTAACTTTTCCACTGTAGACATGGACTATGGGCCCCACGCTGTTGTTTCGTGATCTTTGTTAACAATGAACTTTAGAACAAAGAATTCAAAACGCCATACCTCCTAGGCGCCAAGTGACCGCCATTATTGGGCGTTCATTGCTAAAATGACATGTTTGCCCCATTATGGCGGTCACTTGACGACGCCCCAAAGGTATGGCGTTTTGAATTATTTGTTCTACAGTTCATTGTTAACAAAGATCACGAAACAACAGCGTGGGACCCATGGACCATGTCTACAGTGGAAAAATTACACCTTTCGATCAGTATGGCGGACCTTAAGTGACGCCATACTTGGTATGGCATATTAAGTTCGCAGCGTTTGGCGACCTTCTTGACGACATAAATCAATAATCAAAGTGGGGCCCATTATCCAAGGGCATGGATATTACTTACACGTTTAAAAATTCACCCCTCCTAAAAGCTACACTTTAGGGATGCCATACCGGGAAGTCAAAATGGGGAATAACGTTGTCTATCAGCCCACAAAGGATCGGCGTGGGGCCTATGATACATGCAAAAACCATCTCGGCTCCAGGTCTATTATACTTAGATAATTCTGAAAAATTATATATTCTTTCACAACTGCAAAGGGAAAATCAAAATTATATTTATAATTCTTAAATATCTCTGTTAAATTATGTTTGTAAAAAAGTAAAACTTGAGGTCTAAATTAAAAATATTCGACGATTAGCAAATGCATGGTTCAACGCTCCCTTTAAAGTAAAAAAAAAACACTGACGGGTATCTAGGTAATTTTTAAATACCACTAAAATAGGTCTAGAATTAATCGTCGCACAAAGAACAATACTTTTGCGAAGTCCGTTTCTTCTAAAGTGGACATTTTGGACCTTGTAACAAACAAAAACAATCTCTAGCGGTGGTGAACAATGGTCAATTTACCTTGCAACCATGACCTTAGGCGCAAATATTTCGCAAAATTATAAACATTTTTTGGGTAAAAAACAACAGAATGAACTTAAGTTTTGCATTTTGGTTGTTGTTTTCATACCAACAATGTATCTATTACAGGACAATTATTTGCTTGATGTATGATTAATTACGTACGTTAAACTTATTAAATATGTTCTATAGTTTGGTGGCGGATTCATGTTTTAATAAGTTCTCGTTGGGATGCTCGCCTGGAAAGTTTCTAAAAAATGGGACCACTTTGGTCCTGATCCCGGAGTATAGCAATCTGAGCCTGCAAGTTCATGGGGGTCAATAGGACTGAGCAGGGTCAGTTCGCTATGTCCCGGGACCAGGACCAAAGTGGTTCAATTTTTTAGAAACTTTCCGGGCGAGTAACACAACGAAAACTTATTAATAATGTATTATTACCTGGCATCCAATTCTTGTCCTTCTTTATACTTTTTCTTTAGGTTATTAGTATATTCTACACTACCAATATGTAAGTTAGGTATAAAGCCTCTAACATGTCCTGTATTGACAACCAATCCTTCTTCTTTAATTGAAACTATAGTAACTTTAACAGACTGACCCAATTCAAGATCTTTAGGGGTAAAAGTGCTTTCTTTTACAATGCTAAATTCTGGCGTACAAATAAATGTCTTAGATAGATGGTTATAATCCATAATCCTACACTGGTGCTTACTGCCAACGGGAAACTTTAAATTTAATGCTTCAGTAAGATTAGCATTATTCTTTTTACCCAGAGTATTAATTAATCTTTTGTTGGTTGCAAAACCCTTTTGTTTATTAGGAAGTAAAAAGAAGGTACCATTGCTTGATTTACTAAAAACCTAAAAAATATATATTTATCAATTTTTTTATACCGAGGTAATCCGAAAACCTGTAGAATAATGAGTTTATAAAATGCCATAAAATCAATTTATTTTTAAAATGGTGTTTTTAGTTGAAGTCAGGGAGTTGGCTTAAAAAAAAACAAATATTATAAATTTAAGAAAGTATAAAGATCTGGTTGATTTACTCAACAACAGATACAACAGGTCAAAATTTAAAAAATAAAATTAACTGGAACAATATAACGGTCACTAAATATTAAAATTATTTATAAAAAGTATTGAGAAAACGGAAAGGAATACAAAGTCAGCAAGGACATAAAATAAACTCCATTAACACTTTTCTAATATTTTTCTTTCTAAATAGTGTCTTAACTATTGACAGATTTTATTGTATTTGGCAAAATGTAAAACTTAATCCACACGTAATAAGGACTGTTCTCTGTAATAGCGATGCCATGGTTATATAGAGTATTTACTCTTTTATTAGTACTCCATTTACAGGTATTAAATATTTCCATACAAGACTCTAAAGAGTTCTTATTTTATCTATTATCTTTATTGTCTTTTTTTTTAAATTACATCTCAGCTACTTTACCAAACCGTATTCCATATCTAAGCATATATTCAAAATATGCATGCGTTCCTGTAACTGATGAACACTATTTTTATCCTATGACTTATATTGTTTACATTTGGGCACATACTGGTAATATGATTGATAAAAATTATTTTACATTCAGTCTTAATAATGTAGTGTTATTCACATGTAGATTTTTGGTTCTCATCTTATAAATGATCGTAGGTTCAAATTTTTTTGTTTAGTTCTATAGGGATTTAAAAATAATTTATTATGTAAACACCAGTTATTAGTAATATTAAAATCAAGAATATTTATGTCATCAGCATAGTTTACTGTGGACCCACTATCAGTACGAATGAGATCAATAAAAAATAATCATAAATATTATAGCTTTAAGAATTCTGCCCTAAGCTATGTCAATGGAGCATGTGCGCGTGACGTCAGCAGAGGGGTGAGGTTATAGTTCGTGGATCAACAACAAACCTTTTTTTTTCGTGTTTTGTGTCAAAAGTGTCAAAAACCATTGAATTCTTGTGGTAAAAAAGGCTTTTAAATTGTATTAAATAACTTTGTGCTTAGTTGTAAAATGTGGAAGCAAAAAAATGGCCATTGTTGTTGATCCAGGAACGATGAAATGACATTTGGCTGTCAGAAATGTCACGTGCCGCACATAATCAATATTGTTTTTACCCAAATTTTCTTTTGTTGACATCCAATACCATTATTGTTTGCGTTGACTTTTAACTTCACCCCTATCTATGCAGTCATACGATTCGCTCAAATGTTATATTTAACGGAGTCTAATATCGTCGGTCTAATTCTAATAACCCGTATCTGAAATTTTTTCGAATTTCACTTTTCGCGCCAATCGATAAAGAGCAATCCCTCTCATATGTAGGAATCCGCTGTAACTCCCATTTAATAATTTGGCGCCACAAATGTTACACTTACGGGGTATTATTAGAATTACACCGTCGATTTGTGATTCACAACACCAACAGTTTCGACATTCAATTATATTATTAGACGACTATCTAGTCTTTGGGATAATATTATAATTAAAAGTAAGTTTTTAAAATAAAAGATTAATTTTTTATTTTCCAAATGATTAAAATTAAATTAATACGAGGGAAAAATATACTATAATATAATTCTTATTTATCAAGGATGGAAATTAACACATTTAGGATTTTAACATTTTAATAAGTATTTAAAATTTTTAAAACAAGATGCAAATCAAGTTGCACATTACAGAATAAAGAAAACCATTTAGCATCCGAAATAGAACTAAATTTTTAATAAAAAATTTCGACTTATAAAATATTAGGCAATAATGGGTTTTGAAAAAGAAAAAAAGTATATAAAATCTTTAAAAATTTTTATGCTTATGGAGATCTCATCATCACCAACAATAAATTTTACTTTTTTAAGTTGTACGACATATTCTATAATTTATTAGCAGTTATACATTTTAAATACATTGACTAATTGGTATATGGGATATTATATTGAAAAGGTGCAGTGATGTTATTTGTTATTATTTCTGCAATCGTGACCTTCGCATTATTTTCACCAAAATGTAGTACAGTATAATATTTTATTGCCTTTTCAAATAAAAAAAGGAGTTTTTTTTTAATGTAACTGGAAATATTTTTGATTGCACAGGACAAAACAAATTCGACGGTCATTACTGAGATTAGGTAAGTGGTAACATATACAGTAAGGATTAAATATAGGCAAAAGACATATAGGGTTATACATAGCCATGTCAGGCAATCACCATTATTAACTAAGGCTGGTTTTATTGCAGAAAGTACTTTGCCTTCATTCGCACTTAACACCCTAACACTTAAAGCATTTTTGTAATTCTGGAGTGAATGTAATGGAGCTTTTTTATTTGCAAAAGCATATGTTTAAACGTGAGCTCACAAAAAAGAAACAGGAACCAACAGATATCCAATAGAGTTAAAAAAGCTAATTATGTTCCAAATTAGCCGATACTTCGGCACAGTACCGGGTGTCCAAATGAGAAAGGACGCCGGCTGTATCTCAGAAAATGTTTATCGCACAGCGTACAGCGTTGGGTAAATTTTTTTTAGTATAAGTAATCAAGGAAATAGCTCGAAATTATTTTCAAGTTTCTGAAATGGCTGCTAGGGGGCGTAACTGCAATCTTGAATCTAAAAAAGTGATGTTTCTGTGAATTTTGCTATATTAACTTAACAAAAAAATACCTGATTTTTAAAGTCAAGGATAATTTGAACCTTTTTTGTTTGACAATTTTTGAGGTATCAGCCGGCGTCCTTTCTTATTTGGACACCCGGTACATGTTTATAATCTGTCCATTTTT
This sequence comes from Listronotus oregonensis, assembly GCA_019359885.1. Lineage (NCBI taxonomy): Eukaryota > Metazoa > Arthropoda > Insecta > Coleoptera > Curculionidae > Listronotus > Listronotus oregonensis. The sequence continues at coordinate 39,093 of JAHBCN010000454.1, read as the reverse complement.
GATTGAGAAATAACACCTAGTAAGTAAGGCACAAGAAAGTGCCATTAAAAAGTTTTCATAGATGATTTAGAATAAACTCGCACTTATCAAATTTTCAAATACAAAACCACCGTTAATGTTGACAAACTGATGAGCGTCATCTTTATTTAACCCTGTTATACAGAACCCTAAGCTAAATTTTATAATAAATTATTCTTTAATATCCTACAGACTTGTTTGCCTTGTTTTTAAGAACTTTTAAATACCACATTTTAAAAATATCCCCTAGTATAGTAGCTATTAATTCAGTAATATATTTTGAGACAGGTAAAGCTTGCAAGTAATTTTTTTTAATGGTATGTAAAATCTGTTAATATAGAAAATGAAATAACATTATCAACGAAGACAAAAAAAACTTAAAAATCAAAACACCAGTTTAATATTACAGTATGCTTAGTCGTTTAACTTTCTTGGTTACCGCCTTAGTTAATTGTATTTTTTATAAATTTGTGTGTCACATTTAATATGATAGTAGATTTAAAAAAAAATGATTTTGAAATATCCATCAGCTTCGTATGTATTGTTTTTTAGGAAAAGTTATTTTATTCACAGTTTCAGTAACAATTGGGTAAAACGGTTTTAAAGAATGCAATTACAAATAGTGGTCTGCACTAAAAAATAAAGATAAATAAACTATGAAATACCTACGATCCGAAACGTCAATGTAAGTGACAACGACAAAACGTAATTTACTGGTCAAAAAAATTTTCAAATTGTAAAAAATATTATATTCTTTCTTAATGGTACACCTAAATTTAGTTATCTGCGGAGGATGAATAGGCAGAACACATACTGTGTTCGTGCCCAGCAATGGGCTAAGATTCGCAATCCTCGGCAATGACACCTTGTTGCCGGAGGAGGTGAAAGATCTCTCTCCCAACAGGATTATCGGATTTATTAGGAGTCTGGACCTGGTGGGAGCAATATAAAAGGGTTTGAGCCACAATAGACCGATCGGTCGCGGTGAAAGGGTGTTATACCCACTCACTTTAAACCTACCTACCTACCTACCTAATGGTACACCTAAATTTAGTTATCTGCGCAACTTTATAAAATTTCAACTACCATGTACCCCTTTTGGATCCAAAAATATATATATATATATATATATATATATATATATATATATATATATATATATATATATATATATATATATATATATATATATATATATATATATATATATATATATATAATATATATATATATATATATATATATATATATATATATATATATATTATATATTATATATATATATATATATATATATATATTATATATATATATATATATATATATATATATATATATATATATATGTATATATATATATATATATATTATATATTATATATCATATATATATATATATATATATATATATATATATATATATATATATATATATATATATATATATATATATATATATATATATATAGCAATATTAAAGGCCGATTTGAAACACCTTGTATACAGTTTTTAAACTAAACGTAACCAAAAATAGGTTATTTCCTTATAACTAGTGACTACATTAGCGAAAGTTACTACAGCTTACCTCTGCTTGCACAATATCACCAATATTAAGTATAGGTTCTTCCTGATTTTCAAAATTACGCAGGGATAGATGGGTAATTTTTGTAGCAGGTTCAACAAACAAGACATATGCTGTAAAAAGTTTTCCTTCCTGATAATCAGTTAACTTTTTAAGAGGCTTGCTTAGGTAGTTTTCATCTACATATCCAATGAATTCCGAAAACTTGCCTTGAATTCCACGTGCAGTAACCTAAAATGTTAGGCAGACGTTGAATTGTTATCTGTTTACCAAATTCTTGAGAAACAATGAAAATCAAAAACAATCAAGAAACATTATTTAATTTTCTGCAAAGATTCGTGACTTCAAACGTATTGTTAAAATTAGCGTATCATAAATAATTAAAAGTCAAAATTAAAGATCATTTTAACTTAAAAAAAACTTTACACAATAAAGGGTATTTTACCTATTAAAAAATTATTCATTTCAGATTAAACCCGAATCGATTAATTAACAATTTACTGCCCTTATCGATTTACCAAAAATCATTTTGGTTGTAGTAATTACCAGAAATCTATAGGCTGGAACCTTTTATTATCAATATTTTTTTTAATGCCCAGGCAAAGCGATTGGCAGCAAAAATTTTAATTAACCCTTCATTAGATGTATCTGTAATTGCATTTTATGGATGACTGGTTTCTCCTTAATAACAAATTAAAAAATAATAATAAAATTATACATATATAACCTTTTCTGTGACAAATTCAACTTTCATGCCAGGTATAACATCATGTAGATTGTCAATATCTAAAGTAGCTTTCTTTATGTGGTCATTTCTTGCACTAACTCTTAAAATTGATGCAGATGCAGTAGTATCCGATTTATGAACTACACACCACATAGGTTTTCCTATGACTAAAACAATAACAAAAGAAAAATCAGACACAGTAATCCTTAAAAAAAATACAGTATGGCCGAAAATAAACAATACTGTAACTTAATGTCTATTTAATCTATTAAATAAATGTTTACAAATATTATTTAGATTTTATATGTATGCTCCAAATGTGTACCTCGGCGTTCAAGCTGTCAGTCATGTCTTGAAACAAGGGTTGAGTTATTCCTACAAAAATGTTTTACCGTATTCCTTTAATTTACCCATGGTTTTCGGAGATGCTCTAAAGACTGTATCTTTAGCATGCCCCAAATGTGTGCACCTGGAGAGGTGAGGTGTGGTGAGGGTTAGTTTTTTTTAAATCTTAGAAAACCATAGTATCCAAAACATTTATATCTCTTACTTAACAACTGGTTTCGTAGTTTCTTGTTTAAGTGAAAATCAAAAAGATATTATTATTTGGTCAATGCAGGACTCTTTAAACTTTTTGGACCCAGGTGCACACTGACTCCTCTACTATGTAAGTCCCAAGGCTTTAGCCTAGTTCATACGAATATACAGCAGGTTTGAATTGGGCGCAAATTTTCGTTTCTGGAGTAGCAGGCATCAGTGTTGCCATTACACCATCCATAAAAACAGTAAAATGGTTTTAAAAAATAGTAAAATTCTACATTTAACGTTAAATTTAAATTAAAATACATCTCCTTACTGTGCCATACTCTATTAGGAGTAAAGGCGCCCTCTAGCACATATCTGTGTTGCATACACTGCTTTTAAACAGATATGCGGGATCACCGGCTTAACGTGCTTTCTGAAGCAAAATGATATAGGAAGGTTTACCCAACAGAAATACTGTACAATTGCCTTCTTTGAGGTGACGAACTATGAAAAAGTCGCAATGCGGGAATCGAACCTGGATCTCCGTCCTCATTTTTTTTCTTGATAATTAAATTATCAACTACTTAACTATTATATGAAAATATTTTATAGTTCAGTCACTACCCACTAAAGTTACTGATAATGAAACAAGTACATAACAAGTTATTTTTTCCTAGAAAACTTTTTTACACTAATATATAATTAATAACAAAAATCTTACAATATTCACTGCCTTCAGTTGTATTCTTAAAAGGCAAAAATGCCCTGCAATTCTTGATTCCTAAAGTCATTTCATATCCATGGTCGGCTGTAGAACCAACACAACTCCAAATCAACATTTCTTTTTTAAAGGAATTGTGATTATGTTCAGAATAAATTTCTCGAGGATTTATGGTGCCTTCTACTCGTATTCCTTTTTCATGAGGTTTAATACTAATAATTTTCACTATTAAAAACTCACCAATTGAATACATCTTAGTAAGTATACTACTCGCCTACAAACACAATTTTATTTATTAAAAAATAATAAATTATCTAGGTTGTCAAAACTTACTTCTGGATCATTATCCTCTAACTTTTTGTTTAAATATTTAGTGAATGGATCTGATATTTCAGTAATATTTACTGTGGCAAAACAAAGTCCAGGGAGTTCCACTTCTAAGGAGAAATTGCTTATATGTCTTACACACCCCAAAATAACCATTCCAGTTTGTAGTTTCTAAAAAAATGTTTAGTATAAGTTATATCACTGAAAGATAATTAAGAAACACATGATAAATTTAGTCTAAAAGCTCTGGTAGCTCAATTAAGTTAAAATTCGTCTATGAAAGATAAATAAGCTCTTTGCCGACATTGTTTATATAATAATAATAATAATAATAGTAATAAAACCTAAAAACCCTGTAATGTATGTTATGTATGTTACGTATACCAGTAACTTCTACTTCTAAAGTACCTCCCATTAACGTCTGGGTATTGTCATCCAGACAAAAAGCATTTTTTCCGAGATACGGTTTGTAGCCACCTATACTCGTTCCGGTAACAACTCCCCTCATTAAATTAAACCAAACATAAAATCGTTACATTCATAACAACAACATTAAAACAATAGCATGTTCTTTTGGGTTTTCTAAAAAGTCAATTTTTTTGGCATTATCAATCACAAAAATTCGGCGCCAGTTTTTTTAAATTTTAAACACCTTTGACAATCCAAAAAACTGTGTAAATTTTATTTTTAATAAACGTTTAATAAATAAAAATTATAAGATATATTTTGTGATGACAGTTAAAACCCTTTTTAAAAGTTTATTTTTACCCCAACTAAAAAATTTAAAAGGCCCCGATAAAAAACCCTTCAAAAAAGGTTTATTGTGTGATTAAAATCAAAAAAAAACATTTTCTTATTAAAAAAATTAAATTCCAGGATTAAGTAAAAGGTAATATACCCGGATAAAAAAAATTTTTTCCCTTTCGTTTTTCCGGATTCGGGAAATTTGGGAATTTTAAAATTTAAAGGGAAATATTGTTATAATTCTTCAATGACTATTTTATACCCTTAGCTAACAAACTTGGCAAGAAAAGCACAAAAGGAATAGAAATGGTACAACAGTTAACATTATTCCAATTTGATTGAGAATTTGAACAAACAGTTTGAAGGTTTTTTTTTGCTTTGGTTGGCTTGGCACATCCACCCACAATGCACCTAAAAAATTGTTTACTAAAAAAAACCTGTGAAGAATCCAACACATTGAAGTATTTTTTATTGGTAAAAACTTTGTAAGTATATCAGCAGGTGAACTCTGTAATACCACAGAAAAGAAATTTCCTGTCTATAAAAGAAAATCTCTTCAAACCCAACTCCGTACGTTTTCTCGGCTATAATCTGATTTTCGAATGGCTAGTTCGGAATATAGAAACAGAAAGACCAGCCAGGGTCTTGCTACGATTTGTTCTCTTTCTATTCCAGGAAAATGTACATAAGTTTATCTCTGTCATTGCTTTACTTATTTTTTCATTTCATTTTAAACTTTTGAAGTGATCCTAGCCTGTAATTTTTCGTTTTCTTATGTCTTAATTTTTCAAGTCATTTTAATTATTCCAATTACATGTAAAGTGTATAAAGTTGATCCTTAAATAAATAAATTAAATTATTAATGTTTGGTGTTTGTGGTCTGTGGTTTAAAGATTATAAAATGGACCCATTTTTATGCATTTTGTAGAAGAGCACAACTTGGGGGAAACAAAAAAAATCTTGTCCTTAACCACATCAGTGTTTTAAATGTATTTTAACTTAAAATTTGTGTACATATTTTTAAATATATTTGGACATTGCACTTTAAAATAAAGCTTTTATATTTTTTTGCGTTTTTTATTTTTCTTCAAAATTTCCTCACATTTAAAAAAAAATATTTTTGGGTTTCTCTAAAAAAACCCCAAATTTTTCCCCTTTCTTTTTGAAAATAATTTGAACATCTTTTTGGATTTTTTTCCAAAATTTCCAAAAACTATTTGAAGTCCTATACTTAACTACATTGCGCCAAAAAAGTATCACCTCTATTTTTTACATAAGACTACATGTACTACATGTAGTATTACATGTGTCCCAGTGTAAATCTTAATATCTCCCCTAAAAAAGGAGCTATCAAGATGAACAAAAAGTTGTTTGTTTGTTTATACTCTTTATTTCAAATTACATTAAATCAATACAATATAATGTACAGACAAAACATAAAATGAAATAGCGTCAAAATAAAAATAATTAAAAAATAATGCCAAAAACAACAACACACTAAAACTAAAAACTGTACAATTTCAAAATATCACTATCATACACTCAAATACTCTTCCAAACTATAAGGCTCCAAATTGATCAATAACGTTTTTAGTTTCTTTTTAAATACTTTTTCAATAGTTAGATTTCTTATATTTGTATCCAATTTATTGAAAAGTTTAATTCCCATGTAGTAGGGACTTTTTTCTGTTAAAGTTAATCGATGTATTGGATAACAAATATTACTAGTTCTTGTATTATAATTATGATGCAGTTCATATTAAATAGGTGTCTATTTCTAAAAACAAATAAAATGTTTTCATATATATACAAGCCATACATCGTAAGTATTTTTTTAGCTTTAAAAACCCCTCGACAGGATTGTTTTGCAAAATACAGGGTTCTGCAAGCTGTCTCATTCAAATATTTTGTAACGGTTCGTATACAAAAGCAAATTTGGTTTAGCTTTGTTGTTAGTTCTTCTATATGGCTTGTCCAATCTAAAAACTCATTTATATAGACACCCAGAAATTTGGTGTTACTACTAAGAGTGAAATTATTATTTTTAATTGAAACAGATTTTGGGTTTTTGAGAGTTTTATTTAGCTTGGTTCTAAAGCAATGTTTGGTTTTGTCCTTATTTAAGCAAAATTTATTTTTGAAACCAAATATTTATTAATGAAAATAAGTCTTCGGCATTTTGATATTTCAGATATTTGCACCACCAGCTAATAAATTAGTATCATCAGCATATTCAGTTAAGCTGAGATAAGGGCTATTAATTTCAAAATTTATGTCGTTCATAAATATTATAAATAAGACAGGTCCAGTATACTTCCCTGAACACCTACTATATTTTTCCACCTCTGACTTGTAACACATACCATCCTTATAAACTATTACTTTCTGGGGTCTATCATTTAAAGTCTGATTTAAACTACTAAAGGGCATGTCCCCTAATCCCATAAAGCTGTAATTTTCGAAGTAGCAAATTTCTGTCAAAGCAGTCAAAAAGCTTTTGAAAGGTCCAAAAATAAGCCAAGAGCCCTCTCCAAGTGTTCCAAAACTGCTTGAACAAATTGGAAAATTGCAGTTTGAGTTGACTTTTTCTTAATATATCTATTTTGGGTTTAAATTTTGAAAATATATTACATTCTTTCATAAATTCGACTAACCGTTTACACATAACCATTTCAAACAACTTTGAAAAAGCCGGCAGTAGACTAATAGGCCTGTAGTTATTAATGTCATTAGCGTCTCCTTTATTCTTATAAACAGGTCTTACTGCTGACAGCTTTAGGAGTTCAGGAAAGATGCCCTCCCTTAGTGAATTATTTATTATATACACAACAACTTTAGCAATCAACTCGGCCCTACCTTTCCTCGACGTTCTAGTTAAACGAAATAATGGTCATATTCAAACCTCGGTATACAGAAAGCCTACCCACACTGGACAATTTTTTACACAAGAATTCTAACCACTCTAACGAAACCAAACAGGGGGTTATACGTACTTTATATAATCGTGCAGTGACCTTATGTAACAGTAGGGAATCACTGCAAGAGGAAATGGATAACATAACTAGGGATCTTAAGCAGAACGGATACAGTGAGAGGCTAATAAAGGAAACAATCTTGTCTAACACCTTCAAGGAAACGTTGCAAGCCCGGTACGGACCCGGTATCAACTTTAGCAATCGCTGGAATAACCTGACGCATAAGACTGGTTGGTATTTCATCGTCACCAAAACTATGTTTATTTTTTATTTGCTTAGTTAATTTTAAAATTTCTTTGTTTGTAACACGTTTTAGAAAAATTGACCTGTTATTTTCTTTAATTTTATGTGTCCAATTATATGGGGATATTTTTAATAAGATTAGGAAGTGATTCCAAAAAATTTATTATATTTATTTGGTATTTCGTCAGGTTTTCCAGGGATTGTCTCATAATTTTCCTTACAATTATTTGTGATTTCTCTAAAAATAGACCACATACATTTATTTTTATTATCCGAGTTTTTATTCTACTTGCATAATTTTCCGATCTTACTTTTACCAACAATTCATCATACTCCTTTTTCACAGATGAATACAAGTTATTATAATTGTTACTTTGTCTTTTTAATAATAAAAAGTATCTAACCTATTTTTTACATTTTTTATATCTTTATTATGTTTATATAAATTCTTAGTTTTATGGTTAGGATTGAATAATTTTAGGAAAACTCCGATTAAAGAAAAGCATGAATGTGTTCATAAAAGCAGACCACTGTTTATTTAAATCAGCTGGATCTAAAGCAAAAACATCTTGCCATTTTCCTGTTTTAAAGTATTAAAAAACTCTGTTTTACTTTCTTCAGTAAAAATTCTTTTAAAATAACATTTTTTTACTGTGCTCTGCTTATAATCAAATATAATTTTTGGGCCAGTGTGATCTGATATTACCGTATTTAGAACAATACTGTATACATCACATTTTTGGTACATTTGTAAAAATATTATCAATGCAGCTTTAGATGCTGATGTTATTCTGGTATTTTCTAAAATTGTTGGATACATACCAAAAGAGTTCATAACAGATAAAATTGTGTTCAAGATTGTTTTTTTCTAAAAAGTTCTATATTAAAATCCCCAGCAATAAAAATTTTCTTCTGTTCACTTATGATTTGTTCCAGCATGCTCTCCATTTTTCAAGAAACAATATTGGGTTACCTTTTGGAACCTATATACTGATACGATTCAATGACACTTTCATTTTAAAAGTACACTCAACACATGCACATTCATAGACACCTTCGACAGAAAGTTCTTCAATTTTTTCTTCTTCGAAATTTGATATCTTTTTAAGGTACACTGCGGCGCCCCCATACCCTCCTACTCTGCAAAAACCTGATACCAGTTTAAAATTGTTAATGTTTAGTTTCCGTAACTGCTCTTTTGTTTTCCAGTGTTCTGAAAGGCAAAAACATTACAGTCCACATGTTCTTCAAGCATATCATTTATCATATCTATAGAATTTCCTAGAGATTGTACATTTTGATGAATAATGCTACATCGTTGGTCATTTTTTCATTTTCTCTATAAATTTTTCTATCAGAATGACTTATATGGAATGTTTTTCAAGTATGGTAGAGTGGTTGTCAATATCCTTTGTAGTTTGCTGGATTTTGTTATTCACTTATTTCTCTGCTAAAAAACTTTCTCCTGTTGAATAATTTGTTTGCTGCTGTATTCTTCGTATTCTTTTGTACATATACTGGGCCTGAGGGATCTCGAGCTGAGTGATTTCCTTTAGGTAAATTAGATCGTTTGCAGTTTGGACAGTCAAAAGTATCAACATTTACATTGAGTAGCGTTATGGGTACCACCACATTTATGACAACATTCATCTGTAGTACAGTGTTTAGCCGCGTGACCAAATAAGCAACACTTGAAACATAGTGCCACGTTTGTGTATTCTTGTACATATGCTGGGCAAAGGTCAAACACTAAATTATTGTTTCTTATAAGCCACTTAAATATTGCTGGGGGTGTCTGGAATATCCAATTTTCCTTTGTATTGTTTTTACATTCTCTTCTTGTTATATATTTAAATTGATTTTTAACTTCTTGACCAAAAGTGTTTATTATATCGGGATTATCGGCAATAAACTCACGTATAAACATTTCTGGGGTGTATCCTTTGAGAATATCAGTAATCATTACCATTGGATCTAGATTGGAAGCATTTTTTATTTCGATATGCTTAATGTTTTTCTCAAGAGTTTCCTTTAATTTTAGTTGCTGAGTGGCATCACTGCATTCTATTACAACGCTTCCGCTTTGCATAGGTCGGATTCTTTTGAAACTCGCCTCCAAGTTATTTACTCTAAGGTTTTGTTTCAGTTCCTGAATAACGATTCTAGATCATTTTGCCTTTTATTTTTACCACCGTTTCGTGCTTTCTGGGTTGTGGTGGTGGTGTTTTCCATTCTGTAATAACTGAGCTTGCTTTTGGATTATTGCTGGCTGGCACACGTTTAATTACCTCACTAAATAAGGTATTATCGTTTTTTGGTACTGGGGCGTGTTCGGGTCACTTGGCACAGTTTTTATATCTGCTAGCAGATCTTTAATTTTATTGTTCAGTTCCAAATTAGTCTTTTCTACTTGACCTATCCTAAATGCTAGATTCGTCACATGTTTATGCACTATAAATAGATCAGAGGAAGTTTTTCTAGCTTCATCTAACGGCATTAGGTCAATATTTTGTTGTATTCGCTGAAGAGAATCTAACACCTCATTTAAAATATTTTCTGTAGAGTTTTTAGTACTACAGCAATGTTTGTCTAGGGCACTACCAACTTCCATACAAGTCTCTGTGTTGGGTCTTTTAATTTTATTTTTTTCTGAAGTTGTTGGACTTGAGTTAGATCTTGATCTTTTTTGAGTGTTCATATTTAGGGAATAAGTTGATTCATTATTAAATACATCATTATCATCTCCTTTGGTAATGCTATCCTGTTGTTTGTTTGCAGTTGAAGTAGTCTGGGGAGGAGTACGAGCGACGGAATTCCTTGGTTTAAAAAGAATATCTTGCGATAAATTAACGTCGTCTACGCTAAAACTCTCAGAAGTTCTCGTTTGTCCTATTGCTTTTTTATCCTCTTGAGCATTTTTTGTTTTTTGCACAGGTTTATCTAAATAAGTTTTTACTGGCCTGGGATTTAAATTTGTACCGATTATTTTATTTATCTCGTCTTTAGAAATATTTATTGTACCCACGGAAGAACATCTTTTTTTAACTGATGTGGGCTGATTCGTTGTTTTTTTACTTCTTAAGTCAATATTACCATCACTGTTTAGTTCCATAGTACAAATTAATCAATAATTTTTTACCAACACCACTTATAAAAAAACAAAATACGGAGCGAGACTAAGCACGTCTTCACTCTCTGAATGCACTACTACTACTAGTAAAACGTTAAAGAAGAGCAAGGCTTCAAGGTTTTGATAATAAAAAAAAATCTGCTACTATGGTGATATAGAGTACCAATAAGTGACAGAAAGAACCTTTCTCACTTATTTCTTGTCTATTTCTATCCCTATCGAATTAGAGAGTTTGACCGCAAGTATTATCAACCAGGTAAAGGCGTTTGATCAATTGCCTATTGAATTGTAATTTCACAGTAATTCAATAAAAAAATAATATTAAAACAATATATTATGAGGGATCTTTTTAATGTTAGAATATTCTTCTGACTTCTCTAGAAATATAATTGGTTTTCACCTATTTTTTCATAATCAGTTTGCTGATGACCTGAATACATTATCTGATGAAGAACAACATTGTTTTGACATCTTCTATGATTATTATTTAAACTTACATTACACTATTTTAGACTTTTTTTGTCTTTACTCTCTTGTCTTGTCTACCTGCCGTTCATACCTGAATCTGTTTTAATCTTAGTTTTATAAGGAAATAGTGAGTATATAATGTAGAGAAGGGCGGGTACCCTGTGTGTATCCGGTACCCTGCGGATCCGGCATTTTTTCATGATCCGGCCGAGTACCGGGTAATGGCGCCGGATACCTGGCACTGCCGGGTAATTAGGTCTAGAATAAAATTTTAAAAAGTTATTTCAAAAACGAACATTTATTTTAAATAAACATGAATCCGTGAAAGAATTAATATTCATAATTTAAAAGATGTAAATGATGGTGAAGAAATACAAGCTGTTCAGCACGACCTGGGTACCCGGTATAAGCTTGCACCGGGTACCCGGCAAAAGTAGGATCCGGTGCATCTCTAATATAATGTCATTAAAATAGTAAGATGTAGAAACCAGCAACACTAAAAAATTGTCTTTTGTCATAATAATACTTGAAACATTAAAGGTAAAAGCAACAATATGATAACTTTGCAGAAGAGAAAATAGGGTTAAGAAAATATATATGTAACAAATTTTTAACTCTTTCCAGAATTATTAAAAAAACCAATCTACAAGGACCAACAGTCAGGTTACTTTGTTTTGTTCATATATTTTTCTTAATATCACCTCAAATATCACCTATTCACAAGTTATTTTGGTAATTGTTTCATATAGCTGTTTTAGCTATTTTAAAAGATTTTTGAAAATTTCTTTTACAGGCTTCTTATATGGGTACAATATAATAATAATCCGGTGGGGGAGCTTCAAAAACATGTTTCAATATTTTTTTATTAACAAATATATAGATATAACTGGGGAAAATAAAAAGCCGCTTTGCTAACCAGAACTAATAACCATGACCGACTAGAACTTAGGGCTTTTGAATTTGACTAAATTACTCCTACATAAAAGTTATTAACAAATTTTTTATAATTTTTGATATGGTAGAAGTTATATATTTTTTTAAAGTGTAATTATAAATGACCCGGGATTTTGCTCATACATTGTTAAAATTTTGTTTATAACTTTTACAAATAATTTAGACAAATTCAAAAGCCCTAAGTTCTAGTCGGTCATGGTTAGTTCTGGTTAGCAAAGCGGCTTTTTATTTTCCCCAATTATATTTCAGACGTAAAAATGCGGAAACGGATTAGAAAAGACCCATGATTTGCTTTTTTTACATTAAATGCATTATTTACAAAAAGCCTACTTTTCGAATTACGCGCCGAGTCCCAGCAGTTTTTGTTATATTTTCATGAAGAAAAGTTTCCCCTGTTCACTCCTCCATCCCGTAAGTATGTATTAGTATATATTTGTTAATATATAAGTAGCCTGAAAAAGAAATTTTTAAAAATCTCTTGAAATAGCCGAAACAGTGATATGAAACAATTACCGTTATTTTAAAACAGCTCTCGGATAGTTTTATTTATGATTGACTCGATCAACCTAAATTTTAAAAGAGTTGAAACCTAGCTTATTTACCATAAAAAAATATATATTTTAGTGGTAGCTTGATTAAAATTCAGTAATCGTATAATTGCCTTGTATGCCCCTTTACTTTCCAAACATCAATATGGATTTTATTAGGACCTTTTAAAATTCAGCATTTTAGTAGTTGCACCGAAAAGGTAACCATAATTACCATATATTAATGGGAATTTATTAAGAATCTTAACAGTAAAGGTGGGTTCAAACAAAAATTTAATTTAATTTTAATTTAACCTAATTTATGGTTTAATTTTATTTTTACCACCCTCGTTCAAACAAAAATTTATGAAACTTAAAAATATTAAATTTAACCAATAAAATATGTCTATTTGCGTCTGCGCAAAACAAACATGTCATTTTGATTTTATTTATATCAAAATTCACAACCTAACTAACAAAAAACAGGTAAACAACCAGCTGATTATTATTTGTGCTGCTAATTGAAATATTAAAAAACTTCAAAAGTTAAAAAATTCGGTACTAATTGCCAGCTGATTTCTCAAGCATGCGCATTACCGATCATTTAATTTAATTTATTTCTAAAAGATAAAAGTTGGCCAACTTTTAAATTAAATTTTAAATTCGGTCATCTGTATGAACGTCTCAATATGAAACCGTGGTAATTGTCTCGAAAGTTGCCTCCTCTCCGATTTTGACCAAATTTGGTATACGGGGGTTTTTTGGGGCGCTGATTACGAATCTGAAAACATATTTTTTCGGCAACGTTTCGTTTTCGAGATATTCATCATCAAAGTTGAAAATCAAACTAACCTTATTTTCACTATATGCCCCCTTCTTTTTGTACACAATTCTTGATTTTTATAAAAAGTGGCACACAATATTTTATAAACACTCCTTAAAACCTTATATTTTTATTTATTTTACACCTTTTTTCCAATAAATTGCAAAGCTTCAGTTTTAAGCTAGGCGGCCATGATTCCCTAGTGTATACATGGTTGCGGCCACAATCCGTCGGGTAAAAGTGGAGGTTTGCAATTAAATGGAAAAACGGTGTAAAATAGATATAAAAACAAGTTTTTAAAAGGTGTTTTTAAAATATTATGTGCCAATTTAGTGTAAAAATCAAGAATTCTGTGCAAAAAGAAGGAGGAATAGTGTAAATAAGGTTAGTTTGATTTTCAACTTTGATGATGAATATCTCGAAAACGAAACGTTGCCGAAAAAATATTTTTCAGATTCGTAATCAGCGCCCCAAAAAACCCCCGTATACCAAATTTGGTCAAAATCGGAGAGGAGGCAACTTTCGAGACAATTACCGAAACCGTTGATTTAACTTTTTAAATTAAGTAAAATTAAATGCTAAATTAAATTAAATTTCTGTTTGAACCCACCTTAACTTACATTATATGTTAATGATCCTCGTATATTGAGTGCTGCTTGAAATGCCCCTTCTACCACTTGCTCTTGTTCTTTCTGCTTCACCTTTTTGGATTTTTTTGCCCTGGCCGGCCTCTTGATGTTAAATAACTGAAAAAATCGCTATCTTAAAATACTTCATGCCAAATAATATATTGGTTTAACTTACGTTTTCACTGCCTTCATTTGGCCTTTTACGAATTACAGTTCCTCCTCTTGGAAAACTTTCTTCTTCAAGCAACGGCATAATAAAAATTATATTTTAATGTGCAAATTCAATAGAACTGCTTGCTTAGGAGATTTTATTATGCTGCTGTAAGGCATTCACCTGTTTAATTCAAGTTTAATTTAAATTGTATTTGTTATTGATGTAGTAAAAAGTAAGGTTACCTTACAAAAAAGCATGTGAACCAACGAAGCGTTAGGCCAGGTCCTCACGGGCGGACTGGAATCAGAGCGTACTGACAGCGAACTGGTTTTCCACAACGCGATTGGCCTAAACGATCACCTGATTTGTCAAAAGTGCGCTGTCATTATTCTGTTGAGAATACGCCAACGATACGCTAAAAAGTTATGTTTGGCTTTACTTTTTTGCGCACTTTGGGCGACAAGTGACATAAGTGGCAGTCTGGCGTCTGGCTGTCTGGCAGTGTAGTGTTGTGTGTGTTACGCAGTTTGCCAACCCTAATTTTAGAAAAGTAGTAGAATATGTGCCAAAAATCGGTAGAAATTGGTAGAATACAAAATGAAAAATCGGTAGATCTACCACCTTAATTTAGTAGGTTTTTTAAATTAAAAATTCATAAAAACTGTTGAAATTATTTATTGTTTATTTTTGTACATGTTTTTGTTAAAAAGTTTTAAATGATCGGGACTAGGCTGCCCATTGTTCTTTGTTATAAATCTTTTAGTATGTAACAAACCGTCTAAAGTGTCTGTACAAAGTCTATTGCTTTGGCAGGTTTTCATATTATTAATAAAAGAAAACAGTCTCTCAAAATTGGCACTACTATGAGAAGTGTTAAAGACCGCTAGGCATTCCAAGATTTTATTGGTTAGAACAAGAATGTGATTTCTGTGTTTTAATTGGTCAGCGAATGAAGATTGACAGCGCGGGTGTTTTGAATAATCTATTCCGCAAAAGACAGTAGAATCGTCGAATATAACAAATTTGTTTTTACGGCCGTCAATAAAATATCTTTTATTATTATCATGATTACTATTTTAAGGTCTATGTATGTATATTTTGTATTACAAGTATTGAACTGAATTTATAAGGTTTGTACAGTACAGTACAACTTTTTTTTCTACAGCAGGTTTCAATTAAAGAAAAAATGAAAATTATAAATTTAAGCCGGGTTTATAAATCAAAATTCAATTTAAGAATTACTATTAGCATTAGCCCACAAGGTTTAAAAACATACATTTAAATTGATGTGTTTATAAATCAAATTTATTTTTTTTAGTGTTAAGAAACGACTTTAAAATTCTCTAACATCTAAAACTTATTACTAAAATAAGAAAATATATTAATTGCTTGTGTACCATAATAAGGTTAAAACCAGTAACTTCTTTTTATTCCAGTTTCATGACTTATTTTTTTGTCATGTAGCTACACAACGCAATGCCACAAAAATTAATTTAGGTTAATACTTACTTTCAAATAATTATAATAGTATATTGTGCAACAAGTTTTGAAAAATACTCCTTGCACACAAGTATGACGTTTGTGCATGAGCTGTAGGCGAGTGCTACAAGTCCTACGAGTGTGCAGAGTCAGTTTCCCCTACTAATAATAATAATATAATTTATAATCTCTCTTGCATTGAAATTATAGGGAGTGTCTAAATAAAACAAGTTATAAAACAACAAAAACTCGATTTTTATTTCTAAAAATTATTTTTAAAAGTTTCTATAAAAACAATATTAATAGGGTTTGTAATACAATAACAATATTAATAATTAAGAAAAATATTTAGTAATTATAATATAAATAACTAAATTAAATAAACTTAATATAATGAATAATTAGCATGTTTACTTAGGCATCAATTGAGAGGTTGATGAATTACAATTTTTGATAATAAAGTATATTCCCTTGCAGGGACGTATATTTAAATAGCTTTTTTACGGAGGTCAGGGGGGGGGCTGACGGCAAAAAAAATTTGGTATCAAAAATTTTGAAGAGCAAAAAAAGGTCCCCCTTTCACAAACCATTCGTTTTTCCTTAATTTCGTTATTTCCTTTTTTTGGTATGAAAAATTTTTGAAGAGCAAAAGTACTCATTTTACAAAAACATGCATTTTACTGAAATATGTTCTCTTTCCTTTTTCCCGTATGCAAATTTCCCTTTTTCCTCATGCTAGGGGGGAATTCAAACCCCCCCTTATATATGCCCATGTTCCCTTGTTTAAAAATATTTAAAATAATAGTAGTAATAATATTAAAAAACAATAATTACATTTATTTATTTATAGACTAAAAACAAATAATAATTATAAAATAAAATACTATTTTAATTATTTAATTAATTTACAATAATAATTTAAATAAATTATAATGTTCATTACTCTTTGAAAGAAATGTTTTATATCGTTACACAATGGGATAAAAATCCATTATTTTGGCCAAAAAGCAACTTTGAAATTTTAATGGCTCATGCTGTGAATTTCAAAGTAGATACTCCAAACTACAAGTACAAAAAAAATTATGAAAGGATTTGACGACTGCTCTTAGGTTTATAAGAAACTTAAAAAGGTATTTTAAAAATAAATAAAAATTCATACATCTAAAAATTTTTAAAGAAAAAGTATTTTAGCTTTGCCGCAAAAATTGCAATAATTTATATTATTCTTACCCATGTAAACAAAAATATACACCATTTAATCTACTAAGTTTATTATTATTACGCTTCTAATGAGAATTAAAAATTATTCTTCAGATTTGGATTGTCATATTTCCGAAACTAATTGAGATAACCATATCAAATGTGGTATTTTTTTAAAGCTTTCTAAAAGATCTTTTTAGTGGTAATATAATATGTAGGGTGTTCCATGTATTATATATTTTAAACAGTATTAAACTATGTTCCTATAATGCCTACGCTGATGACACGCAACTGAGACTAAGCTTTTTCCCCAAGGATTTCATGCTGCGGAGTATATTTTGAATGGTGAGCTTGCCCGGATCCATCATCTCTCGAGGCAACATAACTTAAATCTTAATCCCGGAAAATCCGCTGTGGTTGTTTTTGGTGGTGCCAGGGCGAGACGTTTGGATCCGGTTCTTAACTTAAGTATCGGAGGAACTAAAATTCCTATATGCGAATCGTCCAAGCTTTTGGGGGTTTGTGTAGACAGAGACTTGAAATTTGTAAAACATATTAATAATCTGGTTAAAAGAAGTTTTATGAACCTCAGGCTTCTTTATGACAGTAAAAATGTTTTATGCAGACCCTTAAGAAAAATGTTGACAGAGAGTATTGTGCTGTCACATTTTAACTATTGTTGTTTCGTCTACGGCCCTTACCTTAATGGCCTGGAGGTGCGCAGAATTCAAAAGGTGCAGAATTCGTGTGTCCGGTTTGTCTGTGGTCTTGGAAAGTTTGACCATATTAGTCCCCAATTTAAAGAACTGCGCTGGCTTAATATGAGTAACAGGAGGGAACTTCACTTTGCTGTTTTCGTACGAAAAATCATTCTCACCTCCACACCTACTTTTTTACATGATGTGTATAATTAGATTAGGGTTGTTACCTGTTCCTTGTGCTATTGTAATATTTTTTTTACTTTTAGGGGGTTAAATGTAAAAATAGCCAATTGGCTAAATTTCGCCTCCAGTGCTAGGGCAATAATACCATCTGTTTGTGTAAATATTGAATTTTGAATAAATTAATAAATAAAGGCGATTATTATTATTATTAAAAAAAATTATACCTATTGTCATACCCTGTATATCATATGAGATAATAAAAACCCGATTACTGAATGGCAAACTACAGAATTCAGAATAATTTTGTACTACTTATAAAAAAATTATAAAGTTAAGGGGGCTGTAAATTTATAATTGGTCACCCGGACAAATGAAATAAGTTTGTGTTCCCCAAAAACCACCTGCAATAATGCATGATATTTTTTTAAATATTTTTCCAGTAAAGAGCACCCAATTTTAAGTTAAATTGGTAAGTTTTAGAATTTTGGCCAAAAAATTTCATTTCTATCCCATAGTGCGTTGGTTTAAAGGTAAAAGTCACTAAGTACATTTGGTTAAAAAAAATTGTTCGAACATTTGTAAGTTATTTATAGTAAAGAAATAATTTATTAGTTACATTTATGACATCCATAAATTTTCAATGAAATATTATAAATAAAAAAAATGGTTAATCTTTTTTTTATCACAAATTTTGTATAAACTTGTTATTCCCTGAACCATAAAATGTCACTTAGTGAATTTTACCTTTAAACCGACGATATTGTAAATTGATATTTTCCTTTATTTCTACAAAGTTTTTCAATAGAAAGAAGTGTGGTCATATTAACATCCATGTGTGAAGAAAGTGATACCTGAAATGTCAAGATAAACATTTGTAAAAAATAGAATTATATACAACCACTATAATAAAACACAACAATTCACCATGATATATACCAATAAATCCACCAAGACCCAGACATCATATGCACTATATGCAGGTGTATCTTAACTCTATACAGCTCTTAAGAAATATTTATTTAGATATACATATGGTTTAAATAACATACAACATTTAAAACAAAAGAAAAATAAAGAATATTATGGTTTTTAAAAATCTCTACTTTACAACAACTTTTATAACATTAAATTTCCTTAAAAATGTGTATTATCCATCACCAGGTAAAAAAAACATCACCAACAATAATTATTACATTGTACCCCTTAGTAAAAGCAAATACACATAAAAACCACACAAAATACATATGTAAACAAAGACTACATTCTAAAGCAAATTATAGATAATTATGATCTTCTTCTGCATTTTTTGATACATAAAGCACCTTATGTCCTTTAAGCAGTTTTGAAATATCCAAAGTTTCATTTAAATTGGGATTTTTATAAGTGGTGACTAATGAATTACTAGCATTCTTTTTTTTGGTTGAAAAAAATCGTTTTTGTTGACTGATATTCTTACATACTGATACATTTGAAACATCTTCAAAACGTTTTTCTTCATTTAATGCAGATGACATTTTAATTAAATTTTTTGTGGCATTTATATTTGATAGAAGAAGCTGAAAATTGCTGTCACTTAATTCTAGATACATCATGAGTATTCACAAGCATTGTTAAATCTGCTATTTCTTTTTTTATCCTATCTTTTTTGTTACAGTTTGAATTATCATTGGTTTTATTAAAGAAACTTATACATTCATTAATAACCTTATGTTCATCAGTATTTATTTTTTTCTGAGAAGGTGGAATGCAGTTTTTTAAAACCACAAAATGAATATGCTTGCATATTACACTATTTATGAAAAAATCTGGACAACTACAACTGTACTGATGAACACAGATGTTGCAAAACTCGCAATCCAACATACAACATTTTTCCAAAAGATCACATTTATTAACAAAGTATTGGTTATCATCACTAAAAATTGTCCAAGTTGCATTACCATCCCAATTTAAATCAAAAGATAACGATAGAGCTAACCTATGCCTTTTAAAATTTTCTGCCCTCTTGCCATTCTGTTTACCTTTAGTATGCTTGATCATCCTGTCCACAATTTTATCTCGAATATATTTTAAAGTAGCATGCAAGCCCCGATCTAAACGTTTGACATGTTTTCCATTTAAATAAAAGTATTTAATTACCTTATGCATGCTCTCTAACTTCATATTTGTATTTATGCCACAATCCTTTCGAAAGCAATATGCCCATTTTATATAATTATGTGCATAATAAGTAGAAAAATACTGACCAAAATTTCTTGTATGAGGATCATCAAGCATACTTTGTACAGCACTGCTTAACTGCTCTAGGAATGTGGATTCATCTGTACATTTTTGCAAATATTTTAAAGTTTTATAAACCATACCTTTTTTATCATTTTTAGTAATTTTAGATAAATTTGTACGCCAAGCACGATCCACATGCCATGAACAGTAAAGCTGGTGCTCCGGAAAGCCCATTACCTGAACCCAAGCATTATAAAATGTTTCACAAAGGTCACTCATAAAAATTTTACTGGAAATAACTCCCACTTTTTGTCTTATTGCCTCAAAAAATAATACATTTATAAATGTATCCTTTCTGTTACTAAACATTATGGCAACAGGAAATCCCTCATTAAATTCATCCACAATCATGACAGTTGTCATTTCAAAATCGTAATTGTTCATTCCATGTGTACTATCAATAGCAATTATATTTTTTCCAAATTGGGATAGTAGTAAACTTTGCATTTCATTCATCACAATAAGACAAAAATCTGATTCCTTAAAATTTTTATGAAATTGACCCTGTGGTTTGTACAATAAAACTGGATTGTTTTCAGCTAATTTATTCTCCTCCACCCATAACTCTATACTAATAGCATCATTTTTATGCTTTACCCCATCTCTCTGACTTATGTTGTAGCTTCTTTTAATATTTTCCAAATCTTGCCTTGTAACAAGATCCATCCTTTTTATATCGCTTCCTATACTGTCACGAATATCATCTAATATTCTAAAAAAATAAATAAAAATTTTTAAATACATATTTTTGATTACATTTTAGTACTTTTAGTAAGCTTCTTTTTACCTACAAGAATATTGAAAAGTATTTAATAAAAATTTTATTTAATACTAAGGCTAAACACAGAAACCTTTTTGTGTAAATAAATTACTTTTAATTTCTTTTTAACTAATTTGTAATGGCATTAATAATGTGCAAAAATCAACTCACTTCACAGTTGATACACCATCAATTAATTTTGTTGCAAGTTGTTGTTTAGTCATATTATTTATTCTCAAATATTGAATATCATTTGAATGTCCATAATGAGTAACTATTCTTTTTACATGAAATTTATCTTCCTGTTTCCGCAAAGTAATTTTGCTAATGCAGGCATGGCCTAACTTAATAGAACCCTGAGATTTTTTATTCCGCTTCCTCTTAACAATGTTCTCGGAAGAATAGTTGACCTGAATTCCTTAAAAAAATAATAAAGCCTTTATCATTGATGCTCTTTTGTCTTGTGTAAACTAACATTAACTTGCACAAACAATTTATTAGAAGGGAAATTTTCTCTTGGCAATATATGTATATAGTGGAGAAATTTCCTCCTTGTATTTGTCTTAAAAACATAATAAAAAATATAATATTCATATTTAAGACATACCACTTCTGCAACACCTAAAATATTGAACTTCATCACCTGAACCCAAAATGTTCTTTCCTCCATGTATAACATAATTACATTTCTCTTTAACTTCTACATTATCTTTCCAGGATTTAAACTCTAGAAAATAAAATTCATTTTCCTTTTCTTGGTATACGTTAATTTAAAAGTAAAACTTAAGACCTATTTATTGTTTATTCATCTCAAAAACTCTTACTCAAATTATTTTACCTTCTATACTTTGGAATTCCTTTACTTCTAGCTTAACTTTAAATGAGTGTGCATTTTGTAAATGATAAATAAGGTCATCACCATTTTTAAAAGAACAGTCACTACATTCTAGGCATAAAAAATTAAATTTATTTCCAGAATAACCATTGTCTGGTTTATTAATTTTATGTTTAACCCGATAATGTTTGTTCAGATTAAACTGAGTACTGAACGATTTATTACAATGAACACAGAAAGCTGCCATTTTAATTAAACGCTTCTAAGTCACAAACACAAAACAAGAAAGAGTTAATTCACAAAAAAAACTGAAAAAAACTAAATAATTTGCAGTTGGTTGTTTTAAACAAAGAACAAATTAATGAACTTAAATTTTAAATTACCGAAGAACTAGAACATAACCTCTAAATCACATCATATTTTAGACCAATAAGATCACGGAATGCCTAGCGGATTTTAACGCCTCGTTGTGAACCATGCATGGATTCGAAAGACCAGGATCACCACCTCTGGGGCGCGTTCATGAAATTAACCAGACAGGTAAATTATTACCCACCGGGTAAAACTTGTCTACCCCACTAACTGAACACAACGGCACGGATGCGCAGGGAGCAAAATTTATCCAAGTCCCGACTGGGTGAAAAAGTTGTGTTACACGGTGATAATTACCCCTAAACTATGAACGCCAATAAATGTTGCTCGACAATTTTGTGAACAGTTCAACCCGATGTCGAGCGCACCCGACACACGTCGGACGATAATTATAAACTCACCCCTGTGTTACAAAATAGCCCTCAATTTGCATTAAATTAAGATGGCGCTGGTGATACCAAGAGTCGTTCTTACCCAACCATAAACAATTCTTACCCAACCATAAACAAAGACCCAACGACTATATACTCTAAAGGATAGCTCAGTTTAACGACTATGTACTAAAGTAAAAGACTGCTCAGTTTCATTTACGTACGTTGGAAAATTTAGCGAAAGCAGGGAGCGGCTATGACGTCACCACCGGTGCTAAATAGTTTTGTTTACTTTCATTTGACCGTTTGATCGTGTGTGATTTGAAGGGTTTTCTGGTTTCCGTTGTGATTTTGTTAAATAATTGGTGTTTATTAACGTACTTTTAGTGTATTTTGGACTAGAGAAGACAAACAAACATTCGATTCGTTTTGTTAATTGTGTGTAATAATTCGATTAAGGACAAAAACGGTAAATGGCCACGATTCTTTGAGCAAATGGCTTCTTGTTTAATCATCTGTAAAGGCAGGTGATTTATTCTCGTTTAATGTTTTACTTTTCAATTTATGTTAATATAACCCTAAACAATAATTAAATATAACTTTTATTTACTCTAATTTAAAATATCTATATTTTTCTTTCGCTTATTTTGAATAATTGTTTCTAAATAAATTTGTGTGTAAATCTTTCATGTCTATATACTTGTTTTTTAAGTTTTCTAAATTTATTTCATAAAATGCTTTAGGGCAGTTGAATCATAAAACTATATGTATAATGTAATTTCTCCGCTTTAAATTTGATTACAAATATAATATTATTCTTCTCTTAAATGTAAAGACAATATTTTTATATGTATAGGATCCTAATTTTGCTTATAATTTATGTTGCACTAAATAATTTTTTCTAAATTCACAGAAAATGCTTTATAACGCATAGACGCACTTTCTGCCAGCACCGGTTGTGACGTGAAATATAAGCATCTTATTGTGTTAATGATACACTGAATAAATAAATAAATAATATTACTGTTTTGTTTTATTTATATTATTATTTAATATAGGAAGCAGCTAAAGAAGTTTTATCAGATGAAATAAATCGACTTATATTTATGAAATATAATATATCTTTAAAAAATAGTAAAATTGCATAATAAGGAATATCGAACCATCCCTTATAGTGGAATATTTTATCAGGATATTTCAATTCAACTGTAAAGAGTTTTTCTGCAAATACAAGAAAACATAACAGAACTGTTTGTTATTCAGAAATAGTGTACACTATTTTACATATTTTTTACGTACCTAAGCGCTCTAATTGAAGTTGTATTTTAGGACTAAGTGTGGGCAAAAAGTGTAAAATAATGTAAACTATTTCTAAATAACAAACACTTAATAACTATTAACCTGCACTATATAGGCAAAAATGATAATTTTTAATAAAATATTATGGCCAAACATCAAGCTTCCACAATGCAAATATATGAAAAGCAAGAAAAAAATACTGATAAATTTAGTTATTGTAATCTAACAACAAATTTTTTAAGATATTAAAATTTTGAAACTCCCTTCCCTCAGTACAGTCCTGACTTACATTTTTCAGCCAACTAAAATCTGAAAACAAAATTTATGTAGGTATATTCGCATTGCCGATTTAAAAATGTTAGCTTGGACAAACTATACTAGGCCCGGTTGTACAATGGACGTTCAACCGAAGTTCACGCTGATCATCGGTTCAACGGAAAAAAATCGTTGTACAAAGCCGGTTCAGACGGTGAACTGTGGTTGATCTTGAACGTCCGAATTTGGTCGTTTAAGATGAGTTCAACTCCTTTTAGAAATTTTTAACCTCACTCTTCTGACAGATTACCTTGTGTTTTAAATATTTTGTTATATGTTTAAAGTTGATACCTATTTTTATAATTAAAAATTGATCTTGTATGAAAAGATATAGATAATCTGTGCAGACAAGGATTTTGTAGAATAACTTATTAATGTTGCACACTCTCGAGCCCCATAAATATACAGAAATAGACCAAATCATTTGAATATTTGCAATGACAAATAATTTAAGGCCAGATTTAGGTTAAAAGAAAACAAGCTGTGAGATTTAATATAGATGAAATTTTTAAACAAATTTCATCTGTTACAGATAAGTAAGATTTATATTGTTTAATTACATTTAATTTTAAGTTTAAATGTTCTGTTTATTTTTTTTAGAAACCATGCACTAAATTCCTACTGAAATGGTATGCATTGCTTTACGATTTCTAGCCACTGCTAGTTTTTTACAAGTTGTTTGAGATTTTGGAGGTATTGACAAGTCAACGGCAAGTTGAAAAATATCTAAGGTTTAAGAATCAGTTGCTGAATTGGGGCTAAAATTGATAAAAATGCTAAGAACTGAATCTGAAATTACCATTGTGAGGCGAGGATTTTTAGCATTGGAGCCATGGATGGCACATAATAAAATTCAATCTCCTGGAGGGGCAGATGCAGAAAATCACAGGAAACAAAAAAGGATTTATTTTTTTATACAATATGTAGCCATTTAGCATCTGTGATTTATTTTGTCAGTTGAAAAAAATGTAAAATGAAACAAAAAAAACAAATACAATACAAATACATACTTATAATTAGGCAGTCTAACGAACTGTCAACAACAGCTGATTTCATTCTCTTGGAAGACAGGTTTACATTTGGTTTTTATAAGCAAATGTGCAATTTTAAGGATTTTTATGAAGTTAATAATTATAATGCCTTCATTTTGTTGTGTAATAAACTGTGCTAATAGAGGAGACGAATAGAGTGGGTTTTTACAGGATTCCTTCTATATAATATACAATGTTTATTACCAGAATTCCCGTGGTCTTCGAACAAAAACAACACAATTTTACAACCAGGTAATTGCCAGTGAATACGATATTTTGGTTATACTGAAACTTGGTTGAACGAGGGAATTTCTAACCAGGAACTAATCCCTAGTAACTATATAGTTTATCGGACAGATGAAACCCTCAGCTCACTGGCAAGAAAAGAGGAGGTGGAGTCTTGATAGCCGAAAAAATCTTGCTATCAATCAACAGTGTACTCAATGCCTGAGAATATTTTGAGGAACTATGGATTGGATTGTCTGCAGGTGAAGTTCAATATGTCATTGGTGCTGTGTATATTCCACCTAAGTCTCCAGTTGGTGTTTATCAGGACCATATTCGGTCTATAGACAGTATTAAGGACAATTTACCAAATTCCAAAGTGATAGTTATGGGCGATTATAATTTGCCAGGTTTTGTAAAATCATATATAGCTTGTGATGACAGAGATGTACAGTTTGTCGACGATTCGGTGTCACATTTAAATTTGTTGAATGGCTCTGGTGACTCCTTGTTTGTTTCTGGAGATCCATGTGAGGTTTTGTTACATGACTGTGTTTCTTTCCATGACTTCATACAGGTAAATCATATTGTAAATGCGAATAATGCAACTCTGGACCTAGTTTTTACCGATGAAGCGAATTGTAAGGTTAAATTATGTGACGCGTCTCTTACCCAAGTAGATATTCATCATCCTGCATTAGAGTTGACCTTTTGATCAATCATTGATCCTGTGGATGGGGAAGAATCATTTAACCTTAATTTTCACAAGGCCGACTACGAAAACTTAAATAATTATTTTGAACAGGTGGATTGGTCTATATTGCGATCAACCCTGGATGTAGACAGGTGTCAATTTTTATATTGTATACTTCATACAGCGATAGGTATGTTTGTTCCTAGGAAGTTGTACAGCCCTCTAAATTTTCCATCGTACTTCTCTTTGGAAACGATTCGCCTGATTAAGAACAAGAACAGGGTATTTGCCAAGCTTGGTAGAGGCGCTAGTGTAACGCTTGAAGGTCGTTACAAACAGTTAAGAGTGCAATCGAAGCTATCAATTAAAAGGGACTATAATGAATTCCTCCAGTCTTCACAATGCAGAATTTTGACCAGCGTCAAATCCTTCTGGGATACTTAAGGTCAAAAAGATGCGTTTCTGGTTATCCCGGAAGAATGAACTATGAAGGTATAGTATCAGCTGATCCTAGCGATATTGCCGACTTGTTTGCCAGTTTTTTCAGTCAGTCTACTCGCGATCAGGAAAGCTCTCGGTATTGACACTGAGGCGATCCCGCTTACTAATATCCATGTATCTGGTGTACCTATTGATACTGATAGCGTTTTTAAAAGACTGGTAGATTTGGACACGGGCAAGGGGCTGGTTACGATGGAATCCCTTCAATTTTTCTAATTAATTGCTCTCCAACATTGGCGCTTCCTTGAGCATTGTCTTTGGTCTGTCTATGGGGACTGGGGTTTTTCCTGGTTTGTGGAAGACAGCAATGGTTACACCGCTTTACAAAAGTGGTGACCGTGCTGATGTTTCTAATTATCGTGGCATATCTGGTTTGTGTTGTATCGCAAAGGTCTTCGAATCCATAGTGACGGATTATCTATTCTCTTCCTTTAAGGATATAATCGCGCATCAACAACACGGTTTTTTTCCTGGAAGATCCTGTCAGACTAATTTGGTACTGTATACTAACTTTCTAAGCTGCGCTCTTGATTCCGGATTGCAGGTTGATTCGATATATTTTGACTTTCAAAAAGCCTTTGATAAGGTAAATCACGATATCTTGATTCTAAAACTTGAGCGTTATGGAATTGGTGATCCCCTGCTGTCCTGGATCGGGAGCTATCTTCGAACCGAACCCAGATGGTCAAGTTTTGTAATCGGAAATCTAGGGAGATAAAGGTATATTCTGAGTGCCTCAGGGATCTCATCTGGGTCCTTTCCTTTTCCTTATGTTCATAAATGACTTATGCTCAGTTTTCAAGGACAGCCGATTTCTCCTGTTTGCTGACGACTTAAAGATATTTCGCAAAATAAATTCAGAAACTGATTGCATTCTATTACAAAACGATGTAGATTCTTTACATAGTTGGTGTAAACAAAATCAAATGACATTAAACATTTCCAAATGTAACATTATATCCTTTACGCGAAAGAAGAATCCAATGCAGCATGATTATTTTATTGGAGATTATAAGTTGGGCAGAGTTTCTCTGGTTCGAGATTTGGGTGTTTTGTTTGATAGCGAACTACGATTTAACTACATATAGATAGCGTCATTGATAAGGCATTTAAAATGGCAGGGTCTTGTTATCGACAGTGTGGGATTCAAGAACGTCGGGACCCTCAAAAATATACTATGCCCTTGTGGAGCCACTTAGAGTACTGTTGTGTGGTCTGGTCCCCTATGTACAGTGTTCATATTGAGAGAATTGAGCGGAGTGCAATCAAAGTTTACAGTATTTTTACCATAGGACAAGGGTCACCAATATTTCTGATCTTCCATATCCTGAACGACTTAGGTTAACCGGCCTACAGAGCCTGCAGGATCGACGTGTTCAGTTGGCTTTGACATTTGGTCATAAGATTATTAATAATTTTGTTAATTGTTCGGAACTTCGGGATTGTTTAATTTTAGAGTCCCGTTTCGTTCCACCAGGCAGACGGAATTGTTTTTTTGAACCCTATCAGAACAGACATGGGTAGGAATGACCCAGTTAGGCGAATTATGACATTGTGGAACGGACTACCGATGGATTTGAACTTTGACTGTTCTCCGGATAGGTTTAAGAGAAGGTCGTCAGGGCCGCCGTTGCAAATGTTTAATTGGCAGTTTATTTCTTTTTTTTTATTTTTGTGTTTTTATTGATGTTCTTTCGTTTCTTCCGTCTGGAGCAATTTTTCTATTTGTCATCGTTTTTAAAAAATGTTTGTTTGATATTCTATTCGTTATTGTATTTTAAGCTATGTAGATATACGTTTTATTTAAGTTTTTATGTTTATATGACTTTTATGTTAGAGAGTAGTTTTTAAAGTTTTTTACATTTTTGTACTATTTGGGCACTGCCTGTAATGTAGATTGAATTGAAATAAATAAATAAATAAATTTTAAATAAGAATGATGCTTTACGGAATCTATCGACAGTCTGTTTAATAGTTTGTAACAAGGGTTTTAATGAATATCACGACAAAAATGGAAAATCATAAATATTGCTTTGCATGCGCAAATTAAAAATATAATGGTAAAAATTTATGTTTGACTTTTTAAGTGCTTAATAATAAACAGTCTATTATATATGTTAGGGCTTTAAACAGAAAGCAGATACGACCGGTTTCATAGGGAAAGGCCGAAGATATGGCCTCAGAAGAAACATCTGGTTCCTGTAACAAGGACCTGGTAGCTACCCATGTCACTAGACCGGCAGAGGAGGGCATGACGGATCTAATCGTCTGCTCGTCATACTTTCCAGGAGACAGAGACACCAGAATACATTTGTGCTCATGTCCGATAGCGACATGAGTAAGAGAGATGTAAGAACTCTCTCTCCCAATCTGATATCGGATTCATTAGAAGTCTGATCATATTGGGAGAAAAATAAAAGGTGTGAGCTACAATAGACCGAGCAGTCGCAGTGGAGGGTGTAAAAAGTCCACTCACTTTAAACCTACTTACCTACCTACGGGATATAAAGGGTTACTTAATTATATGGTAGGTACTACAATATAGTACTACTTTATTGTACGAGAACAGAAAAGTGTACTAGACTAAAGTATACTATTTGCAGCGATCATTAAATCAAAATGCCACCAACAGATAACATGTCATTGCACTTGGTGTCATTACTGATGTAATGGTCAAGTCTGTTATACTTACAGGTTTTTAAGAATCAAATAAACACAAAATTAATTTCTCCAATACCACTTAGAAGCAATAAAACAAAGTTTTGTATGAAATTAGTATATTATCTTTAGTTGTGTTCTCATTACTTTATAGCCTCATTCATAAGCTACTAGGCCATGAAATATTCACCTGATAAAGCTCTACTTTATGACCTAAATACTATTAAAATTATATACATTTCTATTATATTTAAGTTTTTATTTAAAACTTTACACCCACCTATAAACAAAACTTAATAATCAGATACCAGCTGCCCCTTTACAAGCAAAAACCTAAATAAAGAATAGTAAATAATTATTTAATTTAAAAACTAACACCACTTAAATATGTGAGATGAAACAAGTGACGAGACCACACTTCAAAACACTGGGTTACCAGATTCGA
The DNA here is from genome assembly GCA_019359885.1 of Listronotus oregonensis. NCBI lineage: Eukaryota > Metazoa > Arthropoda > Insecta > Coleoptera > Curculionidae > Listronotus > Listronotus oregonensis. The sequence goes on along the minus strand of JAHBCN010000454.1, from coordinate 9,194 downwards.
CACAGTTCATACTGTATGTTCTACAAAGTAATATTTATTTAAATCCAATTTAAATTTAACATGGTTGGTACAGTGGTTTTAATTTTATTAAAAGCACCTTGTCTTTAATAATTTTTGCATCCAAAAACTTCATACTATGTGCAGCAACATAAAACACATGGCTTTCATTTGTTGTTGTGTGTAATAGCCTGTTGTAAGCACTAAATAGCAGACAATATCCATTTGAGTAACACTAACAGGGGGAAAGTCAGCAGGATTCATACTTAAATCCGACTCTTTTAAACAAAACGGATCCACAAAATTAATTCCGGAGAGCTTTTGTCTGTATCGATTTGCGGCATCCGCATTTTCAGCTTGTAGCTTCACAAAATAGTCGCTCATGATTGATTCTCTATAAGTACCATTACTAAGACTCCCAAATAATATAAATATACTTAAAAAGTCACTTTAAACTACTTGAAATCCAAAAAAAATTACTATAAAACAGGACAATGCACAGGCAGGTTAAATTGCTAAGCGGGTTGTTTGTCCTCCAGCAAGTTTGTTTACCATAATCAGCTGTTTTGTTAGACTGCCTAATTATTAAGTTGTTTTTTTTTTAATAAAATCAAAATCCTTGATTAGGTTAAGTTGTGGCAATTTTTTTCTTCTTTTTTTTGTGGGCTTTGCAACTGATAGTTCAGGTAAACCTGCAGTGGTACAACACTCAAAATTCTGAACTGGGTTCATCAGTGAACTGCAGTTCAAGAAAACTTCTGTTGAACCATTGTTTGTACAACCGGGCCTAAAGGACTGTTTACTTTAATTTAACATACGTTGAAAATTTATCGAAAGCGGAGAGCGGCTGTGACGTCACCACCGGTGCTGAATAGTTTTCTTTACATTCATTTGGCCATTTAATTGTGTGTGATTTAAGGGATATCTGGTTTCTGTTGTGATTTGGTTAATCAGTTTATTAAAGTACTTTTAGTGTAGTTTGGACTAGAGAAGACAAATAAACATTCGATTCGTTTTGTTAATTGCATGTAACAATTCGATTTAGGACAAAACAAGGAAGTTTAAAGGTGTATGGAAGCCCAATGCTATGGCCCATTCGATCAAAAAATGTCCAGCCCAGTATGAAAATAACTGTCAGTGATGGCCCCGCCGATTCTGCGCAGTAACAAAATTACACGAAATAATTTAATGTGTTCCCTACTTACACACTGATAAATCAGTGTGTAGTTAGGCAACACATTATACTTTTATGAGAGCCGTAGTACCGTTTTTGATCTTAGGTTGTCTAAGGTTTTTGGTGCAAGGGCGCGCGCGGCGTGTATGAAACTATATCCGCGCTGTACCGTTTGCCGTTGCAACCGTCGTCGTCTCATCATTCGTCATTTTCGTTGTGGTTTGTGCCCTTTGCGCCGTATTAGTTTCGATTGTTTTGCTTTGTGTGAGTACCTATATTTTTTGGTTGAAGAAGTTTTTTGGATTGATAAAAACCTTCTTATTTTAGTGATTAGTGTTTATTAAATTGTGACTAATTTTGTGTTTATTGTTTGTTACTTATAATATCGTAACAAAATGATTAGAGGTTGTATGGTTTTGTCTTGCAAATCCAAGGGTAACATACTCGGCATTTTTTACTTTAGGTAAGTATTTCTTATATTTAAATTAGGTGCTTCTTATGAGACGTAACGTTAGGTAACCAAAAAAATCATAATATATTAATTATGAATAATAGAATAATGAAAATTTCATAGGAAATAGCAGTAGGAAAAGTAAGCCAATCTTAACTATCTTTTAGATGATTTCCACAATAAGGTTTACATTTAGGTACTTTTATTTCATTTAATAATTTAGTACATTCTTTTAAAGGATCAAAATTATTAATTACTGGGCAGACCAGGCAAATTTTAATATATACAGGTCCCTCTAATTGAATGAAAGAAAGTACAATTTTATGTTAAAGTTCCTTTTTGCTTTATCTGTATTTGTTTAAAAAGAAATTAGATTTTTGGTTTCTTAAACTTACATTATCAACTTTTTAAGCTCGACATACTGTAGACACATAATATTTAACGGATACTGTTACAATGGATACCTAGGTACCAAAGGTTACTAAACATTTTTAACCACTGTTATTCTGTCTCATGAATGTTTGTTATTAGTGAAAAGTATATGCCTAAAAAGTAGTTATAAAAATTTTCACTTTTTAATGTACAACCAGAATCTTAGGATAAGATTAAACTCATTTACACTGTCTTACCATTCTTTTAACACAAAATTGGTGATAAGTACATGAAACTATCATACAATGTTTGAAATTTATTTTAAAAAATCGTGTTGTATTTATTTACAAATATTTTTGGTAAAAATACAAAACTCACAAAAATATCCACCTTTTTAAATAGAAGGCTTCTTTCCATATTATATCAGATGATATAAAATCCAATATTACACAATAATTTTAAATATTCTAGGTAGTATCGTTTAATAACCAACAATTTTGTGCAAAAATAAAAAAAAACAGTGAATGCTTGAATTTGACATTTGATGATGTCAACTTTATAGATAGTAACAAAGAATTATGGAAGTCCGGCTCTGACCTACTATTCATTGCGCAAACTCCGCGGGGCCAACCCCCCTATTCCCGCTGCCCTGCACGCCTGGACAATTTTGTTCTACAGTATTGGGCTTCCATACACCTTTAAACTTCCTTGGGACAAAAAGGATAAATGGTCACGATTCTTTAAGCAAAGAGGCTTCTTGTTTAATGTTTTAGTTTTTAATTTATGTTTATATAACCGTAAACAATAATTAAATGTGACACTATTATTATTATTTACTCTAATTTTATGCTTATTGCTTATTGTAATTTATTATTTATAAAAAAAAAATTGGTGTAAATCTTTCATGTCTACATACTAGTTTTTTAATTATCCCAAATTAATTTCATAAAATGCTTCAGGGCACTTAGAATAATAAAACTATATGTATAATGTAATTTTTCCGCTTTAAAATTAATTTATTACAAATATAAGGGTATATTATCCTTCTCTTAAATGTAAAGACAATATTTTTAAATGTATAGTACACAAATTTTGCTTACAATTTATTTTGCATTAAAAAACTTTCTCTAAATTCGCAGAAAATGCTATATAACGTATGAACGCGCATTCTGCCAGCACCGATGGTTACGTCACAGCGAGTTTGACCTGGGCGGACAAATTTGACAAACAGAGCAATCCTTTAGTAAATAGTCGTTGGTTTTACCCAGAGTCTATTAATCTAAAGTTTTACCTAGCACTGTCAAAATCTAACAAACATTGGCAAACCGTATGCGGGTTTTGAAACAGGTATTAACAATAGGCAAATTGTAAAAAAATATCGTTTTTTCTAGTTGACTTGTAGGCGAAAATCGAGTTTTAAAATTTAAACCTTTATCCTAATGTAAACGTGATATATTACATTAAAAGGTATAATTTTTTTTGTTAATGTAAGTTATAATAATTATTTATAATTTTAAAATAAGTAACCGTGGCAGTCAAAAAGATTTGGATTTTTTTACTTTTAAGAAACACCTTTAATAATGCGAAAAATGTCACAGACGGACACCTAGCAAAAAAATAAGAAAAAAAGTTTCTATAAACCCAGAGTTTATTAATTTAAAGGGGGTTATGACATCCGCCATATTGAAAAACTCTTGTGTGACGTCAAGAAGGGTCCATTTCGGCCATGTTGGATTTTATGCCGGACAGTGGCGTAGAATTGATATGGAAACGAAAAACTGCTTTTATACCGACGAACAAAATTTATATTTCAAAAATATAAATGTAATTCAATTAAGTATTGAAATTAAAAATTAAAGCGACAACACGACGCCGACGATGGCGTACCTTTTCAATGATATCTACTACATTAAATATTTTAAAAAATGAGAAAAAAATTAAAATGTAGAAAATACTGATGATTGCTAATTTGTTATAATTATGAGTACTTACTCTATTTTTAAACACACGATATTGAATTATTAACACCTTTTTTTCTTTAATAATACCCACCTATATTACGACGTTTATAAAATTTTATGAGCAAGTAAAGAAGTTTGGGGACTTTAATTATTTTTTTATCTTGGGGAAAAGTCCGCGAAGGCTGAGGCCTAGTATGAACGCCCCGTGGGTGGCTGAAGTGTAAAGAGGAGTTTATTCACAAGAGACTTAAATTCTGCAGTTAGCAGGTTCCATAGTCTTGACACTTTAGGGATAAAGAAACGAAGAAAGCGGGAAGTTCGGGGCCTCTCTAGCTGAACTGTTAAAGGATCACAAAAGTTGCACTACGTGTTGCTCTGCTGGAAGCTTACAAAAATTTGAAGAACACTGCAATCCGACTAAAAAATCTCGTTTTTGAACACTTTAAATTTTTTAAACGCGAGCAACTGCAAGGGGAAACTGTTGATCAGTTTATCACAGCCCTCAGAAAAGTTCCCTTTGTAATTCGCAGAAAAAGATGTGCTAATTCGTGATCGAATTGTGTTGGGAATTAAAGATCCTAGAATTCAGGAAAAGCTATTACAGTACCAGATCTAGAGTTAAGCGAAGTTATACATATCTGCCGCCTATGGAAGCTAGTGTAGTGACTCAAAAGGAAATTTCTAAAGACATAAATGACAAATGTGAGTGCAATTCAAAGACGTTATAGTGGTCGCAGTGGTAATTTAATAGTTCAGTGAATTCTGCTGGATATCAGCCTCGTGAGCAGCCCTACAGACGTGGTGCCAATCAAAGTCAACATTATGGAGCTGGTAGTAGCTTGGGTACTCAAAATAGAGGTAACATGTTATGTAAATCTTGTGGTCAGCAGCAGAACGAGGTAAGTGCCCTGCCATAAATAGATATTGTAGTTCTTGCGGCCAAAAAGGGCATTATCGCAGGTGTTGTTTACGAAATAGAAATGACATTCATGAAATTGTTCAAGACTCCAGGACAGTGCTGAATATAGTGACACTGACAAATGACAGTCCTAGCAATCATAGAAAAGATTGTATTGTGTGGACTATAAATAGCTCAGAATTGATGCAGTTGAGTGGTTCAAGAAATTTTTATATCTGGTGTCAAAACAAAACTAAAAATCGATAGTGGTAGTATGGCAAATACACTTAACATTTCAGATTTTTATGTTTAAACATTTCTCGCGAAAGACTTGCGAAACCATCTATACTATCATCGTATTCCGGTCATAAAATCGGTTTACTAGGACAGATTTATTTAAACTGTAAATTTGGTGAAAAAGCGGACATATTTTGTTTCACGTTTTAGACTCAAATTTACCTTGTTCTATTTTAGGACTTTCCGCTTGTCAATTTGGTATACTTCCCAAAAAAAAATCCTAAAAGTATTTCTACTTTATATGGGTGAAAATGATATTAAAAACTCTATTCAGGACTTACTTAATCAATATAATACTGTTTTTACTGGTATAGGGAAAGTTAACAAAAAATATTCTCTAACACTGGCAGAAAATGCTATTCCACATATAAGGACCTGTAAAACACCACTCGCTTTAAAAAACTAGGGGTTTAAAAAAAACTTGATGAAATGGTAGCACAAAATCTATTAGTCCTGTCACTGAGCCCACTGATTGGGTTCACCCTATTGTGATAGTGCCTAAACCTAACGGGGACATCAGAATATGTATGGATCCCAGAAATTTAAATAAATATATTAAAAGAGAAATTTTTGAAACCCTACCCAGGAAGTTTTATTCTCACAACTACAGGGTGCTAAATATTTTACCAAATTGGATGCATCATCCGCCCTTTTTTCCAACTTCCATTAACATACGAAAGTTCGTTACTATGCACAATAACAACTTGTTTTGGAAGATATCGTTACCTAAGGCTCCCATATGGCGTATCGTCAGCTCCAGAGCTATTTCAAAGGTTCATGTACGAGGTGTTAGAAGGTGTTCCTGGACAAGAGCTTATTTTGACGATATTCTAGTGTATGGCAGAACTGTTAAAGAACATAATCATAATTTAAAATTGTGTTAGAAAAAATTAGAGATAGTGGACTTACGCTTTTTAATCAAACAAAATCTGTTTTTTGTGTAAATAAAATTAAGTTTCTCGGTCATATTATTAGTGAACATGGTGTGTCGCCCGACGATAGTAAAACAAACGCAATTCGTGAAATGCATCCACCCAAGACAAAAAGATTTGCAACGTTTTTTGGGCATGATCGTTTATCTTTCCAAATTTATCCCTAATTTATCTAGTGAAACAAATGCACTTAGAAACCTTTAAGCTCAAAAACCATGTGGCAGTGGACATCTATAGAAAAAAAAAAGCTTTAACCGGTTAAAAGACTTAGTTGCTTCTGCCACCACATTGTCCTATTATAATCCAACCGAAAATAACTTTGTCCGTAGATGCGGGTCCGTATGGGCTTGGTGCTTTTATCAGTCAAAATAATAAACCTATTGAATATGCCAGTGTATCCTTAACGCCTACACAGCAGCGATATAACCATATTGAGAAAGAGTTATTAGCGGTAGTGTTCGGGTGTGAACGATTTCATTACTACCTTTATGGACAGACATTTAAAATTGAAAGCGATCATAAACCACTTGTAGGATTTTTTAAAAAAAACCTCTGGATGAAATGTCACCTCGTATTCAACGGCTAGTTATGAGACTCTTGAAATATCATTTTACTCTTACATATGCCCCTTTGGAAAAAATCTGCAAGTACCAGATACACTCAGTCGAGATCCAGCAAAAGAAGAAATTAATACAGACTACTTGATACAAACCTAAAAATTCATTTTTGTTATAGCAACAAGACCAGAAAATGAAAAAAGGTTAATAGAAGCCATAAATTGCGATAATGTGCTCCAAAAAGTAAAATTTTATGTTTTGAATGGTGGCCAAACCACAAAAGTAGCGTCCTGAAGAAGTTAAAACATTTTGGGACATTAGAAATGATATTTTTCTTCACAAGAATGTACTTTTTTATAATAAAAGGCTTTTTAAAACAGCTTAAAAAGATGAATTCTTGAGCCTGTTACATAATAAGTCGCATCAAGGTGTTGTGGCTTGTAAAAAACTTGCGGGAGGAAGAAATTTATATTACTGGTTGGTCAGCTGATATTCAGCTATTAGTTTTATCGTGTCCTGTATGTCAATTATTTTAAAAACAAATCAAAAGAACCCTTAATACCACATGATTTGCCTGACTTGCCATGGCAAAAAATTGGAATAGATTTTAAGTCTTTTGGAACGCAGGACTTCTTGGTCATCGTGATTATTTCAGTAAATTTACTGTTGTTAATAAGCTATCAAACAAAACGGCAGAAACTGTAATATCCGCTTTGAAGAACGTATTTTCAATAAATGGAATACCTCAAGAGATATGTTCAGACTGCGGACCTTTCCTTTTTGTTCCTTACAATCTTGAAAATTTTGTAAAGGTACGACATTAAACTTACAACATCTAGTCCGCATTATCCCAAGTCGAATGGTATGGTCGAAAGGGCGATTCAGAATGTAAAAAAGTTTCTCACAAAGTGTCAACGGGTGGAAATGATCCCTTCTTAGCCATATTAGATTACAATACAACTCCAAAACAAAACTTACCTGCACCTTCTGACCTGCTTATGGGTAGAAAGCTGAGGTCAACCTTACCAGTGAGTCAAAGAGTTCTTGAACCTAAGTTTTCATTGCAAGGGATAAAAGAGAAACTTAAATGTCAACAGGAAAAGCAAAAGGAATATTATAATACTCGTTCTAAAATTCTTCCTGAATTACATCCAAATCAACCGTTCTCATTCAAACAAAATGTCGAGAGTGGAAACCAGGAGTCATATTAGAAAAAATTTGAAAATAGAGACTATATTGTAAAAGCAAAAAAGGCCAGTATAGAAGAAATAGGCATTACCTTCGGCCTATTCGCCAGTCAGTATCTTTGCATCAACCTTCCCGTGTTGTTGAAAATGAACTCAGAACAGAAGCCAACTGTGACCCAAAACATAATATTGACATTCAACCAAAGAACTCAAGTAGTGATATTTATCGTACACGCAGTGGTAGACTTATAAAAGCCCCAGATAGATTAAAACTGTAACAATATAAAATTTTGATAATGAATTTCTTTTCTTGTCTTTGTTATAAGGGGCGTGTCATGTATGCATATTTGAAATACTTTAGAGCTCTTATATTTGGCAACATCGCCCACCTCCTCAGTTATTAATCGTGATTGATTAAGAACATCGTTTTATTATCGATCTCTGTCATATGTACACTATTGCAAAGTATTTAAATAAAGTTATGATTATTATAAACTTGCTAGTGTCTTCTTTAGTAATAAAAACATAAAAAATTACATTAATCTAACAAAAAAATACCAGATTTTAACGTCGAGGATTTTAACCTTTTGTTTGAAATTTTGCTGTATCTTTTAAAAAAAAAGTGTATTTAACGGTTTCCGTAAAACACCCCTGTATCTTGAAATGAAGGTTAAAATTTTACAAACTTGGCTAGTTAAAAAGAGCTATTCTTGGGCTAGTAATGTTATATTATTTGAAGTTTTTTTAGTTTCACCGATCAACCGAGGGGGTATTTTCGAAATTTTAGTGACAGAAATGGTTAATTAAAAATTAAATGCATTGGTATTTTTTTCATAAAAAAGTAGCTAAGGATATTTAACAAGTTCGCGAAAACCATATCTTGATATCTTGTTCTGTTAAAATTTAGGGCCCAAAAGAAATATGTATACGTCAACATCTTAAAAAGATAAAAACTACAAAATTATATGACATAAGTTATGTAATTTTACGAACCTTTAATTTAGGTTATATATTCTTTTCGCCTAAATGCAATACTTTACGAATTATAATCAATAAATGAAATTTTCAGGATTTTTTTAAAGTATACCCCTGGAATTCGATTTTTTTTTTTTTTAAACTCGTAAAGTAATGCATTTAGATAAAAAGATTACATTATCCAAATTAAAGGTTTCGTTAAAATACATAATTAATGTCTTATAAAATTTCTTGTAGGTTTTATTGTTTTTAAGATATTGACGTATAAAATTTTCTTTGTCCCAAATTTTAGATAAGGAACAAGATATCGAGATACGGTTTTGGCGAGCTTGTTTAGGCAATATTTAGCTACTTTTTTTATGAAAAAAATTATACCAATGCATTTTTACTTGT
>JAHBCN010000453.1:0-183987 GCA_019359885.1 Listronotus oregonensis | reverse complement strand
TTAAACGGGAAATCTGTTTGAGCTTTAATTTAAAAAAAAAAGGGGCTTTTAGTTTCAATGTGTTGTGTTAAAACGTTTTTTTTTAGACATTTTTTAAAAGAAAACTTTTTTTCGCGAACTAACCGTTAACTCCCCCAATCCTCCCCGCTGTTCTTTAGCACGGGTTTAAAAAAGAAATAGTCGATAAACGGGTTCAAATTATGTCGCCAAAATTTGATGAGTGTGTTTTCCCTTCCCAAAAAATTTTTAAAAATTATGTAAAAATATCATTATGTAGTTAAAATTTAATTACTTGTATTTATTAAATGATTAAAACCCATTATCATCTCTTTTCTTAAAACATATTGAAAAACAAATTACAAAGTGAAACGTAAATTTAAAAAAAGTTGACAAGACTTTTTTTATTACTGGTGGTTTTTAAAGTATGAGCAGGTATGCAACGATTTTAAAAAACAGTTTTCTTAAATAACTTTTAATTGCCTTATCAAAAAAACGAAATTTAGTATGTGAGCTAATCTTATCAACGTTTAAAAATAGTCTAATAAATTTTCTTGTAAATTTAATGGGGAGCCAATATTTCAATGTAAAAAAAATTTACTTTTAAAAATTTCCCTATGGCCAGTCGGGCGTGCACCACAGGTAGGGGAAGCTAATTTGATCTTTTTTGATCTAATTGGATAAAAACCAAATAATTTTTTCTACAAGCTTTTGTTTTGCTCCACCATCTTGTTCTGCAGATCATTTTCAAGTGCTTAAAATGGTTTTTAATCTATTTTTCTCTCCCGTATGGTCATATTTATATAGGACTCTTAAAAAAAAACAAGCTGCAGGGTTTAGAAAAAATCAGATAAAGTTTTTTACCAAAAAAGGCTAAAGTAGTATCACACAATATTAGATTAAGTGCTTGAGTATAAACCTTATTATGTAAAATGGATTAATTTTTTTTAATATGCGCCTGCAATCCAATATACTGGCCGAACATGTTTGTTACACCATAAAAAAAGAGCAACCTATAATATTTTTAATTTTGAAGACCTTTTTTTCCAGTTTTTTTTTGAAAAAAACTGTAAAAGTTTTAGCACATTTGTTTTTTCCTTCGATAAACCCATAAATATTTAGTGAAAATTGTCTTTAAAATTCCATGTCTACATAATTTTGAAACACTGCCCAAAAAGGTTATTTGTTCTGTAGAATCCACCACACAATTTTTGCATCAGATATCTCTCTTGAATATTTTTTTCCCTTTTAAAGTTAAAATAATTAGAATTAATCTATTGAGTCTTTTTTTCCCAAAAAAAGGTAACTAAATTTTGACCTTTAGAGGGTTTTTGCCTTTCTCGACTTTTGGTCGGATTATACCCCTTTTGAATGTGGACAAAAAACTTCAACGTCATATTTTAAAAACAAAAAACATAATTCAAAAAATTTATACCCTTTTTTTACCCCATTTTTTTTTTCCGATTTTAAATTTTCCCCCACTTTACCTACGTAACTGCGCCCCAAGGCTTTTCCCCAGTTACCCATTGGCCCAGTCCGACAATGGTTGGTTTCGAAGTGCCTTCATTTTTTTCCAAAAAGAACTAAAAATTTTAAAAAAAGCATACTTGCCCGTTCGCCACGATTTGCCTGTAGATAGCTTTCCCCTAACCTCGAAAAATTAGTCCGACATCCTTTGACTTAACCTATCTTATACTAAATATATATCTGCTGTATTAACCTCTCCTCATCTTGAAATTTCCCCCCCACTGAGGTCTAAATTTTTTTTATTACAACCCCAAAACCCCCTACTTTTAAGGAAATAAAAGGGGAAAGTTTAAAAACCAGTCTCATTTAAAAAACAGTGAGAAAACCCAAAGTTTTAGATGGAAAAAAAAAAAACCCATTAATGCTATAAACTCTAGGTTTAAAAAAATTTTATTTTTTTTTTCCCGCGACTTTGAGACTTTTTCTATATATTTCACTTATCAAATTTGAACTATCATCAGTAACTGTTTTCCCCCTTGGACTCTGCACTTTTTTTAAATTTTTTCCATGCCCCCATCTTGAGACAGTTTAGTTTTCCCCGAGAGATTTTATGGCTTTTCCCTCAAATCCCCCCCCGTTTTTTTTCTTAGGGTTTTTTGCAAAATATATCAAAAAAATTCCAAAGCAATTAAAAAAGGGCATTGAATGCTATGTTACCCATGCAAAAAAAAAAAATTTATAAAAAAACCCCGGTTTTTGAATTTTTTGGTTAGACTTTTTAAAAATTTAAACCTGCTAAAAAAATTTCTTTAAAATCTTAGTACTAAATATCAACAAGCTAGCAAGCAAAACAAAAACCAAAACAATCTCCCCCCAAAAGTCAAAACGTCAGTTAAAAAATGTTGTATTACATAATTATTTTTCCACCCTTAACGTTTGCACCCCCGTGAAAATATTTTGGAAGGCAATAGTTATTTTTTTAACAAGTGCGGAAAGTAATACTTTTCCGCACGCGGCTGCCGTTACACGACGCGCAGCGGATTTAAAATTAAGCACCAAAAGAGCGAAAAAGTTATTTTCCCCCAAAGGGGTGTTAGAAAAATTTTTTTTTCTAAAGCGAGAGGACAAACCAACATAAGTTTAAAGATTTATGATTAAAATATTATATTTTAAAAAAAAAAGGGGAATTTATCACTAATTATTATTATTAACTTTTTTTAGCAAAATTCTTTGGGCGCGTTTTGAAAAATTTTTTGTAGGGGGTTGTTTTTTTTGTAGAAAACGTTGACGGAAAAAGGGTTGGGTTCTTGAGGGGGCCAATTTTTTTGCAACTAGGAAAAATAGTTTTTTAAAAACCCAGGGGTTTTGTACATTGGAAGATATTTTCGGTTTTTTTTTGGATAGTGAAAGGTGTTTCGGTAAAATTGAGTATTTTGTTTGGGGAAAATCATTTCTAAAATTTGTTGAATTCTTGAGGTATCCTTCATCTACTGATGTTAGCTTCAAAGGCATTTTTTTTTTGGATATTTGTTCCCCAAGTTTTTTGAGGAAGTTTTGAAGGGCCGGCAAAAATATGCCCAGTAACAATTCTGGGTTGGAAGTTTGGGATAGGCCGCTATTTCCCCCTGGAAAATTTTTAGGAAAAATTAATTCCCCCTACATTGTACTGTTTCCCCCCTTTTATAGTTCACAAAAAAAAACCTATTGCTATTGTTGGCTTTCTTAAATGGCATACTTTCTATATAGATTTAAAAAAATTTTTCCTTTCCCCCATCTCCAGAAATGACAAAAAAAATTCCCTTGGGGTTCAAATGGTCCAGACATATTTTTTTAATCCTCTCTACAAAAACCCGCTAAACCAAAAAAAAGAGCCACTTTTTTTTTTAAATGGTATCATCTGGCGTTATCCATGAATTTCTATATTTCTTTCTTTTAAAAACTTTTTTTTGGGGGAAAACCAACGCTTTTTTTTTTTAAAGGGAGGCCGTCACTTTGAAGAACTTTTTTAAATCTATGTTTTTTTTGTAACAATGATACATTTTAGCATAGAGTATCTAGACCATAATGTATTGGTTTACATGTTTTTTTTAAAAAAGAAAAAAAGGGCCAGAAAAATATTTTCTTTAAAAGCATTCACAATCTTACTTTGTCACCAGCTCTCAAACATTACAAATTCTTTTTTTTCATCCCGGAGATTTCATGGGCAGGAGTTTATCTTATTTTTTTCTGGTGCTTCGTAATCGATGCGGGAAAATTCCCCCGTCGAATCCATTAAAAACTTTTCCCCCAATTTTTGGTTGAAAAATCCGTGACAAAAATTAATTTTGATTGATGCATAAACAATTAGTTTTTTTGCTATGGTTATTTAATAATTTTTTTTGGGTTTTTTAAAAATATATACTTACATTTGGTAAATTAGGATTATTTTATTTTATTTAATAAATGATAAAAAAGGGGTGCAAAATTACAAAAAAATTCAGTTTTTTAAAAATATATGACTATTATAAAAAAAAAAATTTACATTATTTTAAAATTTTATACTAATTAATGTTAAAAAAATAAATTTTTTTTTTCCCTAGTGGGGGAAAAAATTTTTCGATTTTGCACACAGATTAGTGCAAAAAAGTATATTTTTTCCCACGCTTGAAAAAGTATTTTAACATAAAAAAAATTTTTTCCCCTATATCCCAATCAATATGCACAAATTTACCCTCAAGTCTTTTTATTAAACTTTTTTAAAATTTCCCCATTTTTAAAAATTTTAAAAAAAATTTTTTTTAAAAAAAAAAAAAATAAAATTTTAACATTACTTATACTATCCCAAAAAAATTATTCGGGAAAAAGTAAAAAACCCCACAAAGATACGAACGGGGTTTTGTATCAACTGGTTTTTGAAACAAATTTTATATTCCCCCTTTTTTCTTAAAAACGGCGAGATTTTCCCCCTTAAAAAAATTTGTTTGAATGAAATTTTATGGGGTTTTTCTGACCAAGATGGGACCCTTTCCCCGTGACCCGGTGAGAAAAGATAAAAATTAGGATCAGATGGTTTAAAAAAAAAATGCGTTGAGATTTTAAAGAACTTTTTTTTAAAAAATTTAATGAATAACGGTTTTTTTTTTTCTGTTAATTTTTAGTCATTTAAAAGTAGACATAGTATAGTTAAGACTGTGAACCAAAGCATAACAACAGACTAAATAACTAAGTGCTCGACTAACGGTAACCAGGGTTTTTGGGTTTTTTGCATTAAAACCCCAAAAAAAATAACAATTACAATAAAAAATTTGGGTTTAAATTTTTTTTAACTTTTAAAAAAAACAAAAAAAATGAAAAATATGTACCCGACGATACACAAGGAAAATTATTTTCCTAATTTAAATTTTTTTACATTTACTTATGTAGTATTAATGGGTAATTTTTTTTTTGGGTTTTAAAAAAAAATAGCTCTTTTATTATTAATTTTTTTTTTTTTATTTTATTTGCATGGGTAAAACATTTGCGACGGTCGTAGACAAAAATCGCCTTATCCCCCGGCCCCGGGGCCAAAAAAGAAAAATGAGATTTAAAGAACATCTTTTATCTTTGTCTTTCCCCATGCCATCGGCCCATTTTTTAAAAAAAATGTTGGGGAAGGGGGTCGGGCTTTCGTTAACACCAGTACGGTTAATATTTTTTTCCCTTTTTTTTATTTTAATTTGTGATGCAGTATTTTGAAGGGCCCCCAAATTTGCGTTTTTTAAATAAGATCGAATACTTTTTTCCAGAAGTTGGGAAAAAATATTATGTTTGTGGAAACCCCAAAACAATAGGTTTGTTCGTTATTTAGTTATATTTTACAATATTTTACATTTTTTAGACCCACCTAGCCCAAAAAATCCCCCAAAGAAAAATTCCCGTAAAGGGAATAAAATAGTTTACACTATTTCAAAAAACAAAAGACCTAGATAGATTAAAAAAATCGTATCTTTTTAACAAAACGATAAAAAATTTTTTTTTTTTTTAATTTTTTTAATATTTTGATTTATATAACATTAGTTTTCAAAATTAAAAAAAGTTTTCGAGATTTCCCCAAAAACGGGGCCTCATGACAGGATACAAAATTTAATTTTTTTTTTTTATTAGATAAAGATACTTTTATTAATTCTTTTCAGTTTCATTTATTTTTAAAAAAACCCTTTTGCAAGTAACCTTAAAGCCCCAACTCCTTTTTTTTTTTTTTAATCTTTTTTTAAACTGAAGAAACAGCACCACAAAACAAATTTGGCTGCTTTTTTTCCCATGACTTAGGTGCCCTGTTAAAAAAGTTTTTATTTTTTTTAAAAGGTTTTTTCTGAAAAAAGGGAAGGACAATAATTTTTCATCGGGTTTACCTTTAAGTTTGTTCCCCTTTTGTATAAGTGTTGACTTTAAAATTTTTCCCCCTTAAAAATTTTTTTTTAAGAAATAAATATATTTTTGTCAATGTTTCTTTTTTTTGAAAACAACCAAAAAAAGCCCCACTTTCAAATGTTCCATCTGAAACTTATATAAAGTGCAATCTTTTAAATGCATCCCACAGACTTAACACAGCAAAAAAAAATAATCCGGAATTCTTGGGGAAAAAATAAGAGATGATAAAATAAATAAATTAAGAAACGTTATGTAAAAAAAAATTTTTTATTACGTCTATAATAACGGAAAAAAATATAATTAGTGAGCTTGTCCTGGTTTTTATCTTCATACAAATTTAGTAAAAAATTTATTATTTTAAAATCTTTTTTTTATTTCTTATTATTTTTTTTATTAAATCTTTAAAAACGGGGGTTTCCCCCCCCTTTTAAATTTCTCAGTAAAATTATTAAAACTTTAAAAAAATAACCCTTTATTACACTTAATTAAATTTTTCTCTTTGGGATTTACATAACATACGGTTATCAAATTTTAAAAAAATGTTTTTAAAAAAATTTCCCTTAACTTTAATGCACTTTTCAAGTTTTTAAAAAAATGATTCATGACACGATGAAGGAAAACCTGATCTATTACCGAACCTCTTCGGATGGAGAGTCTTTTTTTTTACGTTTCCCGGGCCTTTATTTTTAAAATAAAAAAATGTTTTATATAAAAAATTGTAGGTTTTTTCCATATTTTTTTTTAAAAAAATTTCAGTAAAAAAAAACACAAAAAAAAAAAGGAAAAAATAGGCAACTTCAATTTTTCCCCAAAAGGGGAAACCTTGTATATTATGCGCTTAAAAAAAAGATCTTTTTTTTTTATTTTTAAAAATGGTTTGATGATGATATTTTGATGAACCATTTTTAAAATATTTAAGATTAAAATATAAAAAAAATTGAAAAAAAAAAAAATATTAGTATCAAAAAGGGGATGAAAACAATAAAAAATTTTTTACTAAATTTTTCTATTAATATGATAAAAAATTGAAAGGGGATTTAAACTATTAAAATGGTTTTTTTTGATTTTTTTTGATGGGCTTTTTTAGAAGAACAAAAAACCATTACACGTCTTTTTTTAAGGAACAATTTTTTGGACGACAGTGCAAAAAGGGAAAATTACTTATTGTATCCTTTTAAAAACCCCTTTTCCCTCTATAGATAAATATTAAATACAGAGTTAGAAAGTTTAAAAGACGGAAATGCTTAAAAAAAAAAGAAAAAAAGGGTGTAGTGCAAAATGAAAACGAAAAAATTTGACTACCCTTTTTTATTCAGGGTAATTATTATACTTTTTTTTATTGAACTAGCACTAACTATTTTTAATAATTTTAGAAAATTTTGAAATATCAATTTTTTTAAACCCTTTAAAAATTTTAAAAAATTTATGTCCGTTTTAAATCTTCCTAAAAAAAACATGCAGGAAAACCCAAGTATGGACTAAAAGGCTGGACTTCGGCAGGATCAAATTTAAAAAAAAAAATTCTATTCCCAAACAAACACTTTTTTTTTGGGGAATGTTTCACCCCCAAAAATAAACATTATTGGGTTCAAAAAACCCTCACCAAATTCAGCAAA
This sequence comes from Listronotus oregonensis, assembly GCA_019359885.1. Taxonomy (NCBI): domain Eukaryota; kingdom Metazoa; phylum Arthropoda; class Insecta; order Coleoptera; family Curculionidae; genus Listronotus; species Listronotus oregonensis. Next base: position 176,518 of record JAHBCN010000453.1, on the reverse strand, counting down.
AAAAATTTTATTTTTCCCCATGTCTTTCTTGATGCTAAAATGAAACTTTTTTGTAATTTATTAAAATTTAACCCCCTAAAATATCTCAGAAATGGTTAAAAAAATATCATAATGTATATATATTTTTTAAAATAAAAAAAAGATCTTTTGTTTTCCCAAATACCCCAGGGTGTTTCATTCTGTTTTTTTATCCCCTATAAAAATAAAGCCTTTTAAAGCCACTAAAAAAATCAAAGCCCCTGTACTAATGGTTTATTTGGTGTGCCAGATGGCCATGGTGGTAGCTGGCAAGTCCGGTGCCCAAAAAGGGGTCATAATTATTCTTGCTCGCTGTGGCCAGATAGGTATTGATTTTTTTTGTAGTCTGAATTAATTTTTATTTTTTTATACTCGATCATTTGAATATTTCATGGTATTAAAAAAATTGCCCCACTTTTTGACCCCCCAAAATAAAAACCATATCTGGCGTTTTCACTCAACATATACAGAAAAAAAATGTTTATAAAAAAAAGACTTCAACTATTAATAAGCCGTGGTTAAACCCCCTAAATTCAATGTGTACTAAATAATTTTGTTTAGTAACGGATAACTGAACAATTTAAAACTCAGCATTTTTTTGATCTCCTCTAGTCAAAAATAAACCTTTCTCCCCCTAAACTCGCCCATTTAAGTGGTTCCCCCCCCTGGATTCCTTGGCACCCAAACCCCCCCCTTCCCCCCAATCCATTCTGCACAATGCCAATTTACATGTCACTTATAATTTACTTGGGGAAATTCCGTAATTAATTGTCCTGTGAAAATGGATTTTAAGAAAATTTGGTTTTTTTACCACTTAGATTTAATTTTTTAGTCATTATATTTTAGACGGCTATAACACTATCAAATATGTATGTTAAAAAAACTTTTATAAAAACAATATGATAAAATTTAACGATTTGTCACCAAGGTCACCATTAATCCCAAACTTAATTCCATTTAATATTCTAATTAATTATCTTTCAATTTAAAAAGGCGGGTAAACCACAAACCCCAAGGATATATAAACTGCCCCCCTAAAAAAAAACTCAAAAGTAACATGTAAATTGGTTCTCAACATTTATATTTTTTTGAAACTAGATTTATTCGGTCCTGGTTAATAAACAGCAGATAATAAAATAAAAACATTACCTAGTATATAATAGATTTTTTTTCTTATTTTACCAAAAAAAAAAGAACAAACATTTCCCTTTTTTTGGAAAAAATTTTTTTTCTCTTCTACTTTTCGCACCTTTTTAAGACTATACTTTATAGTCAGGGCGTGCTGGCCCACCGGGGCCCCGGGGTTTCCCGAGGGGGCTCTTGTTGGTTTTCTTAAGGGGGCCCCCCTAAGCCTTAAAGTCTAAGACGCAGCAAAAAATTGGGCATTCCACAAAATTTTTGGCTCTTTTTTCCCGCCCTTTTGGGGGAAATTTTTAATTTTTGGGTCCCCATGTAGGTCGGATTAAAATTTTTTTTTTATTTATTATTGTACCTTTTTTTTGGTTTTTTTTATGTAGGTTATAGGCAAATTGGGTTTTTTAATAAAAAGCAGAGTCTTTTGTCTTAGTTTATCGGGCGTTTGGAGTTTGTCAAAAAAATTTTTTGTTGTTATTGAGCACCCCAAAAAAACTAACCTAAACTAAAAATTTGTGGTAATTAGGACCTGTACCGTTTAAAAGGGGGCAGTCCCCCCCAAAAAAATTTTCGGGAACCTATTTATGGGGGGTTTTCCCCCTGGGGTTGTAATTTTAATTTTATTGGGGAAAAAAAACAACGAATTATTGTGAAATGTACCATAAAAAGAAAAATAATTGAGGTAATAATCAGCCCCGTCACTGTTTAACTGGACCTCACCTGACTTAAAAACCCAGCGTGTGATAATCTTTTTTTTTTTTTTTTAATTTTATATTTTATATCTGTTTAAACTTTGTTGTGTTTGACATGTACGTATTCAATATATTTAATATTTTTTTTGCTTAAATAAATTTTTTAAAAAAGTAACCCCTTTTTTTTTTTTTACTCAAAATTATACGGAGATCTATAGTTGAAGTAAATTTTAAAAAGTCGACCAAACTGGGGAAAAAAAAAAAATTAATGATGGATATTTCAATGGTTTCCCCAATTTTTTTTTTTAAAAAATTTTACTCACTGCCAATTCAAAAAAACCCCGACAGGTACCTAATTTGGATGTCTGCTAGTGTACGTTTCACAATTTCCTTAATTTCTCGTTTTACCTGCTACTGTTACTCAAAAAACTCAAAAAATTTGGGGTATCCGCATGTAGGTCGGACTTAAAATTTTCTTTATTTAATATTGTACCTTTTTTTTGGTTTTTTTATGTAGGTTATAGGCAAATTGCAGGTGTTGAATTTTAAGAAAAATCTTTTCGTCTTAGTTCATGGGGTTCGTCGGGTTTTTGTCAATGCCGTGTTGTTTTTAAAACAAAAAATGGTAACCCAAATTTTAGTAGGTAATCAGCACCCCCCCTTTTAAAAAGGTGTGGTGCCTACACAATAATATTTGTCAGGCAACCTATTTATGGTTGGGTTTCCACGGGGGGTTATAATTTAAATTTTTTGCTGTCAAGAAATAAAGGGGTTTGTGAAACGTACCATACCTGCCAGGACGCGTATTTACGTTCCATATCATTATACCGATAAATGCCATTCTATATTGTACCCCTTTTTTGTTAAAAAAAAAAATTACCCCAAAAATTTGGGGGAAAAATGTCCCCAAAAAACAAAAACTAGGGGCCCCCCGGGTTTTTTAAGCTCAGGTAGAAAAGGGCCCCAAGTAGGTACAATATACTCTCGGCCCCACCCCCCAAAAAATTTTTTCCCCGGGGTGCATTCATAAAATGGTCGATTATTTGACCTGGGACAGTAGTAAATTTTTTAGGTAATAGAAGTAATATTTGCTTCCCCAAAATGTCAAAAAAACGGCTTTAAGTTTAAATGAGATCATAATTAAGAATATGTTAATATTATAATTTTTAAAAAATTTTAAAAACAAGCGTTGATGATAGCGTTAAAGGGTTTTTTTTTAATGAAAGGAGTTGGAAAAATAAGAATCTATAAAATTTTAAAAAGAAAGTTAAAAGGGGGGGAGTTACTGCCAAAAACCCAAAAAACCAAAAAAAAAACTTAAATGTAAAAATTTCCCCCTCAAAAAATAGGTTTATGGGTTTTTATTTTAAAACAATCTTAACTTTGAACTTAATTCTAGAAGCTTTCCCCAAATCCCCTTTTTTTAAAAAATCCGTTAATTTTTTTTAAAAAAAATGTCGAAAAAACCCCAAATTTAATTAAGGGGGGTGAAATCGTTGAAGAATAAATCATCTTAAAAAAAAAAGGCCGTCCCAAATAAAACGAATTTACTACCTAAGAAAAAATTCTCAAGCCCCGTTTTTGAGATTTAAGTCAAAATTTTGAGATCTAAGTAAAAAATTTTACGCCTTCGTTTAAAAAGCGCATAGAAAATAAATATAAATTCATTTTTTGATTGCGCAGTTATTAATTTTATCATATTGTAAAAAATAAAAGGCCCTTTTCCCACTATGTTACATTTTTTGTACTTTTAAACTTTTATGATCTAAATGGCAATCACGAAGAAGAAAAAAAAAAATATTGTTCTGTTAAAAAAATGTAATTTTTTTTCGACATAAAAAAAATGCTTTTTCTAAAACCCCCGGGAAATTTTTACCCACATAAGCATTTGTTTAAATTTTTTAATTATATTTTTTTCTTAAATTAGTAAAATCATATGTATAACCCTTTTTTTTTTAAAAAAACAAAATAGAAACCAAGGAAAACGGAGCGGAGGTTAAACTTAAATTATGAAATACTACCCCAAAGTACCCAAATTGAACTTTTTACAAAATTTCCCATAAGACCAGGCGGGGTTTAAACACGAAAATAGTGTAGGAATAGTGCAGATGAGTAATGGTTTATTGGAACATAAAGGCTTTTTCGGAGGGTTATAGTATAATAAAGCATTGTTCTCTAGAAATAAATTAAAATTTTTCTGACCTATCTATAAACCTAGTAAAACCCGTCTTCTTTTTCCCCACGTTAAACATAACCACATCTTATGGTATGAAACTAAAAACCCAAAAAACCCAAATTTTTGAAAAAAACATAAAAGTGATTATTAAATGCTTTGTTAAGATGTCTTCCCCAAAAACCTTAATTAGATTTTTTTTTTTAAATTTATCCCCCTAAAAACCCTTCTTAGATTTATGTGTAAAAAAAACCCTTTTTTAAATTAAAACTCATTGGGGTTTTTCATTTTTTAATCCCCCTAAAGATAAAATATTCCTTTATGTTTTTAAGTCGTCTGTTTACTACCAATAATTTTTTTTTTAAAAAGCCTGATAGTCTTATATTCCTTTCCAAAAAAAAAACAGGGGGTTAAAATTTTAAAAGGGGGTTAATAAAATGGTTTAAGGTTAAAGTGTCTTTAAAATTTTTCATTAATTTTTCTTTTTCGGGGGGAAAATTAACCGAAAATAAAAAAGACGTGATTCAAGTTATCTTTTTAATTTTATTTTTAAAAATAAAAATTTTAAAGGGGGGGTTTTTAAAAAAAATATAAAATGTAATTACAAAAAAATTTTTTTAAAGCAATTTTAGCCCATACGCAAAATTTTAGGTTTTTAAAAAAACTTTTGATTTTTGCCCTTTTTTGGTATATTGCACCCGCTGTTTTGGACCCCCAAAATTATAAAAAAATTTTTAGTTTTTTAAAATGCTTTTTTCAATTAGCGCCCCTTAAATCTGTGATTTTCAACCCAATTGGGTTATTTTATATATATATATATATATATATATATATATATATATATATATATATATATATATATATATATATATTTTTATATATATAATTTATATATATATATATATATATATATATATATATATATATATACATATATATGTTTTTATATTAAAAAAATATATATATATATATATATATATATATATATAAAAAATATATATATATACAAAATATATGTCGTAGCCAGTTTTGTAAATTCGGCGGGCCCCAAAAACCAAAAACTAACCAGAACAAATAATAGTTTAAAAGGGGTTTTGTTTATAGCCCCCAAAATTTATTGCATCCTATTTGGGTCGAACCGCGAAATATACATTTATTGCCCCAAAACCCAAAAAAAAAATTTAAATTTTTACCTAGTTCTGGTTGGGTTTTTGGTTAAAAAATTTGGTTTTTTTTAAAAAGAAAAATTTTTTTTATCATATTCATCTATTTGAGAATTGGCTCTTTTTTTATCGGAATTTAAAAAAAGGCTAAGTATTAAAAAAATATTAAAGTCTACTATTTTTTGGCAAAAACCCCCTTTTTTAAAAAAAAAAATTTTTTAAAGTTCCCTTTTAAAAAAGGTCAAAAACCAAAAAAAAACCAATTTGCATCACATTCGCCCAAAATTTTTTTAATTCCCAAATTTTGGGGGTTTTTGAAAAACACACAAAAATTTTGGGGGCTCTTTAAAGAAAATTTGTCTAAAAAAAGCGGTTTCAAAATTTAAAAAATTTAATGCGGGTTTGGGGTTTGGCCCCAATTTTGCAACAGCGGGTTAATTGGCAAAAAAAGAATTATAGTGCACCTGCAATTGATCAAATGTTTAGAGAATGTGTTTTTATAACTTTTTTAAAAATTTTAGAGATAACACCACTTTTGGAATTATTTTTTTTTATTTTTTTTTTTCCCGACAAACCAGAAAAATGATGCAAAAGTCAAATTTTAAATAAAGTTTTTTTAAAAATTAAAAAATTCCTTTAGTTTTTTTTCAAGTATATTTTTTTTTTTTTACTAGTATACCATTAGAAGTCAATTATTTAAAAAAAAATTTTTTAGCTCACGAATATTTTAGAAGTTTATAATAAATATAAAATATATATATATATATATATATATATATATATATATATATATATATATATATATATATATATAACTATATATAATATATATATATATATATATATATATATATATATATATATATATATATATATATATTATATATAATATATATATATATATATATATATATATATATATATATATATATATATATATATATATATAAATTCTAGCCATTTTGTAAATTCGGCGGGAAAAACCAAACCAAAAACAACCCCAGAACTAGCTAATAGTTTGAAAGTTGTTTTTTCCCCGTCCCCAATGATTGCCCCCTTTTTGGGGCCCCAACCCCAGAAATATACATTTATTAGCCCCAAAAACCAAAAAAAAATTTTAAAAACTATTACCTAGTTGGGGTTGGGTTTTTTTGGTTAGTTGTTTTTGGGTTTATCTTCCTAAAATGTAAACCTTTATCTATTCATTTTTTTGAGAATGTGGCTTTTTTTTGAAAAACCAAAAGTTTAAAAATCCCAAAATATTAAAAAAAAAAATTTAAAGTCTACTTTTTGGAAAAAACCCCCTTTTTAAAAAAACGAATTTACAAACCCCCCCTTTAAAAACAAGGTCAAAAACCAACAAAACCAACTTTGCATCACATTCGACCAAATTTTTTCCCAAATTTTTGGTTGTAGAAAAACAAAATTAATTGGGCCCCTTTTTAAAGTTTGTAAAAAAATAAAGCGGTTTCAAAACTTAAAGTTTTATGCGGGTTGCGTTTGGTCTAACCCCCGGGGTTTTTAATTTGGGAAAAAAAAATCAGAATTATAATTCCCCGCAATTAAGATCAAATTTTTAGAGAATGTTTTTTTTAACTTTTTGATAATTTTAAATCCCCCACTTTTGGAATTATTTTTTTTTATTATTTTTTTTCTCGATCAAACCAGACAGTGATGAAAAATTAAATTTTAAATAAAGCTTTTAAAAAAAAATTTCCCTTTTTTGTTTTTTTAAAAATATATTTTTTTACCCCTAGTATCCATTAGAAGTCAATTATTTAAAAAAAAAAATTTTACTCACGAATATTTTAAAGTTTTTTAATAAATATATACATATATATATATATATATATATATATATATAATATATATATATATATATATATATATATAAATTTTTTAGTTACATAAAACCCCCCAATTTTCCCCGGATGCAATATATCTTATATTTTTTTTTTCAACTCTAGTTTACTAAAATTGGTATAATGTTTTACAAAATTTTGAAAAAATTTAAAATAACACAAAGTTTTTAAATTTTTTATTGTTTTAGGTAATTATATATTTTAAAAACCCCAATTAAAATAATACATATTGTTGATACTGTCAACAAAAATTTTTTTCTACAAAAGCTCTTTGTTAAACTTGTAGACTTGCTATTAATTATTCATTGAAAAATAAATTTTTTTTTTTAAAGAATAGTTTAAAAAATTTTTTTTTTAATAAACAAATATCGGATGTCAAATACATCACCGCCCCATGCCCTTTTGGAACAAGCTCTTAAAGAATACGACAGGGGAATTAGAAAAGGATTTTGTTTTCGATTACCCATCGTTTCTTACTGAAAAAAAAAGGAAATACAGATTGCAAAAAAAGACAAGAAAAAAACAAAATTTTTCCCCTAATATTATTTGTATTTTTAAAAAAACACAAGCATTTATTTAATAGAAGTTAAAAAATTGGATTATTCCCTTTTTGAAAAAAAGGAAGAAAAAAAAAATTTAAGGTACATTTAAAATTTTTTGCCATCGTTTGTCTAAAAAAGAAAAAAATTATAATATTTTTATTGTTTAATTTATTTTTTCCCCGGGTTTTCCAAAATAATATAATATAAATAAGTTTAACAAAATCCCGTTATATAAAGTTGTGTATTGTCAATTGTCTTTTTTTTCTTATGTCAAAAAATTTCCAGTATAATACACTCTATTAGGGCACCCCAGAAAAAAAAATTTTCAAAAAAATACATAGGTTACTGGGGAACGTTAAAAAAGGCTTTATTTATTGGTGAAAAATGTTGGTGAAATTTTCTAAACATAATTTTTTTTTTTCGGTTAAGAAGGTTTAGGGTTTTAAACAGTTAAAAAAAGAAAACCACGTCTTGAATAATTTTATATTTTGTTTTTTTTAACACCCCCACAAAAAGATACCATGTCAAATTTTTTTTGGAAAAAAAATTACATTTATTAAAATTAAAAACTAAACCTTTTTTAAGTTCATTAAAAAAAATTTTAGGTTTTTTTTAATGAAATTATTGAAACAATATTTTTTGTTAGATATTGTAACAAGAAATTTTTATTTTTTTCAAAAATAAAATCTTTATATTTTTTTTAAAAAATTAAAAAATTGATGATCGCCTTGTAGTCTACAAAAATGGCCCCCCATAATGTTTTCAAAAAAACGATAGTTTTCAAGTAACGGGCCCCAAAAAATCCCTTTATTTCATCTGCCCCTTTTTCCCCTTTTGAATGCAGCTATCTATGGATTCACCAAAAAGCGGGCGGACAAATTGTTTTTTTACCCCGGGGAATAATGTACATTTTTAATCATTCAAACTTTATCCTAAGGGGAAAAACCCCTTTTCCTATCATTGCTTTGGGGTTTGGGTTTATTCTGATTTTCTAGAATTTTTAAAAAAAAGGGGGTTAAAGTTTTTTTTTTTTTTGGAAAAAAACCCCTTAATTTATTTAAAAAAATGTTTTTTTTTAATTTTTCCCCTTTTTATAATAAGACATTAGCAAGTGCCCCAAGATCCCGAAAATTTTCTTCCCAAATTTCTTGCGTTTTGAAAAAAAAGTTTTCCCCCTCTACATTTTTTTTTTCTACCTACTACCACCCCATTAAAGGGGAATGTTATGGTTTTTTGGGGCCTTTTTTCAAAAAAATTTTGGGTTGTAAAAAAAATTATAAAAACCTTTTGGGTTTTTAAGGTGATCTTCTTTTTTTTCTGTACGTTAATTCTCAAAATTGCATATTTTTGGCGGGTTTCAGGGGGAAATCATTTTTTTGGGCTTTTGGGGGGGCCCTTTTCCCCGGTTCCCCCTTTTGGGAAACGTGATAAACTTTTTTGCTCCCCAAAAAATCCGCGAATACCAAAATTGCGCCACAAAAAAAAAACTTTTCGAAATTTTTTACAGCTTGACACTTTTGGATTTTAGGTCTTTAGTTGCTGGACTAAAAGCAAATTTATAAAAGATTATTCGTTTTAAGAACAAAAATAAGTTTTTAGTTTGGCATTAACACGGAATTTTATAATTTTTGTTTAGAAGTCATATCGTTTTTATTTAAAAAGGGAAATTTTTTGTAAAAAAAAATTAACGTTTTTAGAAAAAAACACAAAAACCCCAAATTTGAAGAATTCTATCAAAATTGGTTAAGTGATAGAAATTTTTTTAGTTTAATTCTTTAAGAAATTTCCAAAACAAAAAAATTTGGGCAAATTGTTGCAGGCAACGGTTTTGTACGTGTTAATTTTAACACAAAAAAAATTAACTTTAATTAAACTTTTTTTAAATTAAAAAAAAAAACTGCTACCCCTTCTTGTCATTTATTGACAGATGTCAGTTTCATCCTTAAATATTTTAATTTTTTAATATAAAAAAAAGATTTTGAAAAAAATAACATTTCCCTAAAAAAAAGACGCAATCGTATATTTCTTTAAATCATGATCATTGGTATTTATTTTGTAAAATTAAATTAAAAAATTTTTTTAAAAGAAAGAAGATATTTCTTTTCCATTAAATTCCTAAAACATATTTTTATATCTGCGTCTAAACTAAACTTCTATTAAGGAAATTAAAGCAGCAGCCAGCAAACACAAACTCTGCAGGCCCTTATAATCGATCTCGGGGCCCTTCGGGGGAACCCGCTTAACTCATGTATATTTGGCAATTCCGGAAATCTTATTTTCCTGCTACCCCTATCAAGGGGGCCCACCCAACCTTCCCCCATCTTGCTTCCGTCCCTTACCTTTTCTAATTTTCTGTCTTTTTCCTCTCCTTTCCGCCTTCCTTCCCCTTTTCTTAGTCGATATTCTCAGAGCGGCAGCTCAAACCTAAGAATCTGTCGAAAAGAAATTTCTAAAACATAACGTAGAGGAAAATTATTTGAAAAAGTATATAATTAAAAAAACTGGGGGTTTTTGTTTTTTAAAATTTCCAAAAAGGTAAAACTTGATTTGTAATTTTAAAAAAAAATATGAAAGAAACCTTTAAAAAACCATAAAAAAATTTCAAAAACCCAAAGACCAGTGAGTCGCGTTGTTAAATTTAGCAATGGACAATGGAAAAGTTAACAATGGTTTTAAAATTTTTAAAAAAAATTTCCCATTTTGACGGTTCCTCTAAAATCATTAATAACGACAATGACTTTTGTTAAACATTCAAAACCGTTTTAAACTTTAACAATTCTAAACCCCTTGCTAAATTAAAAAAAAAACAGTTGAACAAAAATATATCGCTTTGGGCAAAAAAAATTAATCATGGTTACAGACGCAATTGCCCCAATAGGGGCTTTATTTTTTTTTTTGCTTACGTCATTTCGAAATTAAAATGGCACGATTATTTGTAAAATAGTCTGTTTGTTATTGCTTATTTTATAGTTTAAACAATATTGTATTTATCCAGAAAACCAACTTTTTACAGATAATACCTTTAAAGGATTTTTAAAAAAATATTTATTGATTCAGTTCTAACCCTTAAAATTTAGGGATGACTAATATCGGAATAACTTGGTTAATATCCCCCAAAAATTTAAAGTATTTTTAAAACGGCAGTTAATTATTTTTCTTATAAATCCTTCTTAAGTTATTAATGAGAACTTAAAAATTCACTAATCAGCGATCTCCCACTGAATTTTTTTTTTGGATCTTGTAAAGTTATTCCTCAATAAACACAATTGAAATTTTTTTAAGCATTTTTATAATAGTTAATGTCGTTCTAAAAAATGTCCCTTTTTCAATTCAATTTGTCTTAATCATAACATTTGTGAAAGTTAAAAAAGGCAAAGTTCTTCAGGTGCAAACGAGTTTGAATCCCCGGGCCCCAATGGAAGACTACTATTAAAAGAATTGTATTATCACAGTTGTTTCCCCATTGAAACAGAACTTCCAGCAGGAAACCTCTGAGCACTTCGTAACTCTGGAAAATCAAACACCGCTTAAGTGTGATTCAATTTAAATTTTTTTTGCCGACTAAGGGAAAGGGGGAAAGTTTTTAATTACTGCATACGACAATTCATATAAAAAATTAAAATATTTTCGATGAAAATTTTTGTTTTTTATTTTGAAAAAAAATTGCCCATGTTTCCCCGGGGTAAAAAAAATGTCCCGTAAAAGTTCCCTAAGATTACAGGTTACGAACTCGTACAGTCAGCACATAAATCCCGCTGATCTGTTTGGGGGGGGGGAGTCAGGCAGTCAAGAGGTTCAATAAATTTTAAAGATTGGGGACATGGTTGACGGAAATGTGCAAAATGGGTTAAAATCTGCAAGTATAGTAGCGCCCCCTTTAACTGTAGACAATTTTTTTGTACTGTGATAAAAATAAAAAAATTTTTTTAACTGCCAAATTTTAAAGATCCCAAAAACAGGCTTCGTAATTGAATTAAAATTGAAAAAAAACATTTAATTTTTCTAAAAATTGGATTACTTTAATTAATTACTTTTCTGAAAAGGTAATTATATTTAATTATAATTTGGAAATAAAGAATTAAATTAATTTTTACAACCCAATAATTCAATTCTTGAAGGGTTTGATTCCATAAAGAATTGAATTAAATAATTTTAATTAGATAATAAATAATTAAAACTACGAAAAATTTTTACCTTTCTTTACGGAATAACTGCCGGAATTTGGAACCAAAAAAAATCTTGAAACAGGGGGGCTTTGAATCCGGGAAGCCCCCTTGCCCTTTAGTATTTTGATTGATCCCTCCCCGTTTTTTTTTTTTTTGGAAAAAATTTTGTTGGTGGATAAAAAATTTTTTTGAGTCATTTTATATTAAATTTGCTGAAAGCAGTTTGAATAGTGTGACGTGTGGGGTGATGCTATTTATGATGAATTTTAGTATGTGAATATTTTTTTGATTGTTATCGTTAATCGTAATTGCAAAATATTTAATTACTTTTATTTTAATTGATAATTAATTTTTTAACAAACTTTATAATTGGTTTTGAATTTAGTACTTAGAATGATTGGGTTTTAATTGTTCTTTTTAAAAGTAATTGCGACAACCCCCAAAAAGGGAGAAATTTTTTTGTATTTTTCTGTCTTTTCTTATATCTTTAATAACTATTATAAGTCTAAAAGGTATTTTTTAAAATAAATTTATTAGTTATAAAAATTCTTTAAACTATGGTTATTTTCCCTTTGCGTTTTTCCTAAAAAATAATTAGACATGGGGTTTATTGGTTATCTAAATTCTATTTTTTTTTTAATCAGGGGCAAAAAAAATTTTTTTCCTTTTACCCCAAAATTTTAATCTATGAAGACTTTTTAAAAAAATGGCCCCTTTCTGTTTTGAACCTTTTTATTCTTTGTTATTTTTTTAATCCAACCATGTTTTTGAACTATCAAATTAAATCAATAGTTTTGATTTTTTTTTTTGTCTTGTTTTTACATTGTTTTAATCTGTAGAAAAAAAATCCTTTTAAACAGTCTTACGTCCGGCAGTTTTTTGACAAAAATGTTATTTTTTAAAAGATGCGATGTGACGGACATATTTCGATATCAAAGTTTTAAAATTTTATGTCGTAGTCTTTAAGAAAAATTTTTTCATCATGAAGACCCCAATTTTTTTGTTTTTTGGGGGTTCATGTTAAATAATCAAGCTAAAAATCTGACGCCGTTTGTAATATTGTTTAGTAATATAAACAAATGTAAAATTGGCAATTTCTGAAGAAGGGGGTTGGTTTGATTGTTTTTATTGATCTTTAAATTTAAAAAAAAATTAATCGTGATCGTTTTAAATTAAGTCAGGTTATTTTCGCACAATATCGAAACACCATGAAAAACGTAGGCATATCTTGAGCCTGAAAGTTTTTTTACCATGGCTAATTTTCTTAATGATTGATTGCTTCTGTGCTGAACGTCTACGAAATTATTATTTAAAAAATCACAATCAAACTGGTTTATTTTTAAGTATTTATTATGTTGTTCATTATTACTTTTGATTTAAATAGTTTATAGTAAATAAACGGGGTTTTTGCTTTTTTTTCATATAAAAAAAAAATTTCTTAAACCCCGGTTTGTTTGAATAGTCTTACACCTTCAGGAAATTTCATTTTAAAAGAACCAGAATTAATGCGTGAAATTGAATTTTCCCTTTTTGCTACTTTAGAGGGCTAAATTTAAATTATGAACATCCGCGCATCAAACAACGTTTCAATTTTCTTTAAAAAAAAAACCATTTGGGGAGAAAATTGGTTTTGAAACAGGTTACTTCACCATTTTAAAAATCAAATTTTTTTTGGTTTAATATCATAACTTGCGCAAAATAGTGTTCTATAAACACAATTTTTATTATTGATTTTTTATAAAAAAAAATAAAAACAAAAACTTTTATAATAAAATATAGTTTAAAAACACTAAATGTCTAAAAACCAAACAACCCCCTTAAAACCCCCCTTTGCTCCGTCCTAACCCTGTTGAGGTCTTAGGGGGAAGCAGGATTCTGGACCTAATGGTTTTAAACCCCGGGGGCCGTCGAAAAAAAGGAAAGAAATCAGGTTAAAAGGGGGAAAGGCAAGTAAAAAAAAAGGGCCCCAGCATGAGTTGAAAAAGGGGGGAAATGTAATTAAGATTAGTCATGGTCATTACGGAAATTAGATGTTTTCAGGAAGGGAAAAAAGAACAATAAAGCCCCAAAAAAAAAGGTTGAAAATTTTTGTAATTTAAATAAACGGGTTTAAAAAAAATCTAATATTCTTGTAATAATAATAATAGCAGTCTTGCAATATTGAAACACTAACGATCTTTGCCCTATTAAAACACCTTTTATTGTAATTGAATGCAGATAGTAGGCGGATGCATGACCGCTTTTTTTGGGCCGTGGAATGTGGTACTGATTACTTACAATGTAACCCCTGTAAAAATGAAAACAAGAGACGTTACTGGGAGTATTAAAAAAGGTAGATAATTGTATCTAGGGCCCCCAGTACCTTGTTCCCCCACAAATAACGTGAAATGAAACTTTTTTTTTATACAGACTTATGTAAGCTTTCCTTTAAATAAAAATTTACAAGCCTCGTTAGAGTCTGTAGTTATTCAACATCGTATGAAAAGTAACTAGATGAATAATCGCTTGAGAATCTAAAAGGGGGGGGTATGTATTTGTGCTGAAGTTTAAACGTTTGGTCCCGTATGGATAACATTACCCAAATATTAAAAACGAAAATGATTTAAGTAGTAGTAGTTATACTGTTTGAGGTTTACTATCATTTTTTTTAATATGGCCGTAAAATAAAAAAGGCATTTTTTCGTTACTTAAACAAAGTTTTTTGAAATACCGAAAAAGAAAAAAAATAAACAGCTTTAAGAATCTGATGCACAAATTTTAAGCCGGGTTTCCCCTTTGCGAACGTATCTGCCGCACGACAACGAAAGTATACGTTGGGGTTTTTTGGGGCGTGAATAATTTTATCTACGAAAGCTTTGGTTCCGGAAAAAGGGTTTGCCCCCTTTTTCTCAAAGGAAATTCCCACATCGTTTTGGAAGGGCGTATATGAATAAAATACGAATGAAAATAAAATTCGGAACGAAGGTGAAAACCCTTTTTACGCATACGTTTGTTAAATGTGGATTCAGGCCATGTCAAACAAAATTCCCTTTTTTTGGGCCCCTTTCGTTTGTTACCATGCGGCTGTATCCCCTTCGCTAAGTGAATCCCCCTTTTGACTTTATTAGAAACTCTGCCGCTTAAAAAAAAAAAGTTTTAAAAAAAGGGAAAATTTGGGTTTTGTAGCCTTTTTTATCTTTTTTTTATTATAAACGCCTGCTTCTGGTTAAATACGTGTATTTAATCAGAACTAATGTATATTGTCTGTCAATTTAAAAACCCGTTTTTGGGTAAATTTATAATAAAAAAAAAAGTAATAATATCAGTTTATATTCGTTTTGCAAAATTTAGTCAACTTCTGGTAAATTTCCCCAAAAGGGGTAAAAGCCATAAAAAATGCTTGCAGAGTACCACATGCCAAAACAATAACTACCCCCCCTTGACTATTTCTTTCTTTATGGGTAAATATGAAAGATCCCCGAGTGCTACTCTTGATTACTAAAAAAAAAAAAGACGTCAGCAAAAGGGGGGATTTAGAACGCTTCTTCCCAAAATTGAAATTGGGTTTAAAAAGTTTTATGGGACTTTCTAATTTTTTTAAAATTGAAGTATA
Source organism: Listronotus oregonensis (assembly GCA_019359885.1). Taxonomy (NCBI): domain Eukaryota; kingdom Metazoa; phylum Arthropoda; class Insecta; order Coleoptera; family Curculionidae; genus Listronotus; species Listronotus oregonensis. The sequence continues at coordinate 161,176 of JAHBCN010000453.1, read as the reverse complement.
TAGTATATATATATATATATATATATATATATATATATATATATATATATATATATATATATATATATATATATATATATATATATATATATATATATATATATATATATATAAAAAACTTTTATTTGATTTTTTTTAATTTTTTTTTTATTAATCTTTAAAAAGGCAATATTCCTTTTTTTTTTTAACTTATGTTTATAATATGACCCAATAGTTGCAGTACCCCCAAACCCCCAATTTTTGTTAATTGGCCTCGGTAGCGAATTTCCCCTTCAACCTTATTTAGCTCGTGGTAGTTACGAAGTGCGCCGATCTTTGAAACTTTACCCCCCGGTTCAGCGCGCAATGGGACAAAGATGGAATCTGTAAGACTATAAAATTTTAATTCAAAATAGAGACGCACACAATAAATCATATTTTATTATAAAAACAAAATACAAAAAATAAATTTATCGAGTAAAAAAATAATCAAAAAAAACGGTTGCGGATATCATTTTTAATGCCCCTTCCATGTGATTTAGCATTAGGTCGATTTCAGGATTAACTGCTAAATTTTGTTTATTTTTCTACTTCTTTGCTAATTTGAGGGGCGTCCTGCTGCATTCTTTTTGATCTCCTTCATCAAATTTTGGCGACATACCGCGTTGAACATTGTTAGGACAGTTAAACATACCGGTTTATTTTCGCGAGAAGCGGTAACGAAAGGGGAAGGTGCTCTGACGTCAGTAACCGTCGTTCTTTGCCCAGAATCTACCGCTATCGCCACTAGTCAGGAGGAGCGTTAATAATGGTTATGTCAAGTTTCAATTCAAAATAATGGAGGATTCGCGGCTTTTCTATTGTTTTGGTTCTTGTGATGTTTTGTTTTTAGGGGTTTAACAACTATTTGGATTGCAGATTTTTTTTTTTTATTAATTAATTCCCAAAGGACAGATTTAATTATATTTAAATCAAAAAAGGAAAAAATTAAGTTGTTATGTTGGGCTGAAAACAGCTATTCTTATTAAATGAAAAATTTTTTTATTTTTATTTTTTCGACTTATTTCTTAGCTCCCCAAAAGGGACCCATTTAAATTTAAACTTAAAAAGTGTATTAAACGGTTAAATTAAGTTGACATATAAACCAGAAATTAAAAACAGGTAAAGTTCCAAAAAAAATCCTTCTTGTCACACCAGGTCAATTTTTGTTGTGAAATAGATCCTGGTTCAACGAAATTTTTCTTTTAAAACCTTGTTTCAATTTCCCATAAAATAAAATTGAACAAATGTTACTTTTTTTAATTTACCTTTTTAATAATATTAGGGGGAGATATCTTTTTTTTAGAATTCAAATATTTTTAAAAAATTCCTTTGCTCAACTTCAATTTCCCTCAAATATTAGTGACAGTGGAATTTTGGCTCAAACCAAAGAGTTTAATTGTGATTTAAAATTATAGATTAAAAAATCACCACATATCTAGTTTGTGGTAAAGCCTCTGAAAACTTGGATATCCAATTTTTGATATCATTGAGTAGATCCTCACTAAACTTTGTTCTAATCCTTAATAACATTTTCAAACCCTTTTTGTTTGGTTCTCAATTTTAAAATACCACCTCAAATGCCAAAAGTTCTTTGAGTTCTGACATATTACATAAAAAAACTCGCCAAAATAAAAAAAATTTTCCGTGTGGGGTTTAAAGTCGTTCATTTACAAACAATCAACCTAAATAATAAAAAAACCAACCCAATTCGTTGAAACGGGGTTGGAAAAATTCTTAATCGGAACGGAAACTTGAGCGAGACCGCAATAAAGGTTGGTATAAGGGGGTTACGCGCCGGTAACCTATAAAATATTTTTAATAATTTTTTTAAATTATTTTTTTTTTAAATCGATTTAGTTTTTATACTAGTGTTTATTTATTTTTTTATCCCATGGTGTTTTGGGGAATTTTTTGTACTACAAGTGCTTAAATCAAACAGCCGGGCACGGTCAGTAACTGGATGAATGATAAGGGTGACATGTGATTTTTAAACCTTCTTTTTTTTTTCCGGAGGAAACATTTTTCCCATTTTTTTTTAATGTAAGTTTTTTTTTAATTTTATAGGGAATATAAAAATTTGTACATGTTTCTAATTCCTTTTTAATTAATTTTGGTTTTGATCCACTTCCCCGATTATTCTGCGGGAAAAAAGCTGTAAAAATTATATGCAGTTCTAACAAAACACGGTCATTTGTAAGGAACATTGGAAATTTGACAATAAATCCCATGAAACTCAGGCAAACACTAATCTTAAATTTATGACACGAATTAATAACAGTTGTAAATACAGCCAACTGGTCTCAACTCCATGTCTTTGTTTGGTTTCTTTTCACAAACATTATACATATATAGAATAAACTTTAACTTTAATCCCGATTTACAACTTTGGTACGACGAATACCAGAAATAAGTTCAGGAAATTAAGTGGAAATGTTTACGGTCCGGATAATTTGTTTGTTTTTCTTTTTTGTTTTAAACTGAAGGCCTTAATTGGAAATTAAAAATAAGTATTTTGTTATATTTTTAAGGATTTTTCGACTAGTGGGACATTGTGACACATTTTTCACCACAAGAAATAATTAAAGGTAAAATACAAAAACAAAACTTCATTTTTTAAATCTCTAATGATAACATTATTTAATAAAATACTATTTTCAACCGAGCTTAAAAACAAAGAGATTCGCTATTCGATTTATATGTGTTATAAATTAAAATCATATTTTTTTACTGATATAGGAAGTGAAAAATCTAAGTAGGTAAATTTTTTACTACAGCCTATTCTTTCTCGAACAAGAAAAGTATAATTATTTTATTTTTATAGACCTTTTTTTCGCAGCAACGTATACCTACATATATAGCTAAATGAAACGAATTGCTTTGTTATCTGTACTGGTTTAAATCAGAGATAATACTACTACGGATAAGATGAACCATTCAATGCTATATTTTTGATACCCCTAATGGACTTTGGCTAACGCGAGCCGATGTCCATCGAGACATTTTCGCGCTAAGCATTTCAATCCTTGAACGAAAGTTAAACAGTGTTGCCGCAGGCAATTTACTATTAGCGTGATGAAACGCACTAAAATACACAACCCGTTTAGCCGCCCGCTTTCGCTACTTCGTATTCCGAATAAGAGTACAAGCGACAGACATTGGCAATGTCGCACATGGTTTCGTCCTCGTTTCGCTGGGGCAGGGAGTTACCGACTTAATTTTATTCGCATTTACGGAAGCATTGATATCTCCGAACTGATTCAAAACGCCCCATTTAAATGAACCATCTATCCGTAGTAGTATTATCCTTGTTTAAATACAATAATAAAAAAGAAAGGAACTTAGTCTACTTAACTATGTTAATATGTACTACAAATACATAGTAATGTTTTTTAGACGGTCCTCCATAATGAGTACTTTCCAATACGAATCTATTTTTTTTTATCTTGGGACAGTTCACGAAGGTTTACAGCCCAATTACCATCGTACCATGGATGTCTTAAAAAAGGTAAAAGAAAATTAATTACCACGGCACTTAAAAAATTGAAGATATAGAGGAAAAAGAAGCCCTTTTGCAGGCAGCAGGTTTTGCAGTCTAGATACTCTAGGGATAACGAGCGGGCAGACTTAAAATTTCGGGGCTTCTCTAGATTAATTACAAAGGGATGCATAAGAGCTGATGTAGAAGCAGTAAATATACCTAAAAAAGAGGGACAGGTTCCTTACAGTTGATTGGTGAGCTAGAGAAAAAAGCTTTCCTTTAAGATTTGAATATAATAAGGCTTCTCTTCTTGAAATCAAAAATGTCAAGCTTTATGGAAGCGTCATTTCCCAGATCTCTGAAGAGTGTGAATTATAAACATATGGAACTTTTTCAGAGGTCAAAATTACAAAAAAAGGGAATATTTAGAGATATTAATACCACAAATTTAAATAAAAAAGTCCTGATTTTATCAGATTGTAAAAGTCATGGACGTGCGCTTCAAAAAGACCTTTTAGTATTAAAATGACATTGCTGTGACTTCTTACAATTTTTTAAAATCTTTATGATAGTCTGCCATGGCTTGTATAATGCCTAAATACTTGATTTCGTGGATGCGTAACCCATTTTTCACCAGTCCTGTCAACAATGTGCTATAGCAAATAAACGAAATATATTTTGTGGATTATTTTCTAGATAAAATATTTAAAAAAAAACTATATAAATACAAAGCAATACAATTAAAACACAATTTTTTTCCTGCTTGATCATGATGATTGAACTTCTTGATTTAAAAAAAAACATTTTTTTCGTGGGAACAAAATATGGTGAAAACATACAACTCTCTGCAAAATTTAATCATTATTTCTTAGTTTCTTTACCCGTCTTTTTTTAAACAATGTTTTTTGTGGAGATATTTGTTAAGCTGCAGGTAAAGTTAAATTAAACTTGTTAATACATGTCCAGTTATTTAAATTAGTTGTTTCTTATTAATTCCACTAACGTTAACATTGACACCACGGTTTAATTTTTCTTGGGTATTAATGCCTGCACCAGATGCCTATTATTGAATTTACGTAGACGTAGTATTTCTACAAACAGAAATATTTGCACTACTTTTTTATTAAAACCTATAAATATTGGTATGTTGAAAAATCTCTCACAATCAACGTTGTTTTCTCCTATATATGTTAGAGTCAAACACCGAAATCTGTCATTCTCTGAAATGACTCAGTAACAAAGTTACCAATAGCGGATATTTAATTTGGATAAGCCTGTACATTAGGATTGGTATGATTGGCCGCTAACTATTAGATATCCATTTTAAAGCTTCGCCCTCATCCATGCTAAATTATAAAAGAATATATAAAATATCTTTTCTTATCGTATGTATCCTTTGGTTTTTTAAACTCATCATAGGAAAGTGCTGTAGAGCTTAATTTCTTTTTTTTTTCTGAACTTACAGCTTTTTTTTCGTAACTCTATTGCTTCCTCATAAATTATATAACTGAATGGGTTTATTTTTCTATTTATTTATTAAACTATTTTTTTATTTTTATATCAAAACTGGTCTGGTTTATGCTAGGGTGGGCTAGTCACTATTTCACCAAGTATAAGTGGATGCTATTGAGGGTGTACAGAACAACATATTTTGCTTGGAAATTTTTTTCTCGAATGATATACGACAAGACTATTTCACGAGAAAACAAGTCAAATTTAAGCTAGAAACACAATGTTTATCGTCAGACCTTTCAGACTGACAATAGTTTTTTAACCTAACAAAATTTTGTCGCTGATAAACCATCATGTTGCTAAGTGCAGTAAGAGTTTTGCCAGTTGAAAACAGGTCGTTGCTACGCCAATTTACCAATTTAAAACACTCTAGTGAAATTAGTCATGCTAAATGAAGGACAAAGTGTAAATAAATCTGTACATTTTCCCGTGGCGCAAAAATGCAGAGTCTTCGGGATGGCTTTCGAGCGAAAAACAGTTTATCGACATTAACAGGTGGGAAAGAGACGAGAATGGCCCCTCAAGGCAAAATGGTTTCCCGCTAATATCTGCAAAATATGCGAATTGAAAAATTTTGTTAAAAAAATGAAGATCGCCTTGTAATCTACAAAAATGGTTCCTATGATTTTTTTCGAAAAATCGATAGTCTTTGAGATAACGGGACCCAAAGGTCCCCTCATTTCAGCTGCCGCTCTATACCGCTAGAATACCGCTATCTTCATGGATTCACTTATAAGCGGGCGGACGACGAATTGTTCCATTACTTGGGCAAATTGTGCGTACATTTTTTAATCATTCAAAGTTCATCGGAATGGGAAAACCCGTACCAATCATTGCATATGAGTTTGGGTCCATTCTGATTTTTCTAGAATATTAGAAAAAAGCGGTCAAAGTTTTTTTTCACAATATTTTGAGAGTATCTTATTAATTTATTAATATTTTTTGAAAAAATGGTTTGTCATTAACATTTCTTTTTTATAATGAGACCGTAGCAAGTATTCAATGATCCCAAAAAATTTTCTTCACCAAATATCTTGCGTTTTAATAAAAAACTGTTTTGCCCATCTGCATTTTTTAGCCTACTACCACATCTAGTGGGCAATGTTATCGATTTTCGACGGCCGTTTTTGCGAAAAATATTGGTGTTCCGAAAAAATTGGTAAGGATCATTTTTGTAGATTTCGAGATGATCTTTATTTTTTGTCCAAACAAAAATTCTTTTCTCCACATATCTTGGCAGATATCTCATTTTTGGGACTTTGGGGGGGCATTTTCAACGGGTTCCCACGTCGGAATCAAGATAGACTTTTTCTCGCTCAAAAGCATCCGCGAAGACCTAAGAATTGCGCCACAAATGAAAACTGTACAGATTTATTTACAGCTTTGGGTACTTCAGTTACTGGACTAAATAGTCTTTGTACATTATTGTATTTAGTGCGATATTTAAACCATGCAGAGACCTGATTTTACTGAAAATCAATGAAACGAGAAATATAGCCTATATTAAGTACCTACCAAATCGACTATTGAGATGCTTGACAAATATATTACAGGCTTTTCCCATATCGATAGACAAATCTTATCTCCTATTTATAGGTGCATTGGATTAACCAGAATGCTCTTAATGTAATATAAAATGCAATGTTCCAATTTACGTATACATAAAATCAACCGTAATAGAGTTAGGTCTGCAATCACATCTAAATAGAAGATTAAACAGAAAGTTGTTATTTCAAAAGCTCTCTAAATATACTGTCTTTCACAGAAGCGGCATTAATCCCATCTTTTATTTTGCGCGACAAATTGCGTAATTAAAGTCAACTTAAGCTCTAATTAGATATCAGACCATGAGGTGAGTACTTTTGCTGAAGATGAACATAGGCGGCTGTAAATTTTACTTAAATTGTATTTATTATTTAACATGTTTTAGTAACACATTATTTAAAATAAAACCTGTTTTTTGTTTACGCTAGATCTTATACCTGCACCTTTCGTATACCTACCAAAAAAGACGAAATAATTGTGCCCGGTCTTCTAAGGGAAAAATCGTTAAAAATGCCTGAGTAAAATAAAGTTTTAATGACATTTTTATTAAGACTTGGTTAGTTAGAAGTCCCTAAATAATTTGAAGCGTTTGAGAAAAAATCCAAGCGCATTAACTGTATTAGCTTTTATTTGACCAAGTTAATGAAAAATTTAAAGGGTGAAATGCAAAAATTGTGCTTAAAAAATATATTTTCTAAATTTACTTTAGGACACCTAAACATGAAAAGTCATGGTAGCAACCAACCCTTGTTTTTTTTTAATTTAAGGATTGGTAGGAGGGCTACCCCACCATCAGTAATAAAATAAAAATATTACGCGCATATATTAAAAAAGATTATATATATATATAATATATATATATATATATATATATATATATATATATATAAAATATATATATATATATATATATATATATATATATATATATATATATATATATATATATATATTAATATATACATCTTTTTAACATTATGTTAATATTTTATTATTACTGATGGGTAGGTGGCACATCCTTAAATTAAAAAAAAACAAGGGTTGGTTTGCTACCATGACTTTCATCAAAAAATGAAGAAAAGAGCAATATTTTAAATGGAACACCCTGTATATTATGACATATTATAAAAGACAATTAAAATCCTTTGCAAATAATATATTATGTTCCTTTAACTAAATGGTTAAAAATTCGTCCATTGATTTAACTTTAAAATCAACCTATTTTATGTATGAAAAAACTTTTATAAACCACCAGAAGTATGTGTAATGGGCATCCTATATACAGTGTCATAGCTTAGATGGTATTGGAGGAACTCGAGAATAAAGTAATTGTGGAACTGGATTTTCGGCTTCTTTTCTTTTTTAGATATGTGGACGATTGTCTAACAGCAGTTCCCATAAATAAATGTGACTATATTTTTAACTGTCATAACGCCTTTTACGAAAAACTTAAATTTACCATAGAATTAGAAAACGACAGTAAAATAAACTTTCTAGATATAACGTTACACAACAAAAACAATAGTGTTAAAACAGAATGGTATACAAAAAAAACTTAGACTGTGATTGTCGGCCTTGCCGACAGAGCTATAAAACTGAGCAGCTTGGTATACCAACTTAAGGCTATCAACAAAGCTAAAGATATTCTCATCAAAAGAGACATTTTTAATAACAGGCTGCAAAAAGCAAACACCCTAACCTAAATACAATGGGTGAAAACTCAATTAAATATCTATCCATCCCAGATGTGCAAGATCCCTCGAAGAGTTTACAAACAACCTTAGAAAAACATGATCATTTTTAACACAAAATACTATAACCTCTAAATCTTAAAAAACTCATACTATCTACCAAATTTCATGTAACGACTGTCTTAGTGTCTATATTGGCCAAACAACACAATATCTCAAAAATCGATTAAACGGACATAAATATGACAAGAAAAACAAAACAGCTTTAACAAAACACAAAAAATAAATCAAAGCATACTTTTAATTATCAAGACACATAAATTTTAAAAACAGAACCAAATAAAAAAGAGAATTTCTGGAAATGCTTTTCATTAAAAAAAGCACTAAAATTATGTAAAGGATAAAACAGACATTAAAAACCTAAGACAATGTTACTACAACGTTGTTAATTAATTTCAATTTTGATGTATCATGCAACATTATTTTTCTCACTATATTCACAATTAAATAATGTAATAAGTAATAATAACTTCTCTTAAAAAATTAACGTATTTTCATGTTTAACCATGGTAGCGAAATAAAAACAACGAATATCATCCTTTATATTTTATGAAACTGTATCCAATATCAATTTCAATTAAAAAAATCATGTGTGTAAGTGACTTTTAATATTATTAATGGACAAATTTCCTTCTAAGGTAAGCCGAAAGATCGTCTGTAATGTAAATTTGTTATGTCATCTTATTTAACAAAAAAAAATAATAATGTAACCGCCATATTATTTTTAGACATATTGACAATGATGAAGGCTTTTGCCGAGAAGTCTGTAAAATAAACAACTTTTTAATTTCAAAATAAATTTGGACCAAATATCCCAAGGTTCTCACGAGTTTGCAATAAAAACGATACTATTTCGGTAACCTGTGTGTTGTTGGCCTGAGAAGGACATATTGTTTGTTGACGTTTTGATGAGATCACACTTATCTTCTTTTTGAACTTCTTCGGACGGTATTCGCGAATGAAAAACACCGTCAGAAGAAGTTCAAAAAGAAGATAAGTGTGATCTCATCGAAAGGTGAACAAACAATCTGTCCTGAGGGTAACAACATACGGGTCACCTTGTATTTTAAATTGTTAGAGCAATAAAAATCGAATAAACCATTCTCCTTTGAAAATACCATATTTGGCAACATTGGTGTTAAAATAGTGACATCGATGTTTCCAGTGTTAAATTAGTGTTAGCAGATATCCATAACAGGGAACAATTTTTTCTGACTGTTTATATAGTCTAGGAGAAATCGGCGCATAGTACCGAAAACTATTCCACCTCAATTTTCTTATATGATCTTCTTTAAATTGTCCTACTGATGATATAAATGCATGTTGCCATGGCGCCATCTGGTGCCCTATTGTTTAAAGCAAAATTGTTTAAACAATTGCAGGGAATTGTTATTTTTTAACCGAACAATTTTTTTCATATTTTTCATTGAAATACAAATAAAAATGGTCCCATGCCTTTTTACGATATAAGTTAATATTTTTGGAAATATGAATTTTTGAAAAGTTCGAAAAATCTCAAATTTAGTTACTTTTGGCCCATGAAAAATATATATTAAAAAAATAAAACATAAAAAATATATTTTTTATTCTTTATACAATAGTTAATAATATTCTTAATTGAGATTTAAAAATAATGTATGGTTTATGCAGGTTTTTTGATTGTTTATTAAGCGCGCTCACAAGTATGCGTCCCTTATCTTAAAGTATCGCCGTCTCTCTGACTCATACGCTGCATCGGCCCCTCTGTGTCCCGAATCCTTATTTATCCACTAACTTAAAAACTAGTAACTTTATCAAAATTGTTAAAAAGAGCAATCTTAATAATAATCTTATTACCTACAATTTGTTTTTATAAGTTTTTTTCCTGAAATTTCACAAAAGTTATTGGAGCTTTATTTTACTTGTATGCGCGAGTAATAAACAATCAAAAAACCTGTATAAATAATAATATTTTTTCAAATCTTAATTAGGGATATTATTAACTATTGTATAGAGAAGAAAAAAAATATATTTTTTATGTTTTACTATTTTTTTAATATACAGGCTGATTCCTAAGTTGACGCTTTTTTTAACTGTGTATAAAACTCGTTAAAATAAGCAACTTTTTTAAATAACATTTTTTAAAAAACCTAAAAATGATAAAGCTAAATAAATTTATTTGAAAGTGTGGATGGTGCGGGCCTGAGCATAAATAAATAGTTTATTTCTTATTTACGCTTGTTTTTTGTGTCGTTTCTCACGCCGTGAGTCAGTCGTATTGCCTCCCGAACAAGGCGAGAATAAATTTTAATTTTAAATCATTGTTAAATCGCGAAAATGACACAATCTAAAAACAATAAATACGTGGATTTGTTCTTATTAATTTATGGAAAGTCTCGTTAATCTGCAAACGTTGCTTCGAGATTGTACTCGCGACGCCCGCAAGGCTTATTCTGGACCCAAGAACTCGGGTAATTGCAAGTCAGGTCGGTTTAAGTAAAAAAAAGTGTGGAAAACATTACGGGAAAATCACGTTTAACGTGTCCAAGCACCACAGCCGAATGACTTCTTGGGAGGTGACAAGTTACTTAAGACAGGACCGTATGCGCCACAATAAATTAATGTAACTTCCTTATTTTTTAGTATTTTAAAAAAAGTTATTTAAACAGTTGTTTATTTTAATGAGTTCTATATACAGTTAAAAAAAAGCGTCAACTTAGGAATCACCCTGTATATTTTTTCATGGGACAAAAGTACCCAAATTTAAAAATTCATATCTTCAAAAATATTAACTTTATCGTAAAAACTCATAGGACCTTTTTTATTTGTATTTGAATTAAGAATATGAAAAAAATTTGTCCGGTTAAAAAATAACAATTGCTTGCAATTGTTTAAAAAATTTCGGTTTAAACAATATGGCACCAGATGGCGCCATGGCAACATGCATTTATATTATCAGTAGGGTAATTTAAAGAGGATCATATAAGAAAATTGAGGTGGAATAGTTTTCGGTACTCATACGCCGATTCCTCCTAGACTTATATTATTAATTACAACTAATTATAATGTAAAAAAAAATTCTGTACTCCTATGTAGGTACCTTTTTGATTTTGGCAATTTAACAAAATAGAACGAAATAATAGTTTATTTATTCAATTACACCGAATGTATTTTGTCGGCGCCAATGCAAATGAAACGAATAACGTGGGAGAAATATAGGGGTTGAAAACTTAGATAGAAACGTACCTACTCGAACCAATCATTACGTTTTCATTAACTCCACTAACTGGATCAAACATGCAATTCGGAGAAATACCGCAAACACTTCATCAATTGGAATAGGAAGTCGATTATAGCTCCTAAGATATTATTCAGGGATTATGCTGTATAATTTGGACAGTAGTATTGATTTATGTAGTTATATAATAAGCGTTTCATGTTTTGATAAATTATTAAAGTGGATCTAGATATACATCCGATTTAAGGAAAGACCGATCCATGGGGAGTAATACGATATAGATCTTAAGTTATGTATAATCTATAACATTGAAATGCTTAACATAATACGATATACGAAATATGAAGTAAACCTAATAATTTGGATTGTAGAACATTTTTAATAAACCGTTATTAAAATCATTGCGTCTTAATAGTCCGAGAGGCCACCGCAAAAAAGCTAGACAATAAGAAAGACGCATGAAGCATTTTTTTTATATTACTAAGGACTATAGTCAATTCAAAACTGCACTGCTGCCTCAGCACAGCGGGTTTAAATAGCATTTTTTTTACCTAAAAAAATCGGAAAAAAATATGTTTTTTTAATATAACTCGAAAACTATTGTTTTAAGGAAAAAAGTTATATAATCTAAATTAATGACCTAATAAAACTGCGTCATTTTTAATATAATATTTTTTGTAGCCTTTTTTGTTTTAAAGACAATAACGATTTAAATTTAAAATAAAAACATAAATATCTCAAAAACTAAAAGAGTTACGAAAAAATATATAAAACAAAACAATATGTTTTTTAATAAGCTCTATAAAAAAGGTTATATACACATTTTTAATAAAACAAGTAATAAAGTGATTTTGGCCATTAAAAATTTCGCTTATAACAATATTTTTTGGTACAAGTAGTATACCAACTCCACTCCATCTAAAAATTGATTCAAAAGGTTTTATACATATATTGAATAAAACAAACTAATAAACATGTGCCTTGAGGCAGTGGTGGCATGGATATTTTATTTATTTATTTATTTATTTGGTCCAATAACGGTACCCGTTCTGATCCACTTGAAACTTTAATTTTTAAAAAAATTATACTTTATTTTGTCAAAAAAAAAAATAGTGCGTCGTCTATCTGGATGTTATGTATCTGGCAGGACGCTTAATATGCAATCTTCTATGCTACTATGTGTATAGCTCATCGTTTAAATATTTTTATTATCGATTTAAATAATAATACTAATAATTTATAAAGACAGTTACTCGTTTAAAATGATCTTGCGAAAATTTTAATTATATTTTTAACATCAAAAAAAAATGTATAGTTTATTTAGCGTTAAACTTTTAAAACATTTCTCTTATTAAGTTATCTACTTCTTCTAAGCTTTAAGCCTTTCTTATTTAAATTTTTGTATTTACCTATTTATTTACTACTTTAGAATATAATTAAATTAAAGTTAAAACATTAATTCAAACCAAAAAAAAAAATAAAAATAAATAAACTAAAAAAAATTGTTTTGATGTTAAAAATATGATTAAAATTTATTATTAATATTATTATTTAAATCGATAATAAAAATATTTAAACGATAAGCTATACACACATAGTAACATAGAAGGTCGAGAAATATTAAGCGTCCCGTCAGGTATTTAACACCCAGATAGAGGTTTTTTATAAAATAGAGTTTAAATTTGTTTTAGTTAAAGTTCTAATTGGACCGGAATGAGTACAGTTATTGGAACAAAAAAAAATATCGTGCCATCACGTTATTCTCCATTGCCTCGAGGCACATGTGTATTAATTTGATTTATTAAATAAATAGAATATTTTAAATCAATTTTTAGATTAATTGGAGTTGGCATACTTACTTGTACCAATGATATATTTTTGCTTGTACCAAGAAAATATTGTTATTAGCGAAAATTTTAATGGCCAAAATCCTATTTTTCATAGAGTTTATTAAAAAATATTTTTTGTTTTATACATTTTTTCATAACTCTTTTAGTTTTTGAGATATTAGCGTTTTTATTTTAAAATTAAATCGTTAATATCACAAAAACTAAAAAGGCTACAAAAGGGTTTATTTAAAAAAAATGACGTAGTTTTATGAAGGTATTAATTTTAATTACATAGTTTTTTTTCCTAAAATCAATAGTTTTCGAGTTATCTTGAAAAAAAAAGATTTTTCAAAATATTTTTAGGTAAAAAAATGCAGTTTAAACCCGCTGAGCTAAGGCAGCAGTGGGGCTGTGAATTGACTATAGTTCATAGTAATATAAAAAGTTTCGTGCATATCTCTTATGGCTAGCTTTTTTGCGGTGGCCTCCCGAACTATATAAATTGTTGTTCGAAGATCGGATCGCTTGTACCCGCTCTTTCAACGAGGACTGAACAAGGCCATATTTGTGACTTTCCTCGTATTGACTATTTTGTGTATATTTTTTAGAAATAATTCTTATAATTTAAATTAAAGTATAACAAATAATCTAATTATTGACTTGATAGTTACACCATAATTACTAAATGTAATACAATAATAATCTAGAAAAACATTTAACAAACAACAAAGATGAAACAAGTACAGGAAAAAATTCGGGGGTATACAAATTAAACTGTGGTACACGTACCAAAGTGTATGTATACAGTGTGTCCCAAATTCGGCCTATAAAAAGCCGCTTAAACTAACCAAAACTAACCATGACCAACCAGAACTTGGGGCTGTTAAATTTGTCTAAACTATCCCCACGTAAAAATTATTAACAAAATTTTAATAATTTTCAATATGGTATTTATCACGTCTAAAATATAATTGGGGAAAACAAAAAGCCGCTTTAAATAACCAGAACTAACCATGACCAACCAGAACTTGGGGCTTTTAAATTTGTCTAAACTACCCCTACTTAGAAGTTATTAATTTTTTTATAATTTTAAACATGGTATTTATCACGTCTAAAATAAAATTGGAAAAAACAAAAAGCCGCTTTAACTAACCAAAACTAACCATGACCAACCAGAACTTGGGGCTTTTAAATTTGTTTACACTATCCCTACTTAGAAGTTATTAACAAAATTTTTATAATTTTCAACATGGTATTTATCACGTCGAAAATAAAATTGGAAAAACGAAAATCCGCTTTAACTAACCAAACCTAACCATGGCCAACCAGAACTTGGGGCTTTTAAATTTGTCTAAACTATCCGTATGTAGAAGTTATTAACAAATTTTTTATAATTTTCAATGTGATATTTATCACGTCTGAAATATAATTGGGGAAAACTAAAAGCCCCTGTAACTAACCAAAACTAACCATAACCAACCAGAACTTGGGACTTTAAATTTGTCTTAATTATCCCTACGTAGAAGTTATTAACAAAATTAACTAACCAGAACTAACCATAACCGACCAGAACTGAGGGCTTTTGAATTTGTCTAAATTGTTCCTACGTAGAAGTTGTTAACAAAATTTTAATAATTTTTAATAAGGCATTTATTACAGGCGCAATAGTGCAATCCTGTAATTATTTATTACCTGGAAATTTTATTACAGGCTAACAATTATTTTTGGACCGTAATTAGGCTATTATTTTTACTTACCTGATGATTTGAGCCGCAATCGTTCAGTCCAGTATTGCTATCTCGTTTAGTATACAAGACAGAGCAATGTTTAATTGGAAATTTTTTTAGAGGATTTAATGCTGAGTTTAACTGTACAGTTAAATTTTTACCTTAAAAATTTAGTTTTGAAGATATTAGCGACAAAGTGAAAATTGCCGATTTTAATTTTTGCTTATGATTTATTTGTTTTAATTTTAACATGTTTTAAATTATGACATTGCTAGGACACTTGTTAACGACGAACATTTTGCCACTAATTTTTTTCTTCGATCGTCTTTTGTTTGTCCGTTACTTACCAAAAATTTTGATATTTAAATGGGGACTCTCTTTCATTTTAAAACATTTTAATGGCTTCTTAAATTCCCGATAGCTCACTTCCCACTAAACAGTTGCCAAAATACATTTGGCAACGCCGGCCCGACGCCTCATCAATGCGCTTCTTGGCAATTTTCCTTATAAAGATATGACATAAATGTGTATTTTTCAAATAAAAACACTAATATTTTTTAAAATATTAATTGTGTTTAAGTAAAATAATATTTTAATCAGCAATCTTGTCCTTTAAGTCAATTCATTTATTTTGTGAGATTGTACATTCTCTGGCCAATTGTACGACGGTAAATACGATAGTGTAGTGAATTTGAATCCAAACTGATATATGAAAGTACTCGATTGGATTTTGATGTGTGGGTTTTTTTGTTTTTTTTTCTAGTGGTATTTTTAAGCTTTTCTTGCAATTTGTTTTGCAAAATAGAGTAAATAGTGAGTACCGAAAGTAGTAGAAAATTTGCAAAAAAAAAACAATTTGGAAGTTGAAAGCTGAAAAAGAGCATATGGTTTACGTCAAAATTGTATCGAATTAAAACCCGATTACTTTTGATTTTTTTGTGGCATGGACGACTGTAAATTGAAATTTGTGATTTATGAATTTTGGATAAGATGAAAACTACATCTGATTAATCTTATGAACATAAATGTAGTCAAAGCTGGCTTGAAGTAGGATTCGATAGACAGATTATGTGGGACAGAGACGCACATTAGCAACAGTCTTTCATCTTGATACAGGTCCATCTTTTAACACCTGTCTAGGGTAATTTTTTTTGGGGCAGTTTTTTTTCGGTCCCATCTTAAAATTTTGTTGGAAATACCCTCAAAAAAAATTCTTGAAAGTTTTAGCCCTTAATATTAAATACTCGCCCAAAGCGTGTGAAGAGTTTTCATTTAAAAAACACGTAAACGTTGATCCTTTTTTTAATTTCTATAACTTAACAACATTTTTTGTTATCATCTCACCCAAAGACGGGATTTTTTGAGAGTTGAATGCTCTACAAAAGTGTCCATTGCGGCAAAGTCGCAACTCACACCAGCAAGGTAGTACGGGTCACTAAACCTAATTTATACATAAAATTCTCGTTTTTATGTCATTTTCTCATAAATGACAGGAGGTACGCAAAAAAAACAAATAAGAAAGTTGTTGGAAATTTAATTTCCTACAAAAAAGGTTATAATAATCGAATCGCTAAGACCAACAGTTCTCGAGATATTTGGCCATTAATTAATTTTACTATGAAATTTTCACAAATATAATTTGTAAATTATAATTGGTAAAATTAATTAAAGGCCAAATATCTTAAGAACTGTTTTATAAGCGATTAAATTATTAAAACCTGTTTTGTAGGAAATTAAATTAATAAATAATAAAACAATTTTGTTATTTATCTTTTTTGTGTAGATGTTGTCAATTATGAGAAAATGACATAAAAACGAGAATTTTATGAAAAAAATAGGTTTAGTGACCCGTACTGTACTACCTCGCCGGTGTGAGTTGCGACTTTGCTGCAATGGATACTTTTGTAGAGCATTCAATTCTCAAAAAATCCCGTCTTTAGGCAAGACGAAACATAAATGCTGCTAAGTTATAGAAATTAAAAAAAAGATCAAAGTTTAGGTGTTTTTTAAATGGAAAATCTTCACACGCATTGGGCAAGAACTTAATATTAATATTAACGGCTGAAACTTTTAGGGATTTTTTTGTGGCTATTTTGAACAAAATTTTACAATGGGATCGAAAAAAAAATAGTAAAAAAAAAATCACCCCGACATAATATGACAGATTATTTTTAACATAGTATTTTAAGATAAATTCTAGTGCACTCGTCAGTGATGTAAAAGCTGTCTTGGGATACTTATTACGCAATCTATTTTTAGAATTTTGTTCTATGGCTACGTGGCTACCCATACACTTATTCCCGGTACCCGATGATAGACGCTATTTCAGCATTTAAATGTCATCTCTTTTTCTAAATTTGCGAAATAATCTAAAAGAAAAAACACTTAAACGAAACAAATAGCAACTGTTAAACCAAAAATAGGGTAAACATTAAAAATAAAATGCTGAATAAAGAATTTTAAATAAAGCATCAAATAAAAGATTTATATTTATGTTTAGTGGCCAATTAACTATTTGCCTGAACTTTTAAGTATTTGAACAAAAATCCTTCTATAACTATTACCGCTTTCTTCTACACTCGTTTCTGACCTACTTTTTTGATCCAGAAACAACAGGTTATCCCACAACGGCACGCGACTCTCGCGCAAACGTATAAAATTCCATATAAAACCACGTGCTTTTGCGTCTTTCTTCTTGCTTAAAAATCAAAAAATCCCCAAGCATGAATGAAATATTGGAGGAGAATCTCGTTTTCAGCGCCTGGAAGAAGGAGAAACTAGGGGAAATTTTCTGGAAGGGTTTAACTCCGCCTTTAGACCAATAGAAACAGTTTCTCGACGATCAATGCAAGAAAATGTTCTCAGAATGTAAAAAGACGTTTTCGTTTCAAAGTAATCGGTCCGGCAGCTGGCGTGGGGGTAAGACAAAACACTACGATCATTATTCACTCTGAACAGCACGGATATTAGTGTTATGTATACCCAAACCAGTAACAAAAATCCTGTCCGAGTCATAAATTATTTTGACATAGGACTAAAGTGCTGGCTGGCTATAATCTAGTTTAACTATTCGCAGCTCCATTGTTTTAAGACATTAAGTAAAGGTTGGTGTTTATGTTTGCGGTTTCAACCAGATACGTGTATTACAGCTAAATTACCATAAAATGAACTTAAATATTTAATGCTATAAACTGCTTGAAATACTTTGTTCGTTGTTTGTTAATTATAGTTCACAGAATTTGTTATTTAAAAATAATTTTAATTAAATTTCTTTCAAAATGTATTTAAGTTTACTGTCTGCATTTTTCTTTTTTAATATTTCGAAACAACTTTAAAAATTTTAATAACACTAACAACTTGGGCTTGGTTTTCACGTGATAACTAAAAAAATACTTTAAAACCGTTCTAACAATTTAAAAGTTTTCTTGCATGACTTTTTTTCTTGCTGAAATTTTTTTAAAAATTTTTACAGTTTAAAATTTATTGCTGCAGTTTGTTTTGACAATAGGGCTTACTAACTTAGTAACCGAAATTTGGTTTATTTGTAAACAACCTTATTTAATTATTCCTAAAACTATTAGATCAAAAATAGATGCACAAAAAGATCTTTAAGTTAGTTGAAAAAATATTTTAACCACATCAAATTTCTCTAAGGTTAAATTGCATAATGTCAAAATATTTAGGATTATTAAAAATACCTAAAATCTTTACGAAAAAAGCCAAAACGCTGTAAGAAAAATAGCGAATGCTGTATTATTTTTGCATAAAAAAAACATTGCAGAAACTTTTAAAATTCAAAGAGGGCAAATGCAGATAGGAAAATTGCAGCAAGAAAAATTTCACACAAGATAACTTTTAAACTCTAAAAACAGGTTTAAAGCTACAACCTATACAGGGTGATTCACGTTGAGTGTCCTATTAAAAGTTCTGGAGAACCGAAAAAAAGAACTTTTTGAAATTTGGCACACGATCATAACAGGGAATAAGCTACATTTTAAAAATATTTTGGCACGTGCAGCATTGCCAGATCTAACCGAAACTAATAGCAATATTGTAATTTTAAATAGAACACCCTATTTTTTATTGCATATTCGGCTTCTACACAAATTTCAAAGTTGACATTTTTCATACCTATATTTTACCGTTTTTGAGAAAATAAGTGATCACTATTTTTTTTAAGGAACATCATCATGTCAAAAAGGTTTAATATTTACGTGACTAACCGAGCTGGATACTAGATTTTTTTTTGCGTTAGACAATGCATGTATTTAAGATCTACATGCTATTATAGCAATATATCTTACGGGGTGTCCTAAAAAAATTGCATGTTTACCGATATTAAATAAGGATTAAAACTCTTTTTTTTAATTTAACATACTGTATTTTATCCCATTTTCGAATAGACCAATAATTTACCTACAAAATGTCCATACATGTTTCTATACTCATCTGCCACCGTTTTTTATATACAAGCGAATTTTAATTATTCAAGTATTTAATACTTATTAATTAAACAAATTATAAAAAAATAACTTATATGTCAATTAGTTTTCAGGACAATTAAAAATAAAAACCTTCATGGCCTACTTAGGTAAATTGTAAATTAAGCCGGTGGTTTATTGTGGATGGTACTTACAAACAGGGAAAAAAATTAAATTCTTTTGTATTTAAAAACGGTGGCAGATGGGTATACATGTATGGACATTTTATAAGTAAATTATTGGTCTAATCGAAAATGGGATAAAATACAGTATGTTGTATTTAAAAAAATAAGTTAATCCTTTTTTAATTTAGGTAAAAATTCAATTTTTTGGAACACCCTGTAAGATATATCGCCATTATAGCATGTAGATCTTTTAAATACATGCATTGTCTAACCCAAAAAAATATCTGGTATCCAGCTCGGTTAGGCACGTAAATATTAAACTTTTTTAACATGGTGATGTTTCTTAAAAAAAAATAGTGATTAATTATTTTCTCAAAAACGGTAAAATATAGGTATGAAAAACGTTAACTAAAATCACTATTCGAGGTTGTGCGAAATTTGGCCAAATATTCGAAATGTCAATATCAGGCTTGCTAAATACATTCTGGTTATTTAGAATTACTGCAGCTTCCCACCATTGCATGCGGTGTTGTTTTGACCATTGATGTCCGGCAACCCCCGACCACGACGTTTTACCTCGTTTCGTAATTTTTATTTCCTTTAACTTAAATTTTAAGTAGTCTTCTTGTTTCCCCAATGTACAAGGTGTCCCATAGTCGAGCCTCATCATTGGAATCTCGGAGACTTGAAGAGATACTAGGTCGGTTAAATGGAGGCAAAGTTTTGCAATTCAATAATCAAAATTCTACCTTAAAAGTTTAAAAATTTCAAATCCCTTCGACGACTTTTGGAAAAAAACCGAATATTCAAGATTTTATTTTTATTTTTTTATGACTCCATTTGAACAAATAATAAAAATATAAATAAAATTACTTTCTTATTGCTACTTTTTTCTGTTTTACAAGACAGTGTTATTGGATTTACACACCGACGTTTCGTCATTGAGCTGCCATCATCAACTTTGTTTTTTAAAATATGGTCTTGGATTTTTTATAACGGATTTTAAAAACTTTTAAAATCCCAAAACCCATGATATATTACACATTCGGAAAAATCATTTTAATGTTTTCCCACCAAAAATATATTTTTTGTCTTTCTCTTACACATGGTTTCTTATAGAAATTGCCATTAATATGAATTGTTCAAATAAGTGCGATACATCGTTGGTTTTGGGACCTTAAAAGCTCTTAAAATACGTAATAAAAAATCCAGGGCCGTATTAAAAACAACAAAAGTTGATAATGGCAGCTAGAAGAAAAAACGTTGTTGTATAAATCTAATAGCACTGTCTTAGAACAAGAAAAAGTAGCAAAAATAATGTGAAATTTAATTCGTCATATCTATTTATATAAAGTCATAAAAAAAAGGAAATCGAGAATATTCGGTTTTTTTCCAAAAATCTTCGATAGTATTTCAAATGTTTAAACTTATATCTTCAGGTTTTTAAGATCCCACTGATGGGAATCAAATTTGGGACACCCTGTACACTTCAAAACATTCACAGGGAATTTGGTAGGTACAGTCATCATTTGAAATATTGTTGTCCGGTGTCATCTTACTAGGAATACTTGTTAAAGTGGTTTGAAATTTAAATGTTGTTTTATTTGTTTTATTATTATACTTGTTCGCTATTCAGCTAATCTTCTCCTTTAATATACAAAATTATTATAAATGTTTGTTTTGCTTAAGTCTTGTAAATGTTAAGTCTTTACATTACTTGTAAACAAATATGCAAAATTATCACTTTTTTGCACAATACACTTATTAACACACTTCATCAGAAAATAAAATTGAATTCCTTGGTAGCATAGTGGCCAGAGTGTCTGCTCGCCACGCCGGCGACCCGGGCTTAATCCCCAGCCGGGAAGACATATTTAGTTAGTACTTAATTATTTAAAAATAACGTTCGTGGTGGTACTACCGCGTTGTCTAAGGTGCTGTAAAATGCAACATTTGCATGTTTCAGAGCTTGAACAAAGTTGATGGAACTGGGGAAAATGGGTTAAGCAAAACCCGGCCGTCACGGTACTGGAGTACTTAAGTTAGTCTTTTGTGGGCTAAAGATTTAAAAAAAAAATCCAATATCTCTGTATTATTAAAATAGTTGACTTTATATTTGAAATTCCTCTCCACTAATATTCACGAGTAATCACAATTGGTTAATTCTTTTAATTTTTTTTAAGAGCGCTCGACACGAAGAAGTCATATATATTTAAATCTGGAAACCGTGGTGGCCATTTTACTGGTCTATCGCTTTTTCTTTTATTCCATTAGCTGGGGTACTGGTCATGTAGATCTTTCCATAAGAAATTTAAATCCAGATATCAATTTAAGTTGTTAAGAATCGCAACAAGCCTAAGAAGGTACAGTGATTGCCATTAAATCTTGGGCAAAAAATTTGTCAAATTTTTACTTTTCTGCCAATTTTTGTAAATCTGTTTTTTTTTCCTTTTTTTTACTTTTAATTACTATAAAAAAAAGCAAAAGGTAAAAGAGAATATTTATATTTTATAAAAACTAACAAATTAATAAATTAATTAACAATTTAATACATTCAAACAAACTTAAATATCCTTCCAAACAAATTTAATATTTTATTGCGGCTCCATTTTTTTCTAAGACAGAGTTTAGCCTAGACATTGAATGGATACAACCGATGCTGGGAAATTGCTTTCTGTTTTGGTTTCTCAAAACATTAACTAAATTATTGTTTGTTTAAACAAAATGAACAGTAATCTTTGGGATGTCAAGCTCTTCCGCCACATCTCTTTCTGGCCAACCTCTCTGCTTAATATAATAAATAATTAATACTTTTTGATCCAAAGTTAAGTTTGGCATTTTAAAAAATATTTTTAGACACTGACAACGGACACCTGTTTCTTTATTAGGTTTTTCAACAGGTATTTATATTTAGTAGAAGGTGGCATAAGCCTATTTAACGAAAGGGAAAAAGAATTGTCCAAGATTTAATGCCCGTTACTGTACCTATCATTATTAACTGCCAAATATTTATTTTAAATTGGTGCTTATGCTGTGTAAGTTTTATACGCAAAGGTTTATTGGGCAAGTTGTTGCTTTCAGATTTGCATGTCTGGTTAGTTAATTTTTTTTTTAAGTATTTGGGTAGCGGGATTTTCATTTTGCATATTCTTTTAAAATTTCACTTGTTATATTTTTCGGGGAATGCATTTATATCACACAGGCGGCGGTTACTGGTTCTTGATTCTTTTCTGAAGAATGTTCTCTTCTTTTTCCACAGTTGGGGTTATTCGCTTTAAAGATTACTCTCGGAGCATATTAACCTTTTTGGAGTTTTGTATGATTGTAAAATAAACTTAGAAATTAAGAATTTTAGTTTTACTTTGGTAAACTTCTCAAGACAAAGATGGCAATTGATCAATGGTAAAATTATTAAATTTTATAGCAAGAAAATCATTTAAACAACTATTTTTAAAGGTATTTGTTTTCGTTTTTCCTTAAACATGATGATGTTTGAAGAAAATTTACAATATTATTTTTCTGGCACTAACTACAACTAACCACAAGTAACCAACGAAAAATGTTCTAGAGATAAAAAAGATTTTAAATACATCCACGGACCTAATAACGTTAAAAATTGGAAAAACTGCGCAGTTCTGGCCTTGAGGAATTTCCGGAGTGTGTGTGTGTGTGTTATGTAATAAGGATTTTATACCGGACTGGGTAGGCTATCGTTTTGGCCTGTGCAGTCTTCCGTCTAAGGACATCCGAAATGTGTGCGGCTGGCATAAGAATACACCAAAGAAAAAATAAATTTAGGAAAAAATAATATTTCAGCTTGGATATAACTTATTTGTCCCAAAACGACCTATATTGAAGTCGGGTGATTGTGTACACGTATTTGCCGATCATCCTGTATAGTTAGCCTATTAGTTAATGATTTAAATAAAGCTTGACGTACATAGCATAAACAAAAACATCTTTCCTTATCCTTAGGCTAAACAAACTCCGCTTAAAGCCATGAAATTAAACTTTGTGAAAATATTTATTCTTCGGGCGAAAGAAGCTGGCCATGCCAGAATGGTTGCACAAAGTATGTAATCAGCTTAGTCCTGCAACGGCGATGCTGACGGTAGTAGCAGGATTCCTAAGGATGCGCTCATGCGAGTGCCTGCGGGGCGACAAAGCGGAAACTTTTCAATAATCACAGAAGCTGGACCGACAAACTTCCGACAAGGGATAGTTTTCCCTTATTTAAGATTCTAAAAACTGGGTCATTACTAAACATAAAAACGGTGTACAATATAGGTTCAATGAAGAATGCTTTTTAAACACAGAAACAGCAACTTATTTTTTTTTTTGTTTATATTTTAAAGAAGTTAATTATTTATATTAATTTGACCTATTTTTGAAATTAACAAAATATATCTCCGTGAAACCAAGGTAATATCATGACTGCTAAGAAAATGTTATGTTATCTTAATAGGGCCTAACATTTCCGCCTCCCCCACCCTTCGGGAGGCATTTGGGGAGTATGGAATACCGGATCTACAGAAATTAAAAAAAAATGTTTTTCGAAAAAGTAAATTTTTGAAAGTACTTTTTCTCAAAAAGCCAAATTTTTTAAATTAGCTTTTTTTCGAAAAGGCAAGATTTTAAAAATATATTTTTTCAAAACACTAAATTTTTAAAAAGTTATTATTATAACTTTAAAAATTTAAAAACTGAATTTTTCAATGTTGAGGTTAACAAAATTGAAATTTTTAAAAAACATCCAAAATGTTGCATATGAAAAATTCTTCTTACACTGTTTATTACACTTTTTTCAAAATCTGAAATTACTACCTCTATTTTTTTTTCTGGGATAAATTCATTAATTGTGTTAAACCATTTTTGTAAGATTTCTCCGTTTTATCAGGCAGTAATATGTAAAGAAGGGGTACAAATATAGAGCCAATCCTACTAAGAATTGTATACAATTGGTAAAACAATTTAGGAACAGTACTAAATGTTTTATCCATATACCATCTTTTTAATTCTTTAAAAAATGGAGATTTAAAGTAGTTTCAAAAATTAAAATTCTTTTATCTAATTTAGAATCGTACATAAGAAACGACTGACCTTTTTCAGTGGTTTTATACTTCTCTGGAATACATAATTCTTCCAGTTTATTTGGCACAGACGGAACGTTGTTTTCTTTTTTTATTGTACAAAATAGTTCTTTTTAAACAAGACAAAGAAGTAAATATAGCTGTGGTTATTTCGGAAATGTTTTCGGCTTTTTTTGAAATAATTTGATGGGGAGCTTTGTGAGAAAACTTTGCTTTCTTTTTCAAACTTTCTTTTACAGTTTTAACTTCATGTTTTTCAGGTCTTCCTGTGTGATTATGGTCGTTCTTCTTAACAAATCCATTATTCTCTATTATTCTTCCTTTACAACCCTTGTTGAAATCCTCGCATTTACAATATTTACTCTCTTTGTTTTTCTTGTCGAATAAAATAAAATAACCATCTAAATATAGCTTTTAATTTATAAATGAAATTTTTGGAAATTAAGATGACAAGTGATACTAATTTTTAACTTAAACACTTTTTGTTTAATCAGTAGCAAAAAGAACAATAAAGGTATTTTGTTTTATCTTTTATCACCTGCGTTTGAATAACCTTTTTAAATATACCGCAAAAATAATTGTTAGCCACATGAACACGCGTAACTTATTTTCTTTCAATGTAAGCTAGTAGACCTAGTTGGGCAATATCATAAAAATAATATTTATAAATAAGTTATATTATTTCCGAAAATGTATAAATTAGATTTATTTTTCAAAAAAATACATTTTCGAAATTTGCGCTTTTCGAAATATTGTTTTTTCAAAAAAATCGTATTTTAAAAATATTATTTTCGAAAAATTAGTTTTTCAAAAATTTACTTTTTCAAACAATTCAATTTTCGAAAATATGTTTTTCGAAAAAAATTTCTATACCCTGGAATACCCCCCAACGAAAACTGGGATTCCAGGGGTTTTTCCCCGAAAATTTTACAAAACTGTGCAAAGTTGTAGGTTTAAAGTTTTTTGAACCGAGAATTTCGTTTCTTCAAATTACCAATTTTGTGCTGGAATTTGCGTCAAATCGTATATTTTCTTTACATGAAAATATTAGCCTACTATTTAAAAGAGATATGATTTAAATAAAACCACTGTTTTTATCTGACTGAAAGAAATGTAAATTAACTATACATCCTTTTTGCTGATGATTAAGCTTGGAATAAATTTTCTCAACAATAAAATCGAAGTTACAAAAATACTATGCATAGCAGGCCTACTAAGACGTAACATTTATACTTTAATAAATTAAATATTATGCAACAAAAAGTAAAGAACTAGTGCTGCCCCCGATTTATAAAATAACATTTTATCCGCTGTTTAAAAATTAAAAAAATAATACAAAAGAGTTACGTTCTTGCTCTAAGTATTAGGATAAATTGATATTATATTTTTATACATTTTTTTAGTCTTAATATATTAAAAATTATTAAATTAGGTATCCAAGTTAAAAATTTGTTATAAAATTGTCCTGTTGAAATTTATTTGTTTAAGTAATTTTGTCAATAAAAAATATTAATAACATCACTACGGTACTGACAACTAATGAAAAAAAAGTTTTCATAGCCGCCCCCCAGGCAGCTACGCACTTGGCGGGCGCTCATCTCGCCACCGTCTTAATACGGCACTGTATCTTAATATTAAAAATAGTAAGAAAAAGCACTTTTATTTTTACAAGCCTTTTGTAAACGTTATAATTTTATTTTTGTAATAATAAAACAACTTTAATCCGTTAATAATGTGAAGTTAAAAAAAAAAGATTTTTAAAAAATATGAACTTTTTTGGAGAAGTCTCAATTTTAAGATAACCATAATGAGTGCTGTTTCCTTACAGTTTACTGTAAAATAAAAAAGTTTTCACTTAATTAATTTGCGCAAACATTGTAACTTAAAGAAAACAAAACAAGCAACCGACTTTTGTTGGAGGATTTATTTTTCTTAGATTATATTTGCCATGGACAAAAGTTACGTAATATTTAAATAGCTAAAAGTTAAAAAAATATTATTTCATGAAAAAAAATATGATTTTTTCCCACAACACTGGGTTGAAAAATATTTTATTGGAATTAAATTCAGCACAAAAAGGAAAAGCAGCTTAAATTTAAAAAATATATTATATTTTTTTTACAAAGATTTTAAATAGTGTCCACCATTTTCAATTTACAAATAAATCATCAAGTTATGTGATGTTATAACAGTGAAGGCTATTTTTTTTTCTTTCATATTTTCGGGTGTCGTAGGCGATGTATAATATACAAAATTATTATGATGCTGGCCAGCTTTGTGGCTTTCTTGTCCTATTATGATATTGCCTTTCCAATTCATTATAATTAGAGCTGGGTGAAAATCAAATCCTTTTAGAATCGAATCGAGGAATCGATTTCTTTTTAAGGATCTAAAGGCTGAAATCGATTACCTTTTAAAAATTGGATCCGTAATCCGGATTTGTTTTATAATTTTAAAATGATCCAAAATCGATTCCTTTTTAAAATAATCCGATTAAAAAAGGAATCGATTCTTATATTTCAAGTTTAAGACAAATGGGTTTATAAATGCCAAAATCCACTATTTTAAATTTCTAATTAATTATTGATTAGCATAACATTAATTTTCGGAATTTTATATTTTTGAGATAAATAACGCTGAAGTATCTTTTAAATCGGAAATTTTATTATAACTATTTAGGGTGTCTTACAAAACTGAATTTAAAATTTTAATACATTTTTATATTCCGCAAGCAGAGAAATTATTAGGCGGTACTTGTGAAACTTCCTGTAAAGTTACATTAAGATGTCCCATTTATGAGTTGCTTGAGGTTATCTCAAGAATCACATTTAAAAGCCTTATGAAGATCTAGCATGGCAAGTTTTGGAATACAGTTCAAAAAAATGTTCCATTTAAGGGTAGTTTCATGTTGATCTCAGTAATACAATATTCAAATTTAAAGAATATTTACAAAAAACTAATTTGGCTAGATTAGATTAGATTATTTAAGCGGAGATAGCAAAAATGACCTCCACCACTGCAACCTCACCAGATTTATTGTGATTTCTCCTATCGTTCTTTAGAGTAACTTGTCCAGGCCCGTCTTCTTAACTAGACTCCAGAGTCTTGACACTGGCCACTCCATATATCTTACCGGTTTTGGCTTTTCCTCACCAAGCCTAGTAAACCTAAGCCTACATAGTGCTTCGCTGTGGCACCACACATGTACGGCTGTTTCTTCAGCCTCCTGGCAGAACCTACACAGGTTATCCTCCACCAGGCCTTTTCTTTCCAGGTGCTTGTTGAGTTTACAATGTCCTGTTAGTTGACCTACCGTTATCCTTACGACCTTACGACTGTGGCTCAGTAGGTCCGAGGCAAACTTGGCCGAGTAGGTCTTAATGAACTGCTTCGGGGTCGTCGGCCTCTTCGTTACCTAGGTGGCCGTCGTGGCCTGGTACCCAGGCTACCGTAATTTTTTTTGCCAAGCCGACTTTTTCCAGGGCCTGTATACAGTCCCCCACTAGTTTGGAATTATTTTTTGAAGAACTGATGGCCTTCAGGGCCGCTTGGCTGTCTGAGTAAATGACGATGTGTTTTCCTTTACTCCCTTTTCCTTTAATCAGCACGGCACAATGCATTATTGCTGCGATTTCCGCTTGGAAAACTGTGGCGTGCTGACCAAGACTTAAGGTTATCTTTTTTCTAGGCTTGTCTCCATAGATACCAACTCCTACTCCCTTGTTGGTCTTGGAGCCATCTGTATACCAGATATGATCGGCCTTGATTGGAGGGCCTTCTTTTCAGTCCTCCCTATCTGGTATGACAATCCGAAAGTGTCTGTTGAAGATGAAACGAGGGGTTGACCCGTCCGAGGACATCTCAAACAATGAGCTAACCCCTTGGTCCTTTTCTATTTCCCATCTTGAGGTCCTTTAATATCCTATAATTGGACTTTAATTTGGCTAAGGGCCGAGTGATGATCGCGTTGTTAAATTTAGCAATGTACTTAGCAATTGTTAAAAATTAACAACGGTTTAGAATGTTTAACAAAACGTCATTGTCAGTGTTATTCAATGATTTAAGTATAGGCAACCTGTCAAAATCTGACATTTTGTTAAAGATTTTAAATCGTTGTTAACTTTTAACAATTGCTAAGTCCATTGCTCTTGGGGGTGGCACCTACCAAGCGCGTCCCCGGGTGGCGGATTGGGGATCGGCCAGGTCTCTCACGGAATCTGGCTAGGGTGATTATAAGTAGGGTGAGAGAAGATAAAATTCTCAAAATCCTTTGCAAAGGTCGCTGCCGCGGACCACCACCAGTGCTCACATCCAGTGATACCTGGTACCTCTCTTCTCTCCTTTCTTAAACTAGTCTTGGGAGATAAGCTTTAATCTTTTCTATCGGCCTCCCTTGGCCAACCCTTGCTCTTCCAAGCCCCTACGCCATTGGGTTTCCAAAAGCTAGGAGCTACTCATTTTCCCACTACTTCTTCCTCTTCTTCTACAACCCAATCCCAAGGTGGTGAGGACATCCGTGCCGAAGGGATGCGTGGTACATGGGCGATGTGTCTTTAACGAGCCCTCCAGAATACCTGGCGCCCTTCTGGAGTAAGTAGCCTTGTCCCAGTAAGCGGCTCTGCTGGGATGGACCTCCTTTCCGCACCACTCGTGGGAATCGTATGGATTCGGAAAAAGAGAAAAACAATCCAACTCAGATGGAGGTGGAGGAAGGTCATATAGACCAAGCCTCACCTACGTCTGAGGTAAACCCGCTGGACTTGAACCTGCAGGCACTAATCCTGCAGCTCAAGAAACCCAGCAAAAGCGGAAGCCCAACCTCGAGCGCAGGATGTCTGGTGCACAGCGCCGGAAACTTGCAATTGAGGCGGCCAAAGCTAGAGGTGAACCTATTAAACCCAGGAAGCCCAGGGCAAATAGGAAAACTAAAGCCAATCTGGAGGCTGAGAAACCTTCAGGCAGCAAAGCCGAGTCTGGGGAACTGAACCCAAGGCAAGGCAAACGGAAGTGCTCCGCAATCAGCACACCGTCACCCTGTGCGAGACAAACCAAGAAAGGCCGGTCTGAGCATGTACAGGTAAAACCCAGTACAACAACTGGGGCAACCTTCAAACAGGCTCTCACAGGCCACAAAATGGCAGTCTCGTTGGACTCGTTTCCGGAAGGAAAACCCACCGCGGAACAGTCCAAACAGATTCAGATGGCGATGACTCGGGAGATCTTTAAGTCTCCAGCGGGGGAGGGGCCGCAGTTTGCGGGTAGCTACCCGCAGGCTGGGGTACTTTTCGTAACCTGCGTAAACGATCACGCCAGAGACTGGCTAATGGACTAAGTTCCAAAATTCAACCCTGGAGGGGACGACCCTTGAGTAGGATACGCTAAGGACGTTGTCAAAACTGCCAAGGTTGTGACATTTATACCCACGGAACTCCTTGATGACAAGAAGCCGGGTAAAATCCTTCAGAATCTGGGGATCCAAAACAAGGATCTCAATACAGGTGACTGGAGGCTCATCAGCAGCCGTAGTGAGAAACAGGGCATCACCCTTGTACTTGCTATGGACGAACACGCCCTGAAGGAATTGGGCAAGAGGGGCTACCAAGCCTTTCTGGGCCTAAACCCAATCACCTTCAGAGTGACCAAAACACGTAAACAGGAGTCTGCAGGAACTGCGGGTGCTTCAAGCAAACCTGCAGCATAACAGGGCAGCCACGGCTGTCCTATGCAGGCTCCTATTTCGTGGAGACGCAGACATAGCCCTCATACAAGAACCTTGGCTTTTAAAGGAAAAGTTGGGGCTTAGGCGAAGCCGGAGGTAAGTTAATATATGACTCCAACTCTGGTAATGTCAGATCCTGCATATTTTTTAAGAAGGAATTACATGCCTTAAAGCTGACTGAATTCTATTCTAGGGACCAGGCGGCGGTAAGGCTCAAATACATCATGGAAGGTGTATGGACTGAAGCTGTCCTCGCTTCAACCTATCAACCTTCATATGATGCAATCGATCCACCCCCATCTGAGGAACTCCGCCAGTTGGAGCAATTCTGTAGGCGCTCTAACCTACAGCTCATTATTCTGATGGATGCCAACGCACACCACACTGCTTGGGGAAGCAGTGATATCAACAGGAGAGGTGAGTACCTTTTAGACTTTATTATTTCTGAAAATTTAGAGGTATTAAATAGGGGGAATGAACCTACTTTTGTGACTAGAGCCCGTAAAGAGGTAATCGACGTTACTTTGGCATCTCCGCGTATACGATCCCAGGTAACTCGGTGGTATGTATCTGAGGAACCGTCGCTGTCTGATCACAGGCACATCTTCCTGGCGATCTCTGTCTTTCAGAGGCCAATGGGGGAGTACCGTGATCCGAGGAGCACGGACTGGGAGTAATACAAGGAAACTTTGACCATCAACTGCAGTAACGTCAAAACCAGCATTAGGAATACTACTGACATAGAGCTTGCTTCCTGTGAACTACTGGAGGCTATTACAAACTCTTATCAGAATAACTGTCCTCTAGTAAAGCAAACCGCCAGGAAAAAGTCTACCTGGTGGAATAACGAACTACTGGAGCTAAGGAAAAAACCCGCAGACTGTTCAACAGAGCGAAGAAAAACGGGTGAGTGGATGAATATCAATCTGCACTCACCGAATACAATAAACGGTCCGTAAGGCTAAACTGGATTCATGGAGGAAATACTGCCAGGAGGTTGAAAATACCAGCACGGCAGCCAGACTCCAAAAATCCTGTCTAAAGATCCGGTCAATCCTATTGGAACTCTAAAAAACCAGATGGAACCGACTCTGAAACTGGCAGGGAAACATTGAGATTTTGCTCCAAACACATCTACCAGGATCAAGAGAAACTCAACTTAATGAGACCTACCCAGACGTCAATGTTCCGAATATTCGGCCCACAAGAAGCGACTGGGAAGTAGCAAAGGAAATCATAACCTACGAAAAAATCGAGTGGGCAATTGAATCATTTGAAGCCACAAAGCATCTGGACCTGATGGGATAATCCCAGCACTACTACAGCAGGGAAAGCAAACCCTAGTTCCACTGTTTGCAAACTCTTCCGTGCAAGCCTAGCTACGAGCTATTTGCCCAATGCATGGAAGCAGACTAAAATGGTCTTCATTCCAAAGCCGGGTAAGGACTGCTCCCAGGCAAAGGGACTTAGACCAATTACATTGTCGTCTTTTATGATAAAAACAATGGAAAAACTGATCGACAGGTATGTCACGGAAAACTCTCTGACAGAGAGGCCACTCCACAAAAACCAACATGCCTATCAGTCAGAAAAATCATGCGAATCTGCTCATCATCAACTGGTGACCAGATTAGAACTCGCACTGAACAACAAGGAAATCGCACTTGCTGCATTTCTGACATTGAGGGAGCTTTTGATCGAACCTCCTTCAACTCAATGGCCGCGGCTCTTGCCAGACATAATGTTAACGACACCATTTGTAGGTGGATAAACAACATGTTACTTGGCAGACGAGCGCAAGCAACGTTATTCAGCGAAACAATGGAGGTGTCAGTGGTCAAAGGATGCCCACAGGGAGGGGTTCTATCCCCACTACTGTGGGATATGGTTGTTGACGAACTCCTGGTGGAACTGAATAATAATGGCTTCTATACCCAGGGGTATGCGGATGACATCACTATACTTGTCGTGGGGAAGCATAACAAAACAACCTTGGAGCTTATGCAAAGGGCACTGAGAATTGTGGAGGGATGGTGCAACAAGGAAAACCTTACTGTTAATCCTGGCAAAACTGCGCAAAGGGCACTGAGAATTGTGGAGGGATGGTGCAACAAGGAAAACCTTACTGTGAATCCTGGCAAAACTGCGCTAATACCCTTCACTAGACGAAGGAAGCTGGATGATTTAAAATCTCCTCACTTCTTCGGTACCACACTCGGCTATGTTCAGGAGATAAAGTACCTTGGATTAACTCTGGATTCTAAGCTAACCTGGAATCCCATATGCAGAATGTGATTAATAAGGGCAAAATGGCTCTAATGGCTACCAAAAGAGCTGTGGGGAAGAATTGGGATTTCAGCCACGCATAGTACACTGGTTGTACACTGCTGTGGTAAGACCCATGATAACCTACAGTTCAACTATCTGGTGGCCAAAAATAGAACAGAGAAAGCAGAGCTGAAGTTATCTAAACTCCAGCGACTAGCATGTCTCTGTATAACGGAAGCTATTAGAAGCACTCCAACTGCAGCCATGGAAACCCTACTAAGCCTCCCCTCTTGGTATAATTATTAAGGCGGAGGCGAGATTGGGGCATACAGGCTGAAATGTAACGGCAACTGGTGCTCTGGGCCTGCCCTAGGACACACCAGAATAACGAGCAGTATCACAAACCCAATATTTGAGATGAGCAGTGATACAATGCCAAAACGGATAAATACACACAGACCATACAAAACCCAGCTTACCTGGGGCGGTAGTGAGCGATCTCCTGGTCAGTCTCGAATTTGGTTTGGTATACCGATGGATCCAAGACTGACAATGGAGCGGCGCAGGAATACATGGTATGACCCCAGGTTTAATGCTTATGCTTCCCTGGGGAAATTTGCCACTATTTTCCAGGCGGAAATATATGCCATTGAACTTTGTCTGCGAGAGAACTTGAGGAGGAGATATAAGGGCAGGGACATTACTATCTTCTCTGATAGTCAAGCGGCCATAAAGCTTTGGCATCCCAACAAGTCAACTCTAGGTTGGTTTGGAACTGTCTGCAATGCCTCCTAAACCTGGCTAACCACAACAAAGTTACACTTTCCGGGGTGCCAGGACACAGGGGAATACAGGGCAATGAAAATGCAGACCCTGGCCAGGCGAGGCTCCGCAGCAATGCTTGTGGGTCCTGAACCTGTTTTTGAATACCAAAAGCCTCGGTTCGTGGCTACATGACTCGGTGGATTCAAACACAACATCAGTCATACTGGAACTACATTCCAAGGCAAAATCACAGTAAATCAATGTTGGACTCACCATCAAAAGCATTGACAAGTGAACTACTAAAACTAAATAGGAATCAGATTAGAATAGTGACAGGATTAATAACCGGACACTGCACCCTAAGAAAACATATGCACACTATGGGCATCTATAGAGAAGAACCCATTTGCAGACTATGTGACGAAGAGGAAGTGACAACCTCTCACATCATATATGAGTGCCCTGCACTTACATACTGGAGAACAAATCAAAACCTCATGGTGGACACTAACCACCAGGAGGCTGGAGACCAGAAAAGAACAGTAAAAGGGCTACTACCCTGTCTAAGGTGTCAAACCTTTTTAACTAAAACAAATACACAAGAGATACAACAAGCCCTGTAGGCTGCAGTGTCGAGGCGGACAAAACCTCAACTTGTGTATTTACTTTATCAATCAATCAATCAATCAAGTCCATTGCTAAATTTAACAACGCGATCATCACTCGGTCGTAAGTATTACAGTACTTTAAAATAAGGCTTAATTTATATTTCTTGGCTCGGGCTCAGTGCTAAAATTTTTAACGCTTGATTTATCACCTGGATTATGTAGTATTATTCGTACGGTAGTTACCATTTCTTTGTAAGTATAAAAACTAAAGATGATCCGGATTCGTGATCCGATAAATAATAATTTATTCCCTGGATTCGATTTTTTTTCCTCAAAAAAGAATCGTGATTCGTATTGGTGATTCGATTCCTTTACAAGGATCCGGATCGGTAAATCGATCCCTTTTTAAAGGATCCGTCCGGGCTCTGATTATAATGTATTAACATCCACATGCAACACATGCCTTAATATTTTATTAAAAATATTGTAGTGTTTTTCGAAAACAGATTCATGCATAATGCTTCACTTTTAGTTGGTAAGTGACAAATGATCGTCATTTGTCTAAAGGAAATATTAATGGCTCCTATGTTAAAGCCAACTTGAATTAAAATGCACATTTTTAAATGTAGAAATGGTATTTACTAAAAAAGTACAAACGATAGATAGAGGCAATCTATATACCCCCTGAAAGAGAAATTAATTTGCTATCATGTGATAAAAAATACAGAGCGTTCCAATAAGTAATATTATTCTTTAAACACACTTTGTATATTTGATCTTAACTTGATATACATATGATATGATTTTTTTAATGCTTCATTTATTTAAAAACTATTAACTCTACGAACTTTAAAATTAGGAAAAAAATTAAGGATAGTCTGCCATCCTTAATTTTTTCCTAATTTTAAAGTTCGTAGAGTTAATAGTTTCTAAATAAATGAAGCATTAAAAAAATAAATATCTCAAAAACGAATAATATTAGGCACTTGGTACTTATTATACACTTTGGTAATTTTTTTATGGAGGAGCAAAAGCTATATTTTCAATAAAATATTCCATATTTTATATATAGGATATTTTATTTAAAATAACTTTTATACGTCACATTTTTGAGACACCCCGTATAGTCTAAAATAATTGTATGCTTCGGCAATATTCCATCTATACCGGGTGTTTCTTAAATGTGGTTCCCCCTATAGCTTTTATATTTTTTAAGATGGGAAAATGAAATTTGGCGAGTCGATTTATGACCTAAAAGTGCATTGAATGACGTGTTCAATTATTTCTAACGATTTCCGGTTTCACCGGAAATGACCTCAACTTTTGAATTTTAAATGGAACACCCTGTATTTTTTACCCATTCGATAGAAAATGACATCCTAAATACAATGACACTCCATATGTCAACTTTTGACATTTTCCTTTAAAAATATTTTTTTTTTTTTAAATTCAATCAAGAGTGCCATAACGTCGTTAAAACAACCAATTTTAAATCATCAGAAACAAGTAAATACGTCATTTAGTGCATTTTTAGGTCATATATCGACAAGCCAAGTTTTATTTTCCCATCCTTAAAAATAAAAAAGTTATTCCCCCCGTTTTTAAGAAACACCCGGTGTATGTTTCTAAATTTATTATTTTTTTAAAACCTCATGGTTTTGTAGCTATACCGCAACGAATATGGTGGACCACCCTTAAAAGTTTTGGAATAAATTTAAAATTAAAAAAACGTTAATTTACATTTAGAACTTTAAGCGAGGAAGCGGTAAGGCTCTCTAACAGAAATATATATAAACGGGCAATATTATATTTTCTTTTAAGTTAGAATATATTTTTTTTAATTTTTCGTTTTTTGGTTTTTTTTTTTTTCACTTTCAGTTTAATTAAGGTTATGGCTTGGCTCTAAACTATAGCATAATCACATTTTTAATTTTCAGTTCTGAATAGATTTATAAATTATTAACACCTAAATTTTTACCCCAACTTATTATATAACGTACCTTATTTAATAATGTTTGTATTTCAAATTGTAGAAAGACATTCACTGAGTTGACAAGTTATTCACTTTTTATTCTAGGAACTCAAAATACTAATTAAAGTAAGCAGTAGTGGTTAAGGTTTGTCAAACCTGTAATTTTATTTGTAATTATAGTGAATTTAGGCCTGATTGGTTTTGTGTAAGTAGTTTAAATATCAACCAACAAGCAGCTGCTCACAATTATCTTACTTAGAAATAAACCGCCCTACGACAATTTTATTATAATAAATAAAATTTTTAACAAAAGACTTTATTTTGAAATATTGCCCAAGTGTAGTAAAGGAATTTATAG
This sequence comes from Listronotus oregonensis, assembly GCA_019359885.1. Lineage (NCBI taxonomy): Eukaryota > Metazoa > Arthropoda > Insecta > Coleoptera > Curculionidae > Listronotus > Listronotus oregonensis. The sequence goes on along the minus strand of JAHBCN010000453.1, from coordinate 124,710 downwards.
TTAAGGTATTTTTAATTCGGTTTTTAATTTTTTTGCCACTTCCTAATTTGACTTGTTATAGTTTATAGTTCTAAAGTAACCAACTTACAACAAAATGTACAGGGTCATCCAAAGAGGGCTAAACAGGCCACATTTGTGGCTTTTCTGATATTGAAAAAAAAATATGTAAAATATACATCTCGTGTATTTTCTCCGCGGAATCCTGAAAAACAATTAAGAATATAATTTCAATTAAAAGAGAAATATACAACATGAAATTAACATTTTTTCATAAATACGCTAACATTCCTTTCTAAATTTTTATAAAATATTAAAAATCTTTTTTAAACCAGTAAAATTCCTAAATAATCCGGACGACACCGCTCTACAGATCTATAAGTAGCTAGACAAACAAAACAAGTCAGGAAAGTTTGTTACAAAAGAACGCCGCAACGGTAAGAAACCGGAGCACATCCAATCGGAATTCGTGAATTCGCGCGCCAAAAAACTGCTGCTTGAGGTTTTATCGAAACTAAAAAGAAGAGAACGGGCGAGAGATTGCCAATCCCCGCGCGTCAAGAAAAAGAAGTCAATAAATAAAATCGCGGAAATATTCTATTCAATATTTGATAGAATTTTTTTTCTATGGTTTAGTACAAAGGTGTACATTTTTCTTAACTAGTAAAGCTATTCTAAAAATTTCTACGTGTTAATTATAAATTCACATACTTTACGTAAGGTTCAAAGGGAAGCAGAAATAAGGTGTGTAATTAAAGTGACGTAATGAAGAGTAGCCGATCAGGATTTGGCTGGAGTGGTCAATAAAAAATAGTGATATTGAATGGTATATTAGAAAAATAGCTGAATAGTCAAGGTAACATCTAAATATTTTAATAATACAATTTGTTTATAATTTATACCGAGTATCACAGAAGTGAAAAGTGATACGGGTGTCTCAAAAAACTGTAAATAATGTTTAAATTTAACTTAAAATATTCTAACTTCTCTTTTGTAATAAAATAAATTCTAATTGTGTCATACCGTCGTTATATATTTATACACTCCGAGGTCGGAAGCCGATTCAGGTTTTTAGTGAAATATAAATCATTTTCTCTGCTAAAATCAGATAAATTTTTGCGCTAATATCAAGGGCACATTTTGTAACTTTTTTTCTCATATTGTGTAAATTTAAGTTATTAATAAAAATGTAAACATCTGATATAGTCAGTAGATAGTAAGTTATGTTTCAGATTTCCAAAACTTTGACAGGCACTGATAGCCTTGAGTCTAAGGCTATCAGTGCGTATTTAAAAGGTACTTTCGACCTTCTACCTTTCTTAATATTTTTAAAGTAAAATTGATTTTCAAAAATTTGCCAAGGAAAATTTATACTCTTTAGAAATTGTATATTTGTAGACATTGAGTTGCTGATACACCCCCTTGGCCTATCACACTATATTTTGTGAAGTAGTGATATATTTTCTTGTAAATAAAAACTTGTGTACAGTAATTCTATTTGTTGTATCTTAATTAGCAATAGTCATTTTACAGGGCGTTTAAACCTTAATTTGCACCCATGTTTTTCAGTTCATATTTAGTCGACAGCAGAGTCTGTCGGTAACTACTTATAGTGCGGAAGCACTTTGGTTTTATTGGTTAGTTTTTGAAAGCGTCTTGTTTTTTGAGATACGTTTAAATTAAAAGAGTTATGTATTTATTTTTAGTGGTATTAGAAATAATTTATTATATAATATGAGAAATGTGCTTTAAATTAAAACATAAAAAAGAGATTAATAAATAACTGAAAGGCTAAAACGCAAAAAATCTATATTCCGCCGAAATCTAGCATGTCTAAACTATGTGCAAAAAGTTGTCATTTGCACCCTATATAATACCGCCTTAAGAATACTTATGTTAAATAGGTGCCAGTTCTTTTCCAAAAATTTCGGCCTTTTAAAGTACTGAGATCTAAAATTAAATAAGGGTTCGTCCACAATTTTGTTCGACTCTGTTTTGACAAGTTTTTTACTGACTTGTCTGTATTAAGGTTTTTTTTATTAATACAGGCAGTAAAAAAACTTGCCAAGTTAAAAAGGAGAGGAACAAAATTATTAACAGTATTTTAAGAGGCCAATATTTTTGAATAGGAACTTGGCCCTTATCTTACATAAGTGTTTTTGTTAAGACTTACTATCTCTTTTTTAACTTCAATAAATGGAATAAATTGGGGAGGGGAGGAATCGTAGGCCTATTGTTTTTTTAAGTAGACCTTGCTCTAACCATTTGACCGAATAGAAGTACAAAAAAGTATACCTTTTTAAATGATTTTTTGTTTAAAAAACGAGACTTTTTTGATTGACTTTGCTTGTCACCATACCTTAAACCTTTCATAAGCCGCTTCGTACACTAGTTTTGACTTTATTGAGATTAGTTTTAAAATCGCCCATTAAGCTTCTACCCTCACATCGTCTGGAAGTTCTGCAGAATCGCTTATATTTTGCATTTATGCTTGACTTAAATGCAACAAGATTGCAATACAATTTGAAATAAAATTTGAACCTTAAGGGCCCCACAGACTATCGTTCTTTTTATCCTTCTTAATCGCGGATTAATACTGCTCAGTTGGACAACTAAAACTTTTATTTCCCTACACTTAATTTAATTTTAAACCGTCTTAATCGCCGAAAGCACTTAATTTAATTTTAAACCGCCTTAATCGTCGAAAGCTGCAGTCGTACACCAAAAAAATAAATGAAACGTGCTTATTTGTCACAAGAATGACGATTAAAGATGTTCTGCACCACATACTTCCTTTTTAAATAAAGACGGACAAATCGACGATTAAGATTTCAAGGGCTGCCAGAAATTTTCCCCGGCGGTGTTATGTTCGGTTTTCGCCCACAAACTGGCAATGTTAATCGAAGCTTTTGATCGCCACGATTAAAACTGCTTAAAAAGAACGAGGTCTGTGGGGACTTTTATATTTATCACAGTGTAACCATACCATGACAACACAACAATACTTATGGCAATAAACATATCAGCAGGTAGAAGTAACTGACAATTTATTTTATATACTTATCTATATTCTGGTCTTTAAATAAAACGATTAAAAAAAATTGTATGCAATACGTGCAAAAAGCTCTTTTTTGCACTTACGTGTAAAACACACAAGAGTAAAAAAGTTGTGCTTTTTGCTCTTGTTGCATAAATAAATATTAACCACCAATAATTCTGCACTACAGAAAGTTTGACACTTTAATTTCTGGCACTTGTCAATTTTGTTAAGAAACCTCATCGTTGCCTGTCTTTTTAGAATCCTTCAGCGGGAGGGGAGCTCATAAACGCTTTAAGGGGGCTTAGCCTCCTCTATCCACCCCTTGGCTATGGCCCTTATCATATAAGATTATAAATAAATATACTTTTTACAATTGCTGCCACACAAAATATTACAATATTAAAACATTTTTAGTATGTTTTGATTACTCGCCTTAAAACTTGCTAGAAAATGGAACTACTTTGGTCCAGGTCCCGAGGTATAGCGAGCTGAGCCTGCCCAGCCCTATTGACCCCTATGAACTTGCAGATCGCCTGCAACAAAAAAGAAAAATCCCCAAAAAAAACCAAAATCAAGAAATTGGAAATTTAAACTAAATGTTAAGAAATTTTGCTTTAAAAACTTATGACGTTTTGTCATAAATGACATATTAGTTTATTTGACTGCTTTATTTTTAATTTTTAAAAAGACAAAAAAAACATGGTATTGTGTGTTAATTGATTTTAAGTTTACCTGAAAGTACCTTAGCATCAAGCATAGGTAACCATGTATTATTTAAATTAACATGTAAAACATACTAAAACATGAATCCGCCACAAAACTATAAAATATATTTATTAAAACATTTGTCATAATTTAAATTTCCACATCAAATATTGAGTGTTTAAAATGTTCTTAGGTTGACAAAAATAAAGTTAATGCCTATAACCAAAGCTCATTTGTTTACTAGGGATAAATAGTTGCTGAGAATTATGAGAATGAGCTTAGGACAAATGAAGTGTATAAGAATGCTCATCGTCAGTTCCGAGCTGACGCGTCGCAAATGACCCGAGAGCGACATAAAGGCGTCCGTCCAACACGACGACCGCTTTTGTAAACCCAACTTGTTACAAAAAGAACTTTTGCGAACCCTTCTGCAATTCTAAAAGTTGCCGTGTTTCCTATGAAAATACAAGCTGCTGTTGTGTAAAATCAATAACGATTTTTCACCTGATTAGGAAATTTGTTGTTGCCTCAGTGCTTTCGCTCAATCAAAAGAAAAATAAGTTTTAGGATAGATTCTTAGTCATTAAAACCTTGACATACTTACAGACCTTTATATTTAGAAATTATGACAAAGTACAAACTATTGTAAAAATGGGTCAATTGTGCAACTGCGCTAACAGAAAATTTTTAAAATAAAGGAAGCATCTTTCTTACAATGGGTGATTAAAAAAATAATTTTGGATCTTCTTTTTGAATATATAAAAAAATCTATTTTAACAACCAAAAAAAATTATTTTTAACCTGCCTACAAAATCTTCTTTAAGAATTATTTCATGAAATATAAAATATTTAAAAATAAATATATTTTTTTCTTCAACCTATTTCCGATTCAAAGTATTTCCCAATAGGTCTAATAAAATACTCTTTTCACGACGTTCCTGCAAATTCTGTATACTTTTCTACATGGCAAAATAAAGATATTTAATTTAACAATATTTGATTATTTACTTTGGTGATAAAACATTTTTAAATCTGTAATAAAAAGCCTAGATTAAAATGAAAGAAATAGTCTTGAAGCAACTATTTAAAAAAAGCTGTAAGATTTAAAAATTAATTGCTCCATCTCTGCTTAAACAAGTGATATATTTTTTCTTTAAACCCAATTTTAAGTATAATCTAAAAAAAAAACAAAACTCATAAGCAATATTTTGAAAAAAATAAAATATTTATATTTTTAAAATGCCATATACTTTCTCCTTAGATTAGATTAGATTAGATTATTTGAGCGGAGATGGCAAAAATGACCTCCGCCACTGCAACCTTGCCAGATTTATTGTGGTTTCTCCTATCGTTCTTTAGAGTACCTTGTCCAGGCCCGTCTTCTTAACTAGACTCCAGAGTCTTGACACTGGCCACTCCATATATCTTGCCGGTTTTGGCTTTTCCTCACCAAGCCTAGTAAACCTAAGCCTACATAGTGCTTCACAGTAGCACCACACATGTACAGCTGTTTCTTCAGCCTCCTGGCAGAACCTACACAGGCTATCCTCCACCAGGCCTATTCTTTCCAGGTGCTTGTTGAGTTTACAATGTCCTGTTAGTTGACCTACCGTTATCCTTACGACTTTACGACTGTGGCTAAGTAAGTCCGAGGTAAACTTGGCCGAGCAGGTCTTAATGAACTGCTTTGCCTGTCGTTGTCCTGGTGTTTGTAACCACCAGCTTTGAAACTCTCTGTCTACTTAGCTCTTGATAGATGCTTTAAGGAGGCCTGCCGAGATTCCACAGAAAGGCTTAGGGCCTATCATTTCCATGGCTGATCCTTTTTTTGGCTAGGTCGTCGCCCACTTCGTTACCTGGGTGGCCCTCGTGGCCTGGTACCCAGGCTACCGTAAGTTTGTTTGCCAAGCCGACTTTATCCAGGGCCTGTATACAGTCACCCACTAGTTTGGAATTAACTTTTGGAGAACTGATGGCCTTCAGGGCCGCTTGGCTGTCTGAGTAAATGACGATGTGTTTTCCTTTACTCCCTTTTTCTTTAATCAGCACGGCACAATGCATTATTGGTGCGATCTCCGCTTGGAAAACCGTGACGTGCTGACCAAGACTCAAGGTTATCTTTTCTCTAGACTTGTCTCCATAGATGCCAGCTCTCTTGTTGGTCTTGGAGCCATCTGTATACCAGATATGATCGGCTTTGATTGGAGGGCCTTCTTTCCAGTCCTCCCTATCTGGTATGACAATCCGAAAGTGTCTGTTAAAGATGAAACGAGGGGTTGACCTGTCCGAGGGCATCTCAAACAATGAGCTGATCTCTTGGTCCCCATCTATTTCCCATCTTGAGATTCTTTGATGTCCTATAATTGGACTTTGACCTCGTTTGAGTCTATAGAGTACCGCCTTTACTTCTCCCTATGTGGAGTGGCGGCAGATTTAGCAGCACTTCCAGGGCTGCGGTTGGGGTTGTTCTCATAGCTCTCGTGATGCATACGCATGGTAGCCTTTACACACTTTAAAGTTGTCTGGTTGCTACGGTCTGCGTGACCCTTGCCCCCCAGGCAACTGAGCCGTAGGTTATCATGGGTCTTATTACCATTTTATACAACCACAGGTTCGTCTTTGGGTTAAGTCCCCAGCTTTTCCACAAAGCCTGTGACATCTCCCGAGGGCAATTTTTGCCTTCTGAACAACTTTGTTGAGGTGTGATCCCCAGTTCATCTTTTGGTCAAAAATGAGTCCTAGATACTTGACCTCTTTTAAGAAGGGGATTTCCACTCCATTGAGCTTTGGACATCTGAGTGCTCTTAGTGCTCTTTTCTTTGTGAAGGGAACGATAACGGTCTTTTGTGGATTAACCGACAGGCCTTCTTCCCTACACCATTCGTCTACGAAGTTCAGTGCGTTTTGCGTTCTTTCTGAAGCAACGTCCAAGTGCTTGCTTCTAACTACGATGACAACGTCGTCTGCGTAGCCGAGGCAGTGGAACCTCTTTTTGGCCAATTTTGCCAGAAGGTCGTCGACTAGGATCGCCCAGTATAATGGTGATAGAACACCTCCTTGTGGGCATCCCCTTCCCATCTTACCCTCCATGGTGTCCTCGCCCAAGGTGGATCTAATGACCCTGTTTCTTAGGCTGGCTTCCATCCAGTAGCATATGGTGTGCGGAATGTTTCTTCGTGTGAGAGCCTTCATTAACGATCCTGTTGGCACATTATTGAACGCTCCCTCTATGTCTAGAAATGTGCCAAGCGCCATCTCTTTGTCTTCGATTGACTTTGTCAAGAGTCTGCTTTGATCATCCAGAGCGGAGTCCGTAGACTTTCCTGATTGATAGGCATACTGGCGGTTACTGAAAGGATATAGTGATATTATATTATCCCTTATGTATCTATCCACAATTTTTTTCAGCATTTTGAGCAGGAACGAGGACAGACTTATAGGTCTATATGACTTAGGCGTTTAGTCTGAAATTCTGCTCTGAAAATTTTGCAGAGATGCGGCAGTAATATGTCCTGGTCTTTTTGGAGCAGTACCGGGTAGATTTCTTCAGAGCCTGGCCACTTGTATGGATGGAACTCGCCTATGGCCCATTTGATTTTTTCATATGTTACTAATTCCTTTGCCTTAACCCAGTCTTCCTCTCGGGGTCTTCTGGGATTGCTGGCTTGTTCTATTGGCCAAGGCTGATCAATTATGGTTGATCCTGGAAAGTGAGTGTTCGTCAATAATTCTAGGCTTTCCTTGTTAGTGAAAAAGGTCCCGTCCGTTCTTTTTACAGGGCCGGGAGCACTCGCAGTACCTTCCCTTAAGAGGACTCTGTGGACCCTGGCGCATTCCAGGGTTTCTGTGATTTGCTCACAGAATTGTTCCCAAGAAATTCTTTTCGCCTTGCGGATCTCTTTGTTGTACTGCGTAAGTTTCGTTCTGTACGTTAACCAATCTTGATTAAGTTTGGCCTTGTTAAATAGCCTTCTCACCTCAGGTCTAAGACCCTCTAGGTGACTGTTCCGCCAAACTGTTTAATTTCTTTGTTGTCTTGTTTGTTCTACTTTCTCCTTACTTTGCCCCTTGTTAAACCTACTTTGGATTTCCTACAATTTTAGAGATCCTAGTGATCAAACTCAGTCAGCACTATTGCTAACTTCGTTAATATTAAAGATACGGGATCGGCTAAATAAGAGAACTATCGTATATTAATTGATCATTCGTTTTCGATTTCGGCCTCTTAATGAGATCCAAAAATTGGACCAACTTTTGTCCACAATTTTGTTTAACTTTTTTTGACTCACAGGTAAAAATTATTATAGAAAAAGAAAGGTTTTACACAGATAAGAGCCGAGTTGAAATGACTCGCCATCTAAGGCAACATCCCGAACCATTAGAGTGTAATCCTATCGCCTGGTGGTAACAAAATTTCTTTAAATATCCTAATTGTGCACCAAAAGTTTTAAAACTGTTAAGCGTTTTAGCTACCTTCGTACCAACTGAACGGCTATTTTCAAAAGCCGATGAAACTATGGCTGCTAAACGGAATAGCTTGCAAGGAAAACGCTTATCTATGATGTTTTCTTACAATCTTTTAAAAATTTTGAGATATATATGAACTTCCTACTTTTTGTTACATAATTATTTATGTTTATACTTGTTTTTATTTTTATTACAGAATTTATTTAAATATTTGGTATTTTTCAGTTTTTTTTTATTTTTTGTTACAAAATAAGGTTTTTGGAAAAAAAAATTGTATAATTTTGATATTTTTTGATTTTTTATTTTAACTTCAACTTAAAAAATAATATTTTTTTAAATAGTAGCAATCTTTCAAATTTTAACATCGATGTTTAGCGGACATCGATGTTTCACAACCTATTTTTACAAGACATCGATGTTTGTCGATGTCCCAGCACTATCTAGAGTTACTGAACTTTAAATAGAACTTTAAACAGAGATATCTAATTTATAACTTATGGTGTTTAAGGTGTTCTAAGTTGTCTCTTATTTAGGGCACGCTATCCACTGAGGGCCAAGTATGTAGCATAAATTTAATTTCAATACAGATAAATTTTTTCATAAAAACATTATCAGCTTGGTGATTTTTATTACACAGGACACAATTTTTTACATAAATCTAAATTATACAGTAGATATGGCGTCATTGAAAATTATTTTCATTTGAGTTGATAACACAAACAAAGATACAGCGGTTATTCTATGAACCGAAGCTCGTCGCCCTTATGTCGCCTATAGGTCATTATTGGGAATACGACCAGCTGAAAGCATTCTTGTTCATTTAATTTGTTTTAATCCTTTTCACATAATCCTCACATACATATTAAATTTAATTTTTTTTACAGATAAAAAAAATTATTGGTTTTTTAAATCATTTTACTGTTATCTCTAGAGACCGACTTGACTAAAACTTGACTACTTGTGATGCTTGATATGCATAGAGTTCTATAAACTTAACTCTATAATTATGAAAATATCGAAGAGCTTAAGAACCTCGACGTATGACAATTGTTTATAACTATGCCATAGCGAAAATAGAACCTTAAATATATTTGTGTAGACACCTTTGTTGTTGTTTTGTTCATTGTCCACATATAATATTTACTATAATAATGTTACCCTACATGAATAAAACACAAAATTTTTACTTTTTTGCAGATATACCGCAATCTTGGCAATAGAAAGGAAACTTGAACAAGCACCAGTAAAAACAGCTACAAACATTAGCAATGGACTGAAGCAAGTAAACATAAACAAAGAAAACTTAAGAATTTTTTTTTATTTATACATAACAGTGTAGTTAGGATAAAAAGGACATCAAATATTAATTTATTTAATATCCAACTTCAATAAAAAGAACTTGTTACCCACCTTATCTAAATAGGAATAGAACCTTAATTACAAATTCTTTGATTTGCTAACCAAGACTAATACATACTAAAACTAAACTCTGAAAGGCTTTCGCGGCCATTGTCTAATGTTTCAATGGTTTTTGGGCTGTTAGGCCGGCGTCGATTGTCTGGTTGACTTGACGTTTTGCCAATACGAGCAGTTGGCATATTCAGAAGTCCTGGTTGACAGTATGGCATACTACAGTAGTTTGCATACTCTCAACCAACGTCAAGTTAACCAGACAATCGACGCCGACCTAACAGCCCAAAAACCATTGGAACATCATACTAAAACTATTCATCCATCTTTAATCAAATATACTATCCCTTAGTAAACTTTACAGACAAAGTAGGAGAACATTTTTTTATTTCATGTAGTTAACAATGTTTTATTATTTATTCTAAACCTGCCAAGAAGTGTAACTTTCTGCTACGTCCTTCCTTTACTCTTTGATCTCCTCCTTCGTAACTTGCATCTGTCTGTCGTTCTGTGTTTACACAAATATCCTTAATAGGTAACATTATATCTTTAAGAAGTTGTTTATATTTATGTCAAGGTTTTTCGTACTAATTTGCTTTTAAGCTGCAATTAATGAAAAATTTTTAATTGTGCTCATATGCTCATAATGTATATTTCTTCTTTTATTTTACTGATTTAATATTTCTCAACTAACACGATAATACTTAAAACGAACCCTAAAGGTCAAAATTACAGTAAGATAAAGTTCTACAAGACCGCATGAGTAAGTACTTATAAATATGTAACTGCTTACAAATTTTACCTGGCGCGATGTGAGTTTAAACCTTCCGGAATTTATTAATACAGCCTTTTTAATAATAAAAAAGGCATCATTGGTTTTGGGGCCTTTAAACACCACTTCTTTTCAGATCAGCGAAGTTAATCGATGTCGGGAGTGGTTAGTAGTCTGGGTGACCATACGCAAAGACAGCATGCTGTTGTGCGTGGTTGAATTCCACATTAAATTAAAGGTCCCGCTTAGATGACATTACCCAGACGTTAACGTGGGAAGTGCATAGGTAGTAGTTATTTGTATAATGACCATGGTGCCCCTACCGCATGGTCCAAAAGGTACTGTAACGCAAAATGTATTATCCATTTAAACAACTCGGCCTTCACAGTAATTAGTATTTAGGCTTCTTAAGAACTCTTTGTGGGTTGTCCTAAAAAATAAAAATCCTTTAATTAAATGTAAACTTTGTGTAGTATATAAAAAAATGTGTATATTTTTAATAAATATCTACATTTGGAAGAAATACAAAATAATCCTATTTAATTTGATATTCAAAGGATACAAAATAATCATAAACTTTGTGATTTTTTTTTTAAATAGCCCAGAAAATAAGCCGGAAAATACTGTAAAATGTGGAAAAGTTGATAACAAGCTCCGATTTAAAACTTTTGGTTTTTACATGTTTTGTAGACCCTTAGAAACATTCATCACCACTAACATCTGCCTTGCAATGAAAAATGAAAAAAATAGGATAGTTTTCCCACCCCCAAATAATCTCCAATAGTAAAACTGAAGAAAAATATTTGAAATTCAAAATTTTACTCCGGAAATTGTCTCACGGGAGTTTTTGGGATCGCTGATTACGGATCCGTGGTCAAAAATCTTGTAAGGGTGGTTGCACCCCATCAAAACTAACCCTAGGGGCTACAGAAATAGGATAATTTTAAAAAGTCAGAAGTTTACCTCGAAAATCCTCTATCGAGGGTTTTTGGGGTGGCTGATAACGAATCCGTGGTCAAAAATCAAGTGAGGCTGTTTTCACCTCCATTAAAAACCACCCCTAGGAGTTACAGAAATGGGGAAATTTTAAAAAATCAAAATTTTTCCTCGGAAATCGTCTTTCGAGGGTTTTTTGGGTCGCTGATTACGAACCCGCGGTACAAAATCGAGTAAGGGTGGTTGCACCCCAATAAAACCACTTACATTACAGAAATGGAAAAATTTTAAATTAAAAATTTTACCTTCGAGATCGTCTTTCGGGGGTCTAGTTACCACAAACTTTCAATATAATATACGCGCGAGTTTTGGTTTTAAAGTAGTTAAATTATTGAAAAAGTAAATTACAAGTGTAATAAAAGCGTTTTTTAAGTTTTCTTTAATTGTAAAAAAAACCAAACAAAATTTTCCCATTTCTATAACTCCTAGGGGCGCTTTTGATTGGGTGCAACCACTCTCACGCGATTTTTGGCTGCGGATTCGTAATCAGCGACCCCAAAAATCCCCAAGAAATGATTCTTGGGGCAAAATTTCTCCATTCCCCACTGCATCCCATCCATCACATTTGATGGGGTGCAACCACCCTTACATGATTTTTGGCTGCGGATTTGCAACCAGCGACCCTCGAAAACCCCCGAGAGACGATTTCCGAAGTGAAATTTTGAATTTTTAAAATTTCTTCATTTCTGGCACTCCTAGGGGTGTTTTTGATGGGGTCACATGATTTTTGGCCGCGGTTTCGTAATCAACAACCCCAAAAATCCCCGATAGAGGATCTTCGAGGTAAAATTTTGAATTTTCAAAATTTCCTTATTTCTGTATCTCCTAGGGGTGGTTTTGATGGGGTGCAACTATCCTCACACAATTTTTGACCGCGGATTCGTAATCAGCGACCCCAAAAACCCCCAAGAAATGATTCCTGGGGCAAAATTTCTCCATTTCTGTCACTCCTAGGGGTGGTTTTGATGGGCTGCAACCACCCTTACATGATTTTTGGCCGTAGATTTGATTTTTGGCCGTGGATTCGCAACCAGCGAACCCGAAAACCCTAAGCGAAAGTATTTTTTAAAATTTCTCATTTTCCTCTAGGGGTGTTTTGATAGAGGTCTACCGATTTATTGCCTGTTTCGTGATAGCGACCCGAAATTTCCCCGATAGGATTTTCGAGGTAAAATTTAGAATTTTCAAAACTACCTTATTTCTGTATCTCCTAAATTAGTTTTGATGGTAATTACAACTAAAATTTCTGACCAGTTCGTAATCAGTGATCCCAAAACCCCCAAGAAATGTTCCTGGGGAAAATTCTCGCGATTCGTAATCACAACTGAAAACCCTGAGGGGCGATATCCGAGGTGAAATTTTGAATTTTAAAAATTTATCATCAGGTTTCTAGTGAAGATTATTTGGGGGTGGGAAAAAAATACTGCTTTTATCTCACTTTCCATTTTTAACGAGGCTACGTTTTATTGTTTTTACGTGTACGATCGAATTTTCTGGTTGCCAGCAAGTGTTAAACTTTTCACAGTTTTTTAAAACACTTTGAGATTTTTTCTAAATTAGTTAATATAAATTACAACAAAATATATTTTTTTTAAATAAAGGTAGATCACTCGTAAAACGGCTTTTCTTAAAAATTAAATAAAATTCAAATAAAGGGTTAAACAAAGGGTCTTTTATTTAATTGAAAAAAAGCGACATTTTTTTATCATCTGTATGAAACGAGATATTAACAATCAAATTGTGCATAATTGACATTGTAGATATGTCATGTATGAAAGCCTTCATTTAGGAATATTTCGAAAACGGTTCTTACGATAGTTTTTAAAAACTAATGCAATATAAATATGAGTATTAGAAAAATTTTAAAAAGTTCTAAATTTTTTTATCATTTCGTTAAAAAAATATTGATTTTTGGAAGTTTACATGGGTCTGTTTGTTATTAGGAAATAATGTACAGTATTTTATTCTTTTTTTACGTAATCGCTCTTATGAAAGGTGAATTTTAGGACTAGGTGGGTCCAAAAAGTGCTAAATAGTGTAAAATATTCCTGAATAACGAACAGACCTCATGTGTTGTATAGTCTCCTAGAAAAATAATATTTTCAAGCATTAAGAACCTCTAACTTTTAGTAAAGCGTATTCGATCTTATTTGGAACAGCGCTAAATTTTGTGGTCTTTTCAAAATACTGCATCACGAATTAAACTAAAATAGGAAAAAATATAATAATCCGTACTGGTACTAGTCAAAGGAATCCCGACCCGTTCAACGATTAATTTTTGTTAGAGAGAGATGGGCGAGTTCAGCGCGGATAGCATAGAAGAGACGAAGACAAAAGATGTTTATCCCAATCTCGATTTGACTTGTGAACGGTCCGGGCTTTACTTACTATAAGGCGATACTTTTGTCTACGACTGTCGCGAGTGAACTACCTTAAAGCATTTTACTACAAATATTTTAAGCCTAAAAAGTCTTATATGTCTTACATCTTTATTCTACTCAAATTTTTATTTTTTTTAAATTAAATTTAATTTTGTTTAAAATTATAAAAATACAAACAACTGAGATCGACCATCTAACTTTAAATCGTACTTTACAGATGCCACTGATAAGGGTTGCATTAGAAAAAGCGCTTTGCTAAGGTTAGCTAAAAAAAAAGGTGCACGAAAACAATTTTTTTTATTGACCACATTTCTACATTTAAACAGCTAAAAACATGTTTTATTTTAAGTCCTTATAATTTTTACTTCTTATACTTACCGAAAATACCATGCTTTACTCATTCACCTGTCAATTCCACGATATCAGTTTCAAAGTTAAATTGACCCGAACCTAGTTTGAAACTAGAAATTTTAGATTGTGATGTCTGCGTCTGCTTTCAAATAACTCATGCAAGTCTTTTGTCTGTAGGTAATATAGTGCACTATTGATTTACAAACTTCCTTCATTTAATATCATTATTAAACAAAGTTCAGCTTATTTTAGTGATAAAGTTGTAATTAAATGATATTATGGATTTTTAATACATATTTTTTACCAAAGTGTTTAATAGACGTTGAAAACAGCTTACTTTATTTTGCGACCTAATATATCAAATATTTTATTACATTTTTTAACCTGATGAAGCGGGATTATATTTGTTTATTTCTGGCGAGAAAGCTTTTTTGTAAATCCTTGGCACATAAAGCTCCTGTGAGTTTAAACACTTACTTTTTAAAGCAAAACGTATCTATAATTATTAGGATCTATAATCGCAAAATGCCAAATTCCTTAAATATTTTGCATTTTTTCATTTATGGGCTTTATAAATTTATTTTAAAAAAATTTTGATTATAAAGTGCAAGTGTTTAAAAATTTAAGATTAGGAAAGCTCTATATGTTCAGATTTTAGGAGTATCAAAAAAGAGGCGAAGGAAAACTGAACAAGAATAAGGTTAAGTTATGCAGTACTAATTGATTTTTTAAATAAGCAATATGTTCTCTGTAAGCAAATTTATAAAAGGCGTGTTTTTTTAAATTTCTTGGAACAGGACACTAATGCTTAGGGCCCAACTAATAACGAACCGTGGGTGTCTTGGATGTAGTAAGAAGCAATTTAGTAAAACGGGAATTTTTAAATTTATTATCTGCTGAATTTACAATTAAAACCTCAAATAAAATAATACATTTACAGGGTGATTCCTGAGGAAGTGTACAGGGTTTTTCCGTATATTTTGGAGCACCACCAGAGCTTTTATTTTAGGAGTTGGAAGAAACTTTAAATTATAAAAGTTGTAGTATTTTTTTTTGTCATCAGATAAATAAAAGAGCATCGAAAATGTGTTTAAAAATATAATGTTGTATGTTTTTTTTACCTTTAAAATATTTGTTAATCGATTACTGCAAAATGTAAATTGCGGTAAAAATTTTGGTAAATTGTGTTTTCTCGGCAGTCTAGATTTTTAATATGCAATATTTTAAAGTGAAATAGCAGAAAATATATATATATATATATATATATATATATATATAATATATATATATATATATATATATATATATATATATATATATATATATATATATATATATATATATATATATACATATATACAGAGATAGAATACTTTGAGGTCAACTTAGACCACCTATTAAAATATTCTTTAAGGGGTTAGTGTCAAAGATATAGAGTGTGTTTTTCTAACTACTTAATCTTATCACTTTTAATTTTGAAATTGAATACACTATCTCCTTAGAAATACAGGACAAAAGAAAGAAAAAAGCCAGATACGGACTGAAAAAAGAAAAAAATGTTATTATTTCACTATTTTAAAAGTACTGCAAGATATTACAAAATATTGTTTAGCACATGTACACAAGTTAAGCAAAAAAATATTATTATAAAACAACGCAGTTTAAATGGGTTTAAAATCATATCTCTTTTATTTCTACATTTCCTAACATAATCGAATTTACTTTAAAGGTTTTATACATCCGCGTGACCTTTTTAGAATAAACATAATTTAGAAAGAAAAAAAAAATCAAGGTCCGGATCAAAAAATAGATTTTATGTAAGAATAACAACATCCTACATATTTTTTTTGGTAAATCTACTGAAAATGCTACAACATTATAGGTACTTAAATGTTTTTTGGTTTATCGAATAGGGTTAAGCACAAAAGATTTTTTTTGAATCAGCCATACCTACTTAGATGCAATAAAATGCCCTGCGATACGTGCAGTCTAAAATCTTAAAGGTGTTTTTATTATTATCAAAACAATGTATGAAAAAAAAAAAAAAAAAATTCTAAAGTGCGTATAAGAAAAAAATTAAAAGACAACTATAACTAAATTACCACCGTTAGCTTCTTGACCGAATTTTTCATTAAATAAACACATTTCCATTTGTGTCTTTATTGTTTTTTACTTCTTTAACAATGTTTAATATTTTTAAACGAGGAGTTTTTTTCTTCCCTTTTTTTTTTTTTAGTCCTTGTTTTTGGCATACCTCCGTTGATAATTATTAATCGAATTGAAATTCGTCTAGCCTAGTGGCCCAGAAGTTCCTCAGTTTCGTCCAATTGGTCTATTGCGATACTGATTGTTTAAGAAATCGCTTATTGCCTTGGAGTTATAGGGTTATTTGCCGTTTACTTCTGGTAGAAGACACAGCAAAATGATTTGCAAAAAATTCAAGTAGATGATGGTACCTAAACTCTCCTCAGAAAATATAGTTCAATAATTTTGTAGTCTATAATAGAAGCCCATACATAAAAGAAGATCCATGTGGGGTGTGCCTGTTTGGTTTCGGGGCCTCCAAGTAGCTCTTTCGAAATTTGTTATTTTCGCAGGCTAGAATTATACATTAAAATTATTGCATTTAAATTTTGCCAAGTTATGAAAATATTTTTATCCAAAACAATTTGTAATTAAAATTTTAGTCTAAAACTTTATATAATTTTGAATACTTAATACTATGTTTAAAGCAGTAACGCCGAAAATACAAACATGCCAGCTTTTTTCTACTAGTATATTCATATGTCAAAAACTATTAAAAATAAAAGAACAGTAAAATAAGGAAATATATCTTTTTGGGTCTCAACATTAAACTTGCTGTGCGGTTTTGTCTTTTGGGTTTTAAAAATATTTTAAATAAAACCATAATATACTGTTTTACAAAATCCAAAAATGTATATTTAAAAAAAGCCTAAAACTTCTTGTTCGAAGATTATCCTTCCGGGTTCTCAAAACCAGTGATTTATAATCCCTTGAGTCAACTGAAGTGATCTCAAAGAGCCAAAAGTGTTAGTCGGCGATCCTCGGCCTTTTTGGATCCATGTCTGATAATATCTCAGAATGGCACCTTAAGATCATTTGTTCTTCACCCAATTTGTTTAATTGATCATTTGCTTTACATAAACCAACAATTCACCCCGTCGTAAAGTCATAAGATGAAGAATATTATAGCCTAAGAGCGAGTGGCCGGCTACCTGTATGTATTTGACCAGACCTGGATTTTTACACCGTGAGTCCTCTATACCTACCATATATGGAATGGAGACTCACTAAGCCCAGCGTGGCTGTCTCTCCTGGTAATCAGGTATTGAAATTTGGCTAATTTTTAATATATCTGACCACGTCTGTCATTTGGAAATTTAAATATATATATATATATATATATATATATATATATATATATATATATATATATATATATATATATATATATATATATATATATATATATATATATATATATATATATATATATATATATTATGAATATTGTCGAAAAATAACAATGGCTGACCATTATCGCGCGTCTAACATCATGGCAGACAATTTTAAAGGCACCAAGAAACATGAAATTTTAAAAGGTAATTGACCAGGTCTGTAATTAAGACAGTGTGTCTACGTAAGTTAGCAGCATATGGAAAACTTTTTTACTATTAGGTTGACGGAAAAAAAATTATTGTAAAAAATGCTACGTGGTCCAGTATTATTATTAAAAGTGTTTAGAAAAAACTTTTAAATATTCAACATTGTTTATTTACATTTAAAAACATTTTTCCTGCGATAATGTTGAAAATGTAAGTTTGCACATTAATGCATTACATTTAATAACTTTAAATTTAATAAAACAATTCTAAATAATTAAAAAATATATATTTATTGTAAATAAACAATGTTACATTTTTGAAAGTCATTTTTAAAGATCTTTTAATTATAATAATTTTTGTTATTGTCAAAAGTAAAGGTACTTTACCCTGGAGATTTTTTTTTGATAAACCTCGTATACGACTGGTAAATTTTGACATTTGATAGTTGCATTATCACATGTCAAAATTTACCAGTCGTATACGAGGTTTATCAAAAAAATCTCCAGGGTAAAGTACCTTTACTTTTGACAATAACAAAAATTATTATAATAAAAAGATCTTTAAAAATTACTTTCAAAAATGTAACATTGTTTATTTACAATAAATATATTTTTTTAAATTATTTAGAATTGTTTTATTAAATTTAAAGTTATTAAATGTAATGCATTAATGTGCAAACTTACATTTTCAACATTATCGCAGGAAAAATGTTTTTAAATGTAAATAAACAATGTTGAATATTTGAAAGTTTTTTCTAAACACTTTTTATAACAATACTTTTCGATATTGTCAAAAGTAAAGGTACTTTACCCTGGAAAAAAAACATTTTTTTGATAAACTTCGAACAACTGATTGCATTTAAAGTTTTGGACCATGCAGAACTTTTTATAAAGAATAACTTTTTTTCGTAAATTTAATAATAAAGGTTTCCCATATGCCGTCAACTTACGTACACAAACTGTATTAATGGCAGACCTGGTCAATTACTTTTTAAATGTCATATTTTTTTGGAACCTCTAAAATTGTCTGCCACGATGTTAGACGCGCGATAATGGTCTCCCATTGTTAATTTTCGATAGTTATAGTAATATATATTTTTATTTTCAAATGGCAGACATGGTTTAATTTATTTAAAATTAGTCAAATTTCGATACCTGTCCCACCTGATTACAGCTCGACGGTGGGCAAGCAGAGGAAGCCTTTCTGTAAGCGTGGGATCATTTATAAGAGGAACGGCTCTTCTTTGAATGGAGTCCAGAATGCTAACGGCCGAGTGATGATCGCGTTGTTAAATTTAGCAATGGACTTAGCAATTGTTAAAAGCTAACAACGGTTTAGAATGTTTAAGAAAACGTCATTGTCAGTGTTATTCAATGATTTTAGTAGGCAACCTGTCAAAATCTGACATTTTGTTAAACATTCTAAACCGTTGTTAACTTTTAACAATTGCTAAGTCCATTGCTAAATTTAACAACGCGATCATCACTCGGCCGTTAGTGTTGTAGGGGACGCCTTTCCCCAGACATGAGAACAATATTTTAAAGAGGTTCTGATTTGGGGTACATACAAAGTATACAGATCGGAAGAAGAGAAATACTTTCTGGCTCGAAAGAGGAATCCAAGCTTTTTTGAAGCTGCCAAGGCTATGGATGTAATGTGCTTGTGCTAGTTGAACCTATTCTCAAAAGTAACGCCAACGAGATTAAACGACTCTTTGTTCTGCAGAACTTGGCCGCTCATATGTAACGTATTAGCATTGGCAGACTTTTTTCCGCGACAGTGAACATTACTGTGTTTTCGAGGCATTAAACTGAACAAGATTTTTTGCGCCCCAATTCAAGATAAGTTGAGGTCTTGTGAAAGAGATATCTGCATTGACCTGCGCTTGTTTTCCAATCAGAATTACATGGTGTCTTAAAAAATTGAATACTAGAGTGGAGGGTACTATCGTCAGCAAAACTATGAATGACATTGATTGTGGAAGAAAGAAGATCGTTAATGTGTAGAAGAAACAGCGTGGGTACCAGCACTGAGCCCTGGGGCACCCCAGCATTAATTCGGTAGAAGCTGGAAGAATGACCATCCACAGTAACTGATATACGTTGTTTAGAAAGGAAACTGGAGAACCAAGAGCAAAGCTTAGACGGAAGACAGTAAGAAGGAAGTTTGTTAAGAAGCCCGTCATGCCAGACCTGATCGAAAGCTTTTAATATGTCAAGAGCAACGACCTGGGATTCGGTAAATTTCAATTGGATAGGTCTAAAAATCATTTTAAAATACCGGCATTTTTCACTCAGCTAAAAATAAATACTATAATTATTTACTATTAACATAAATTCTAGAATTTCTGAAATTAGCGGGATATTCGATATAACGCTGAGTCTCGGAACTTCGGTATATAAGTTATACCATTTTTATTATAACTAAATAATAGCAATATGGCGAAATATTGCCAAGTAATATTGCTGAATTTGTCTGATTTGGTTTCATTGATTTTTGCAGGAATTTTAGCTGTAAAATGTTACTACGCTATATAACTCAAAAATATTAAAACTATTAGTATAATTAGAGAGTGGTAATACTAAAAAATAAATTATATTCTTCAAAATAATATTATTATCCTAAAAGGATACAAAATATGATTAAATATTATTGCAACTTCTTAAAATCCATACCGCTGCTTGGTTCCCATCTCTAATGAAAATCTTGAGTAGCCAGCCGAGGAGAAACAGGCCGAGTATTGATCAAAGTCCGTCTTTTCTCTCGTCGCCCACTTCTCCCAAAGCTTTTGCTTAATTTCGACCCCTTCGCCACATTACACTCTTAGGTCGGGGCTAAAGGGAAGCGATTTTCGTCCTTACGGTATCTGATAATGGCTCGTTGGACACCAGCACGTCCAACCATTTCGTTTATGGGTCAACCTACGACATCGTATTAGTGTTTACGATTCTGGACACTAGCCTAACTGTCGTTGACGACAATGAGAAGCATTTGTCATAATTGGATTTTCAAAAAAAAAAAAAAAAGCCAAATCATATTCTAAAATAAGTAACGTCATTCTGTTACAATGCATTTTATTACAATAGAGGTAAACTTGACAGTGGATCTCAAGGGTCAAGTTTTTTATTCCGTTAATCCTTATTTGTATATTTTAAATTTAATATGTTGTTAAGACTGTAAATTTCTGCTAGTGCAATTAGGATTTTTTTATGATTTGTATGTCATACGATTATTTATTATGTTGTTTTATTACATTGCGCGTCTTTTGTTATGAAGAATTTTATTTCTCCTACGTAATTAAAAAACAAGTAACAATTTGTAATTAAATTTATTTTGCATACTAAGTACCCTTGGGCGGTGTTGTAATAATGTAAAAAAAATAAAAAAACAAACCGCAAAAGTTTTGCAATAGTAATTTTTTGTATAATATGTATGTCATACAATCATTTATTATGTTGTTTTATTACACTGTGTTTTTTGTAGGGGATAAATTTATTTCTCCTAAATAATCAAAATACAAATTACATTTTTTTATTAAATGTTAATGATCCTGCATACTAAGTACTTTTAGGCAGTATTATAATAATGTTAAAAAAAACAAACCGCGAAAATTTTGTAAGAAGAGTAAAAAATGTCACAAAACCTTAAGTTATGAAAATGGAATAAAAACAAACCAATCGCAATTTCAGCCACCCCCCTTTCAAAATCAGTACTTCGTAGGTATACCTCTTGCTGTAAGAACCGCTTGCACCCTTCTTAGCATACTAAAAATTAGCGATCTAATAAAATTTTGATCCATAGCATGTCACTATTCTCTTAAAGCTCTTCAAAAGTCTGGGGTTGATGATGACGAGCATAAAGGTGTTTTTGCAGATGGTTTCACACTTGCTCAATTGGAATGCAATCGGGTGAACAAGGGGGTCAATTCATCCGAAAGATTTCACTTTGTTGTAATGTTAAATTCACTATACCTGCACGGTGTGGTCGGGCATTGTCGTCTCTAAACAATTAGCCAATACCATTCCCCAGCAGCTCCCACAAAACAACACGTTGGGCATTCCTTTACAGTACATGTGGAGAAGTCCTTAACTTCCCACTTTATTCATTTCTTTATCCCTACATTACAACATTAGTTTTCAACAATGGCCGGATTGACAGTAATATTTTCGTGCTCTGTTATTTTAGGGAAGACAAAAAAAACTTATGCCCACTTTGATAATGTAATAATGTAGCTCATCTGGCAAAACATTGCCACCCATTATAAATTTTGCACATGTGTTTCTGCTAATATCCAGATTTTCGTAATCTACATAATGCCTTAACATTGTAATTATTATCTGTGATATCTAAAATTTAAAGCGGGTATCTAAAATAGAATAATATAATTTTAATTAACAAAATAAAACCATAAACCTATTTATTCAACACCAACCTTATGTTTGGGAAAAAATTATCATAGTCGACAAATTAATTCGTTCTAAATTTTTTAAAAGTTTTTTATAGCATGTACAATACAAATCAAGCTATACATGGCTTAAACGCAAATCGAAGGGGGGGAGTACTAAGGAGGTTTATATATTCTAAAATACCAGCGGCGGCCAGTGTTGGCCATTTGGTAAATAAATACCCACAGCATTGTTAAATTTATGTTTTTAAATTTCTTTTAAGTTTCTTAATATTATCTATAAATTATTTTAATTTGTCAGCTATTTTTATTTGTTAACAAATTGACATTAGCACATGATTAGTTACTTCTAATAAAAAGTTTAAATACAATTTTAAAACATAAATTTAACCATGGTGCGGGTATTGATACACCGAAAGGCCAACATCAGCCGCTGCTGAATATCATAGCATCACCTCCAACAATTACAACTTTGCAGATTTTGACGATTTTTTACCTCCGAGGGTTTCGTTCTTGAGATATTCAACCTAGCCTCACTTTCACTGTATTTCCACTTAATTTTTCACAAAATTGGTAACTTCTACACCTAACCATCAAAAAAGATTTAAAAATACTTACAATAGCACATTTGTATTTATTTTACTGTTATTTCTTGTAAAAATATAAATCTCCTCTTTTTAAGGCGACAACCATGATTTTTCTAAAGAACTTTATGCTCTTCACACTTTTTATAGGTTCCACTGCTTTAAACAGTAGGGTTTCTCTGTGGATTTCCAAAAGTTTTTCGCATTTTGAGGGGGTCGGCTTTCCATTAGAATGCCTTTTACAATTAAATAAAATTAATTAATTTATTCTATAATGAATAGGTCGAATATATCGCCTCTTTAAAAAGTAGACATATATATTTTTCCAAGAAAATACAGTAAAATTATTAAAAGTGTGTCTATCTAAGAAATGTAAAGCTGACCGTTGAAAGGGGTAAACACTTTTGAGAATTAAATGAAGTAAGACGTTTTACTGTACTAGTTATTTAATTTTGTAATATTGATCAGCAAAAGTAAAATTTAAGGTTATGTAATTATCGGTAAAGGTAAAACATTATCATCTTTGTAAAAACTATATTCTTTAAAAAAAAACCAAGACACCTTTACATTTAACTAAATTAAAAGAAATAAAATTATGTTATTTCTATAGTGAATTGTTACTTTCAGCAAAATATAATACCTTTTTTATTTTAATCCCAGACTACCTTATAATGTTTCTGGATCCTTATAAATATAGAAGAAAAATCGCTTTAATTTTTTTCTTATTTGAGAATGACACTATTTAATAAAAAAAACGGTAACCAAATCATGAGATTATAGAATTTTTTAAAATATATTATTTTTTACCCATGTTTAAAAAATAATAAACCTTAAAACTAAAATTGATAATTTCTTTTTTAATTTTGATAAAGATATAATAGATGAGTTTCTAAGCACCCCGTTGGGCTCCGTTGATTTAATAATTTTCTAAAATAAAAATCGCTTATTTTTTCTTTTTAAAACAATTTAATAAAAAAGATAGCCAAATCATGCGATTAGAGAAATTTTTTATAAATATATTATTTTTTACCCATTTTATAATATTTAATAAACTTACTAAAATTGATAATTTGCTCCCAATAGGGCGCTGGAAATCTCTTAACTTTCCATTTTGTCCGCCTCTTTAGCCTTAGAGCATCTAGACTGAGATATCTCTTATACAGCTCTTTTCTTTCCCTTAAAATCTTTAAATATTTGAGTTTTATTTAAATAATCTTCTTCTCACTTCTCTTAACTCACTCAAGGTACGTTAACACTTAGGTCTTAAGCCTTCGTCAAATGTCCAAAAGAGTTATAGAAGTAACCTACTTTAACTTACAAAATAAAAAGTAATTCTTTAAGTAAAATATAGGTTTTAATTTTCCCAACTTATAGAAAAAGTTTGTTTTTCATTTCTTATATTATATTCTATTTCTCCATATTGGTAAAGGACAGATTCATTTAGGTTTTTTACAAATTTTTAAAAATACGTAATTTTAAGCAATTAAAAACTTTTTTCTTAGGTTAAAGAACTTAGCTTTAAAAAACTCGTACCTAAAAATTAAATTGTCACTTAACATTAGTTTAATTGTATGTTTAAGTAAAAGACTAATTTTTATTATGCTATACTATATTCTCCATCTAACTTTCAGTAGACGAACTGCAACGCGGAAAAATCTATAAAAATTTTCGTACTTTGTTAGTAGCGTTTTTTCCCAACCTGCCTTATCCTCGTAAATAAACAAAGATCGATTACCACGTCAAATTACTTAATTTTTATATGAATATAACGGGTTAATAATCTTTACTAGATCAAGTAACTTTTTAAAAGTTTTAATTTCCAATGTTTTGGCTTAAAACATACAATTTTACTGTAGACCCTTTCTAAACTAAAGAAAATATTAATTAAAAAAAAACATTTTTACAACTTTTTGAAATACATAGAATACATCGGATATTTTTTGTATGTAATCCAAAGCATTGTAGAGTAGGAAATTAAAACTAAAACAAAATCATCTCATTATGTCAAAAATTATTAAAAAAATTCGTTGTCCCCGAATGCATTCTCTATTAATTAAAAATAAACAAAAAATGCTTGTACAAGTACTAACTCACCATGGGTATCTCAAAGGAATAAGAGGTTTTATTAATACAGGATTTTTATATGGATGTTGAAAAAGAAAGAAAATATAGAAAGTTCGGATATTCTCTAGATGTACTATAAAGGGAAGCATAAAGGGGTGCATTTAATGTTGTTTTGCAGCATGGAGAGGATTTATATTGTTTTATTAAAAAAATAAAAAGTATCGATCACTAAAACATAAAGATAGATCAAACTATGCAGACCTACCTTTGGTACACCCTTACCCAGGTCCGTAGTTCTTTAGCGTCCATCGATTTGAAAAAAAAAATAAAAATTACAGATAAAAAAAACAAATTTTGTTTAGTAAATTTTAAAAGAAAAAATCCGAAAAAAAGCATTTTTGCAGAGAAAAATAAAATTCAAATTCGAAAAAACCCTATGTACTCGTATTTAGGTTAAATAAAATGTAAGATTTTACAACGTTGTCGGATCTATATAAATTTTTATTTAACACCCTGGCTTATTTTATATTAAGTAAAATACATTACAAGTAAATCATAATTTACAATAAAAAAAAATTATTCATATAAATAAAATAAAAATTAATAAATTATTATTATTGTCATTAAAAGTTACATTTAAAAAAATCTAAAAAAAAATTTAAATTAAGCTCCAAAGCGTTATAAATTGAATAATAATACAGAAATTACAAAAAAAATAATTTATTATTAAACAAGGTAAATATGTGGAAGTGGCACCCTATTTTTGGCTATAAAAAATCAAAAAATTAAAATACCAGACTTTTTTATTCTGTTCGCCAGCCAGCCATAAGTAACCAGGAACTAACCAGAACTAACCAGGAAATAAGCAGAACTCGGTAATTGTTCGGAAGTTGTTGTTTGTTAGTTCTTGTAAGTTTTTTCTCTAAAAAAACTTCATTTCTGTCAAACAAAAAGAAACAACCTTCAATAATACCAAATTATTAAAAAACCAACAATGCTTATTCAAGCAAAAAAACGACAAACGAACGTCATCGTATCATCTCCTTTACATAATTATCAATCTCACTTATTAAGTCAGCCATAACTTTTTTATATTTTATATGGAAAATAACGAAATTGTATTATTTTTTGATAATGTGAGTGAAAAATCTTTTTTTCAGACCCTGTGTTCTATTATGGTGTAACCAATAAGTGAAAACAAAAAATATATACTAGAACATTTCTGTTTAAAAAAGCCGTTAATGTTCAACGTAGCCCATTTACCCAATTTTTTTTAATATTTAAAGAAACAAATCAGTTATAACGACAAAACAGCTTCAAAAATAATACGACATCGGTTTACAAAAAAATATATAAACCAAAATTGCCTTTTTTATTAAATTACTAAATTCTATATTAAGAGAAATATTATTAGATAATTACAAAATAAGGATTAGTTAATATTTTTAGCGGCTTTATTTTTTGAAAAATATTTACTTTATGGGTAATTAATTAGAAACATCCAGGTAAAAATAGTTTCCTTTATTGTTCAAATTGTGTTCGAACTCAACAGCAACTAAAGTTACATAAATTATTCCCATATATTTTATTATCAGTCACAATATTTATATTTTACTTTTTGAACTCTGTATTATTTTTGTATCCTTTTTACGAAGTCATGCTCCATCTATCCACCAGTGGACAAACTGCACCCTCGAAAAACCTGCATTTTAAAACTCTGCCGACTCTAACGTTCTATTCGTTTTTTCATTTCGTCTAAGGATAGCGCTAGCTACCGAAAAATGCTTAAAGTAGGGGGGATGAAGGCAAGTGAACGAAATAGAGGGGAAATTTTGAGCGGTTCGCTCCGCCTCTAATATGGCCTCCTGTGATAATCGCAAGGGACTTAAAAGTTTGTTGCTGGCGAGAAAGAGCCACTACATATAGAGAGCGAAGACTCGGTATCGTGTATTTCGCCGTTGGTAATTCTTTATGGAGCGGACCGAAGTAGATTGGTAGTAATAAATGGTATCATTGGCGTTGCATATTTTGATTTCTTGTTTTTCTCAAACTACACAATAATTTTATATTTTATAGATCAGTTTAATTTTTATAAAGTATTATTTACTATTTTACGGCGGATTTACGAATCTTTTAAGAAAATCAAGAAAACATTGTTTCAGTGTTAATTTTTATTTTGAAATTTAAAAAAAGGTATTTTTCAAGTTTTTCGTCGATAAAATGCATCTATTTAAGTTAAGCAGTATCTAGTGATTTGTTTCATATTTTACATGTATAGACAAATTGATTTTTTTTTCAAAAATATCAATTTTTGAATTTTTTTAATTTTTTTTGATCGAAAAATTGACATTTAAAAAAAATTTTAATTTAAATGAACTTTAAAAATGAATATATTTAACAACTAAAAAAACTTAATTATGTTGATTTTACATTCCACATTTACATACACGATTACCTTTAAAATTTATAGGGTACGTAAGCCAAAAAAGGGTCGCAAATATCTTGCTTTCTATGGTTTTAATGATACTTGCATTTAGTAAAAAAATTGTACAGCATAACATTCTTTACAAATTTTGTTTTAAACTTTTTCCATACGCTTAACCGTTCCGAAAAATAATACTCCATATAAAGTTAATTAACCACTGAAATTCCAAAATTATAAATATTTTGCATTATTTATTAATTATTACAATATTTTTTGGCATTATATAATGCTCCAAAATCTTAGGACAAAATGTATCATCTTCGCTACACGCAACACGCTCATTAACACATTAATTTACTAAATTTAAACTTTGGAAGGAAATAATTTAGAAGCTCAAGATTGGAGCTGGGCGCTACAAAATAAACTTTTAAAACCAATAACAATGATATTATCACCAGCTTCAGATGAACTACCGAACACTATATTTTGCAACTGTAAAAATGGATGTGGTTCACGCTGTGGATACAGGAAACCGGGCAAAGTCCTGTAGCTTGTGGCCAGGCAAGCTTGCTGGCCACAATCGCTTCGTTGATGAAAAAAGTGCATTTGACCCCAAAACCCTTGATAATTAAGAGATAAATTTGAGAACGAAGATGATATATGCTCTATAATAAATTAAAAATTTTCGAGCGACCAAAAAACTATAATGAAGAAGAAAAAAAATCAGACTTATGTCTTTCTCATTATTAAAGTTTAAGTAAATCTCTCCCCACATTTAAACTTTAAATGTGGTAAATCTATGATACATAATTGCTTAATAAAAATATAATTTAAATGTGTTTACTTTATTTCTTTTTTGATAAAAATATAATTAAGATATACTAGAGTATATTTAAAATATACCTTAAGTCATTTTTAAAAGTTTTACGGAGTAGGTTTTTTTTAAAAATATTTAGTAAATGAAAAATATATAATATATTGTATAATATGTATGTATTCATATCCGCAACCCTAGATTTAAGTCATATCTGTATCTATATATATATATATATATATATATATATATATATATATATATATATATATATATATATATATATATATATATATATATATATATATATATATATATATATATATATATTGTAAACTCCTTTATCGAATCGAAGAACTAATTAAAAAAAATGATCAAATAAACTTTAATTTTGTAGAATATAGGCAAAGTAAAATTCGTTTATTAATTTTTAATTCAAATTGTGCAGTTTTGGACTAAGTTACGGTTCTGTCTTTAATTGGAATAATTGCACATGATGGGATACAATCTAGTATAATCTGTAACTTTAGTGAGTATAATTATAAATCTATCAACAGTGTCTGTAAGAAATGATTACAGGTTGTCATCATTCAATAAAAGATGAACTGCATTTCTATTTACGGTACCATCCTCTTTAAATAATCAGTTAGTTTAAGGTTTCATTTATTAGGCCAACCGTATTTTTTATTTAAAATTTGACATCGCTGTTAATTTTTGATGACTTAAGGTAAAAAATTACATAAACAAAAGTTAGTTGCATTACCTATAGTGTTGCCATGAGGCGATACGATAAGGGAAGATCTGATATCTCTCGCTGGAAAATATTAGTGTCTCTATTGTTGTCTCTTCTCATACTGTTATAATAATGTAATTTATGGACTTTTATAACTGGTTGTTCTTAAATTCAAAACTGTATGACTTTCATACTTTTATATATTGAAAGCATTGTATACCATAGTTTTTAAATTTAAAAACCGTTGACCTACAACCAGCAACAATTTGTTTTTCAAATGTATGACACACTAAATTTTAACTTGTTTTATCTCATTGGCATCACTAATTACACAGGCCCACAAAAAAGTGGTATGTGCTGGGTGGTATTTTTTTTTCGCCGAACACAAATCTAAAGTCAAAATTGGGGGTCAAACAGCTAATAATCGATAAAAGGCGTAATTTCAGATATTAACGATTTTTTTAAATTTAAAACGTCAATATCTTAAAAACTATAAAAGATACACTAAAACTTTATTAAACATAAACTATGTATTTTTAAATGACCTTCAATTTAAGTTATATTACCTTTTTATCTGAATGCAATATTTTTCGAGTTATAATCAAAAAACCGAATTTAAATAAAAAAAATATTTTTTCCTATTTTGGACTAAATTTTTTGTCAAAATTACATTTTCGTTTATATCTCCTTTATTATTTATCTTATCAAAAATGTTTATATAACCATTTTATGGAAAATTTAATAGACTCTCTCTGTTGTTCTATGAAATGTTTTCATAGAACAACATCATTCCGTGGTAGCAGGTTTCTGCCGGTAAATGTACCGTGTCGGTCTTTTGGATTTTTCTTGATTTTTTGCTTTTTGACCTCCAATTTTGACTTCAGATTCGTGTTCAATGGAAAAAAATACGCCAGAAAATCTAAGTCCGACACCCAGCACACACCACATTTTTTGTGTCATATTCAGCTTTTATACGAAATCCACTTTAAAATATTGAATTTATTTAATAAAGTATTTTTAATATATTCATTTGGTATTAATTTTTTTTATTATTTTGCGATTAAAAAAAAGATACTGATATTTTTATGTTTAAGGTAGTTTTATAACTCTTATAATAGACCTTTTAGAACAAATCAAAATATTAGGAACTACAAGAAAAAGTACGCTGCGAAAAATAAGATAAAAATTAATCAGTTATTTTGTTTTTATGTCATTCATATAATTTATGTTATTAAATTGTTTGAAAAAATATTTTGGTGGCTTATATGTAAAATATTTGAAAAACTTTATTATTATTCTTTGTTTCCAAAAAATGTTTTACTCTATTATTTTTTATTTATTTTTTTATGCCCAAAACCGTTAACAAAATTGCTGTGCTTGTAAACCTACAAATTTGTAGTAAGTTTACGCGGAAGATGTCAGGTATAAATTCCTGACGATGTTCCCATAGGAACCAAAACATCGAGAGAACACCAAACTCTACTTTATTTTATTGAGAAATACCCTTAATACAGTTTTAGAAAACTTACAATCAGCTATGCATTATGGGTATGTACATATTTAGAATACGTCAGAGACAACTTTATCAATTAAAACGTTACGCTCCTAATTGAATTTAGCCTGCAATCCTTGACTACAATCAGTAGCGTATGCTTGGGGATAGGGGGGCCCAGGAAACACCTCCTTACAAAGCACAATTCATTTTTTATTTATATTATTTTATTAAATTTTTAAATAAAAGAGTTGGCTATACGCCTCTGGCTACCATGATGTCGCGTTAAATATTATTTATTAAATTTAAAGAACTGGACCACATTTGGCGCTTTCCTTATATTTACAAAAAGGATGTGAAATACTTATCTGGTTTGTTTTTTCTCGTAAAATACTGAAGAACACTTAAAAATATCAATATTTTTTAGGTGAAACTAAACAAAAAGTGAAACAATGTCTATACCCTTTTATTCTTTTATTTTTCAGATATATTAAAAAAAAAATTGCCCAAAAATGTTAAACCGTCATTTAAGAAAATAGCGCCAAAGAAGATCACGCTTTCCGTGCTCCGGTAGGCGGGCACACCTGCTTAAGGTAATTGGGATTTCTGAATCAGACGAGACCAAAAAAATATTTAAATATATGAGTGTAGCTATAGTCAGAACCTCGAAAAGTAAAATTGTTAATTTTTCACTAAATGGCGGCCATTAAAAAAAGTTCAAAAAAATCGTCAATTTTTTTGGGTTTAACCGTACGTAAAAAGTGAAATATAAAAAAATCAATTTTTTGAAACTTCTAAACCAGAAAACATTCTTAAGAAAATTATTTCAATCGAATACTCCGGTCAATCTAGACATTCAAAGGTACATAAATTTACATCAAGCTAAAAGTGAGTAAAATTGTTTAAAACATATTTAAAAATAAAATTTTAAATTCCCCGCCGTTCCGATACGTGGAAAAAAATTGACACGAGGTAAAGGTAATTTTCTGCAAAACGGTAAGTTTTATCGTAAAATTACCTTTACAAAAATTGTAGACCATAAAATTATCTATAAATAAGTATCGATATTTTTTTCCTAAAAGCCACCGTTTCTGAGATTCAAAAAGTTGTAAGCGTCATTGTATGCATAAGTTCGTTAATATATATATATATATATATATATATATATATATATATATATATATATATATATATATATATATATATATATATATATATATACAGGGTCCTGCAGCTCACCTCCCACCTATGTAGCTCATTTATTACTTAATGTAAAATTGTCATATTTTGCAGACGTTACCTTTAACCTACGGTGCATTTCAGGAAAATAATTTTGGTTATATAGGGTGTCACAAAAAAGTGTGACGTCACGATGGTGCATATTTTTAAATGGAACACTTTGTATTTTTTTATATATTTAGGTACCTCTTGTAGTCCTCTATCTTCCTCTAAAATTTTGTCAACATCGGTTCAGTAATTTCAGAAAAAAAAATAAAATATAAAAAAACTGTTTTGCACCATTGCCATTGAATTTAAAAATTAATAAAAATACCAATAATGCTTGATTAATATAATTAAACAAGAAACTTATTAAATAGCGTTATATTAGTCGCTTAGGTCATTCGTCAAACTCTTCAAATTTGAAAGCACTTTATTTTTCTTATTTTAAATATGAGCTCCTGAATATCTTTAGGTCGTTAGATGCAGAATTAAAAAAAAATATTTTTTAATTATAACCCTATCGAAATTCCTATCACATTAAAAGTTATTTGTTGAAAACTCATTTTGGCATGTATTTTAATAGTAATATCATTGAATAAAAGTGAAAGATGGCTATGAAAAATAATTTATTGACATTGGAGTTTATTTAACTCACAAAATATTATTTTGATGTATTATAAAAAATTGGAGAAAATTATTATTATTTATTTATTAAATTAAATTAATTTAAGAAAAACCTTTAAATGTTAAATAAACCTAATTTTAAATTTTTAATAACATTTAGGTAAATTTAACCAATTTCTAGGTAATAATTAACGTTATTAGGAAACTCTAATGTAAATAAATTGTTTTTCATAGCCACTTATCATTTTTATTCAATGGTATTTCTATTAAAATACATGCCAAAAGGAGTTTTCAACGAATACCTTTTAATGTTTTAGGAATTTTGATAGGGTTATAATTAGAAAAATGTTTGTTTTTTAATTTTGCATCTAACGACCTAAAAACATACAGGGGCTCATATTTAAAATAAGAAAAATAAAGTTCTTTCAAATTTGAAGAGTTTGACACTAAATTTTGGACACCCTGTACAGTACGAATTAACAACATGACTTAGCGATATAGATGAGCACCGGGCTTGGGCTTGGGTCTTGGTCTTGGTCTTGCAGCAAGACCAAGACCGGACCAAGACCAAGACCGCCTTCTCGCTTGCAAGACCAAGACCAAGACCGGGGTATGCAAGACCAAGACCAAGACCAAGACCGAGGGGTGCAAGACTACGCAAGACCAAGACCGACCTGCAAAACCTTGCACTTTTGTCACTTTTTTAAATTATAATATTCAGTTTTTATATTCAATATACAGAGGTATTTCATACAGACATGACAAAAAATGTGTCGAGAACTGCCTAAAAAGGCGATTATTTTATGAGTAACAGGTTTTTTTAATAAAATAATAATTAAATCGATCACTTCGTTTTTTAATAAAATTATCTAAAAACGATAACTAGTAGATTTAGTAACATGTTTTAAAAATAATAAGATTGTGACTCAATGGTCCGACAAAGCTCGATATCTCCAAAACAGTTTACGACAGAGAAAAATTTCCAAAATGCAGGAAAACATTATTTTTGTGCGACACTGTAAGAAGTGGCATCATTAGATTGCTCCTTTAAACTAAGATATAAATGTAAAAGTGATGGTTTAATAAAAAATATATTTGTCATTTTATATAGGAATACTTTTTATATAAATGGATTTTAAATTTCACTTCCGGTTTAGACGGAAAAGTCAAAACAATGCCAAAAGTATAATGATGACGCCATTTTTGTCAAAACCGAAAATTATATATAAAAAACCATCTACGTCGACATTGTACCTATATGACAGTTCAAGAATTTCCAGCATAATATACAGGGAAGCGATTTTTTTAAATTAATTTTTTGCTATAAATTTTGTATTTTAGGTTAAAAGCTAAAAATGAGGAAGTTTTCTTGAGCGGTAGTGAATTTTTTGAAAAATTCTGAAATAGAGAATAATTTTACATTTTACGCCCTTTTTTGTTTTTTACCATTATGAACGGTTTCGGATATATCGATCTTTGTCGCACTATCGAGCCACCTTGTATATGCAGAATGTTTATAAAGTATTTGTACAAACTTTGTACGGCAAATGTTTCACTAATTTGAACATAGAAAGTTTATTTGAACTGAAAAGCTTTCTAAATACCTTTTTTTTGAATTAGAAACCAATGTATACATATCAGAATCATTTTCATGGAAATTTCACATCTGGTTGAAATTAATAGTTTTTTTTCTGCCCTCAGAGTACTCAGTATTGTAATTTTATATGCTTCTTCAAAGAAAATTTAAATAATTCCTATCACTAAAATGAACCGCTATAAATAAATAAACCCCTACATTTAAAATATCCTTTTTAATCAAATAATTTAAATGTACATGTAAGGTTAAAATTGGTATATTTTAAAATTTTAAAGCAAAAAATATAGTCTCCATCTTTATTTATTTGTAAGTATTAAAAAATATATATTTTATCTAAGATTGCTTAATTTAAATTATTACTACCAAAAAAAGCAAGACCAGCAAGACTCTTGCAGCAAGACCAAGACCAAGACCAAGACCGGGTGGTGCAAGACCAAGACCAAGACCAAGACCTTCTTTGGGCTTGCAAGGCCAAGACCAAGACCAGACTTGCAAGACCAAGACCAAAAGACCAAGACCAAGACTAGCCCGGTCTTGGTCTTGGTCTTGCTTTGCTCATCACTAACGTTACTTAATAAGTTCTTTGTTTAATTCTATTAATCAAGCACTATTGGTATTTTTATTAATTTTTAAATTCAATGGTGCAAAGCAGTTTTTTGCTCTGAAATTACTGAACCGATGTTAACAAAATTTTGGAGGAATATAAATAACCACAGAAGGTACCAAAATATCCAAAAAAATACACAGTGTTCCATTTAAAAAAATGCACCATTATGACGTCACACTTTTTGTGACACCCTGTATAACCAAAATTATTTTCCTGAAATGCACCGTGGGTTAAAGGTAACGTCTGCAAAATATGAAAATTTTACATTAAGTAATAAATGAGCCACATAAGACGGGAGGTGAGCTGCAGGACCCTGTATAACTATGAGCATATCAGGTAAAATAAAACACAGTCCCTTAATTTATATGCCAGTGTATGCAAGGAGATCCTAAAAAATTTACCTGCTTAGATAAGTATCAATATGCATGTTTTGTTAAAAATACTTGAAATAAAAAACAAGTGCAATTAGCTTGTCTTCCTCCAATCTCAGTTTTTTAATTTCCATCGCTTTTATCAATTCCAACCCTTGCGAATACCTGGTTTTGTGCAATAGTTTCCAATTTAACAGAATCACAACAAACCTGTAGAATAGGCCTACTGGGACAACCATGGTGGTAAAAAAACGCGCTAAGTACACTACCTCAGAGGTTGCGTGGAAACGTGTGCATACAATGACGCTTACAACTTTTTGAATCGTTATATCTTAGGAACGGTGACTTAGGAAAAAATAACCTTTTTTATAGATAATTTTATGATCTACAATTTTTGTCTGAAGTAATTTTACGATAAACTTACGGTTTTGAAGAAAATCGCGAAAACCCCTTTTTTACCTTTGATCTCGATTCAATTTTTTTCAGGAACGATAGGGAATTTTGAAATGCTATTTTTAATTATGTTTTGAACAATTTTAATCACTTTCAGCTTGATGTTAATTTAAGTATCTTTACTCTTATTTTTTGGTCTAATTTGACCGGACTAGAAACAAAGTAGATGTAAAAAAATATGAAATTAACATTTTTTACTGGGTCACCTTATTTATGGGTTCGTTTTTTAAAACGTCTTATCTTATTCATTGTGTTTCAATAAAAAATATTTCGTATTTATTTTTTTGTAACAAATGTATTAATTTAATTCATATAAAAAGCATGTGATTTAAATTAGAAAGTAAAAAGAGGTAACACTAAATACCTGAAATGCCAAGACACAAAAAGCCAATATTCTGTTAAATTCTTGCCTTTATTACTATTTTAAAAACATATTGGTAGAAGTAAAACATATAATTAAGATAATTCTGTTGTTACTAAAAATTAATATGAAATCCTTTTTATTAAAACATGCGGAAAAGAAATAAGACAGACGCTTTTGTTTTATTATAAATTATTTTCGTAAATATTTTTCCGGATGCTTTTTTTATACAAGGAAGCCAGAAATAGGGTCCTGTTTAAACCTCGTTGGATGACCCTGTAAAAATGCCTTAACACATTATAAAACATTTTAACACCCTGTAGAAGTTTATGCTACATCCGTTATAGAATTTTAGATTCTCTCCTAATACCGTTGGCGACAAAGAAAACCAGTTCTTAGGGCAGGTGTTAAAACACTATGCATCGCTTTAAAACTCACGGACACGCGGATGATCTCGCGGGCATCAGGCAGATGTTATTTAATTTCTGGAAGCTGCATGCTGCATCCGTGGACCAGTTAAGCAAGTTGACCAGTGTCCAGCTATTGTTAGAGATAAAAGAGAAAAAAACTTGTTTTGAAAAACCGTTGGATAAAGCTTATTTACAATTCAGTATATTTTAATCTTGTACACTGTTAACATCTTAAGAGTGCATATCCATTTTTTGCTATTTTTGCTCCAATTTTTAACCATAAATAATTTGCGCAATATTAAAAAAAGTAAACAACGTCCAATAGGGGTAACTTTAAAAGTATTATTGTAATACTGACCTATATAATTACATATGCAGAACTTGGACTTTTTTTATTTTTACTTATTAATAAGAAAAAAATTAATTACTTAAAGTATACCTTTTTTAAACATACTTTTGTAGTCGTTCCTATTAAAAATTTTGCTTTAAAAGTTGGTGCAAATTTTGCAAAAAAAAAACGATACCTTTCAATCTTGTTTAGTTTTAACTGTTGTTAGTGTTATAATCTAAGTGAAATTGTTCGATTTAAATAGTAAGTATAATTAGTTCTTTAAGGAAGGCAACATGGAAAAAATATTATTTGCTTTTGCTGTCAGTCTGCCTTTTTTATTGCCTTTTTGTCTGAAAGCATCTTTAGTGTAAAAAATCATTTTAAAAATAATCATAAATGTTTATTAAACATTTATTTAATAGTTTTTTTTAAGTAACAATATTTAACAGATATTTAATATACCTAATTTAATAATAAATATATTATAAAGCTTAAGAAATTAAGTGTTAATTTATTTATTTTTAGCTTTAAATTTTTAATCTAATTAATTTTTTGTAATAAATTTCCAATTGTTATTTGTTTATTTAATATAATTTACTCAATATTCTAATGGGTCGCTGATCACGAAAAAAATTGCTTTAGAGGCCAAAAGTGGTCCAATTTTTTTTATTCGCAGTTTTTAGTCTTTTTTTGGGGTTTTTGTTTAATAAATAGTTTTATAAATAGTTTAAACAAAAGTTGTAAAGAATTTAATTATGAACATATTCCATTTTTTTCTGTGACTTTTCTGTACGTCGAGTAATCGACTGGAAGATGTTCATGCGCGGCCATTTCCTAACCTCTTTTGCTGTTTTTATCGATTATTTTACGATTACGATGATGAGCTTAAATAAGAAAATGAAAACAGAAATCGTCCAGAATCATTT
Source organism: Listronotus oregonensis (assembly GCA_019359885.1). NCBI lineage: Eukaryota > Metazoa > Arthropoda > Insecta > Coleoptera > Curculionidae > Listronotus > Listronotus oregonensis. The sequence goes on along the minus strand of JAHBCN010000453.1, from coordinate 87,547 downwards.
AGCCTGCTTCTTGTTTTTCATTCGAAGTGTAGGGGAGAGGGTAATGCGACGCACGTCGTATTGTATAGTACTAGAACACATTTTCTTGTATTTTTTGCCTATTAATTGTTTTCCCTGACACAAGTTTCCGCGGTCAATGACGCCAGATAACCGCCTGCGCCACATTACCCCACTCTCCCCTTAAAAAAATGGAGAATGTTCGTAATTAAATTCTCTACAACTTTTGTTTAAACTATTTTTCCATAAAATAACGATTCGTAAGAAAAAATTACAAAAAACCCTAAAAAATAACCACTGCGAAATAAAAAAATTGGACCAATTATGGCCTTTATAGCCATTTTTTTCTTGATCAGCAAATGGACATGGACCTCAGGTGTCATGCTCAAAGGAGTCCAGCCAAAAAACTAATTGGCTTTTTTGTTAAAAAAAAATAAGTATAGCAATTTAACATTAGCATAGGTAACAATTAATACATTTTTTTACTTTTATTTGAATATATTTCTACATCAGGACCGTTTTTGTAATTGCCCCAAGGGATAAAATAAAGTATATATTTTAAATAACGCGCCATTTTAAAATATCTACAAATTAAAGAGATTTACAAAATCTGGGACCAATATTCTCTTTTTTTTAACTCTTTTAATACGTTTTAAAAAAATATATATTGTAATTGTAAAATAAAGTTTTATTAAACTTTTCTGCTAAGAGAACTTTAGTAAAGATAACATTATTGATTAGCTTAAAATGCATGTTGCTATTTTATCACAGATGGCACACTCTACAGAAAATATTACTTATTATCTTTTATTATTTCTTAAATGTAGATAACTAATAAAATAATCTAAAATAAATTAACATATTTTGACTACGTATATAAATGATTTTTTTAAATTTAAAATTTGGTAAGTAAATTTTAACAAACTTCAAAATATGTTTAAATAACACTGGAAGATCCATCTATCGCCTACTAGGAACAACCAACATTTTGCCATCAAGAAAACTATATATAAATTATTATTTAATCTTCCTTATAGTATTGATTTTTCGTTAGCCAAAAAAAAATCTTTAAGGATTTTAAAGAAATATAAATACAAAATGTGCATATATTAGATAAATTATTATCTTTAATTTAATTTTTTATGCTATTTTGTAAAAATAATATTTTTATTTAAATTTATATTTTTAGAAAACAGAATTACCTAAAACTTTTTACATGTTGTTTCATAAAGAGTCACACTTCGATATTTTTTTTCGCAAATTGACCTTTTAGTTTTTTATTGTTAGGCATATTTCGAACTCACTCAAATGTTTTTTAACATGGACTGGATACAGAATTTTTTATAAAGAGTTTCAGAAAATTTTTACAGATATATTCTCGTCCGAAGAACAAAGTTAATTAAAGCTTGACACGGTCAGTAAGTGGATGCGTTACCCCCGCTAAAAACGATGTTTCGTTGTTTTTGGTTCCACAATAAACTTTAAGTACTGTCTGGAAGACATTATCCAGAGATTATTAATATAATGTTCATGGTGGCGCTCCAGGTGCACTGTAATGTAGTGATTGCATGTGTCTGTACTTGGAAGTAATTTACGGAACTGGGAGAATATGGGTTAAACATCTGAAAATTCGACATCCGCAGTTTCTTGTACTAAAGCTTTAATAAAGCCTACGTTTACTGTCCTAAAAAAATACAAAATACATTTCTTTGGTAAAAAAAGTTACTTTAAATTATTGTTTATCATTTTTTAATGAAACACTTAGTTTCATGAGTTGATTATTAGGTAAATAATTGGTTTTGAGATACCAAAATCCTTAAGAGACATATTCAAACATTACAACAATGTTGCTATGACAACAATGTATTTTTTTTTCAGAAATCACCCTTCCTAGCCGTAAGATTATTAGGTTGAAATTTCCTTAAGTAGAATAACTAAACTAAAATGATCAGTTTACAGCGCCAACTTGTATTGTGTTATACCCCGTAAAATTGTGATTATTTTGTATGCGTTTTTATTTACTCTTTTTAATACTTTTCCCGTGTTACTAGTAGAAAAAATTATAAAACATGTAAAAAATTATATTTATTTTAAAACATTTTTTTAAAGTTGGAAAAAACTGTAGCACAAAAAAAGTAAAAAAATGCAGTATTTGTTGAATTTTTTTAAATTTTGTTTTTAAATCTACAACACAGATTTGTGATTTTTTTTCTTTTCTTTAGTTCTGCCCTAATTAGGTGACAGAAATATTTTTACTCTATTTATTATATCAATAATATTATACTAAACCATGGGGGAATAACAATATTTGACATAACAACCAAAATTAATGAAGGTAATACCAAAAGAAATTAATTAGCGTCCGATAGAAGTAGGACTATTTTTTCCCTTTCCTCTAGTACTATAAAATTGTGTGATATGGATAGACTATTATATAATTTATTTAATTACCTAAACCAAATTTCACTAGATTGTCAAAGATACTACCTATATAAAATTTCCGGGATTTTCTTTAAGACACGCGGGAAATTCGGTAAAAAAAATTTTACGTAAGAGACTAGAAACATAAAAAAACTATTAACAAAATAACAAACGTGACAAGTTCTTTATAGTAGTTAATCACCTTGGGGAAATTTCCACTTATTAATCTTACATCTATAATCTGGGCATTTCCGATTGGGAATGACGCAAGCACAAAAAAAAAGAACAAAAAAACACCTCATTGGTCAATTCAAAGAATTAGATATACTGGCGAAAAATTTGTCAAAATTGACGGAAAGGATTTTTGCGAAGTCAAGAATAAATGGCGCATTTTAAACTTTAAAAAAGTCGTTTTCGATTAGTCGGATCCGAGTAGACTAGCCTAAGTTAACAATAATGTTTTTTTTTAGTTTTATTCATTTCTTGCAATCAGTTAATTAATGCAATTGAAGATGAAAAATGCTTTTTTATGATAAAATAAAATTATTATTTTTATTTAGAAAATGGAACGGAAGTTCTTTCGTCCTTGTTCATTTCGGAATCCATGTTATAATTACTTTTGGCGCTCCTTTTGAAATTTACCGTTTGCTACTGCAACGCCAGCCTAATTTAACGCATTTTGGCAAACAGTTTTTTTTTATCTTAAAGATAGTTCTCCTTCCCTCTACCCTCCATTCTTAAAATTCGTGTTTAACTTAATTTTGTAAGTGTGATCTTATTTCGGCGTGTTTGTGTTTTTTGGTAATTGTCTCGAAAGTTGCCTCCTCTCCGATTTTGACCAAATTTGGTATACGGGGGTTTTTTGGGGCGCTGATTTCGAATCTGAAAAAATATTTTTGCAACGTTTCGTTTTAGAGATATTCATCATCAAATTTGAAAAGCAAACTAACCTTATTTACACTATTTCTCCTTTTTTTGTACAGAATTCTTGATTTTTACACTAAACTGGCACACAATATTTCACAAACACCTTTTAAAAACATGTTTTTTTATTTATTTAACACCCTTTTTCCGTTTAGTTGTAAACCTCCACTTTCACACGCTGCAATGTGGTCGCAACCATGTATACATTAGGAATTTTATAAGCCAAAATGGCCGCTGCCTTTGAACTTAAAAGTTCGCAATTTAATAAAAAAAAGGTGTAAAATAAATAAAAATACAAGGTTTTAAAAGGTGTTTAAAAAATATTGTGTGCCACTTTAGTGTAAAAGTCAAGAATTGTGTACAAAAAGCAAGGGGAATATAGTAAAAATGAGGTTAGTTTGATTTTTAGCTTTGATGATGAATATCTCCTAAACAAACGTTTGCCAAATATTTTTCAGATTCGTAATCAGTCCCCAAAAACCACACTTTGTAAAAATATGAGGGTGCAACTTTCGAGACAATTACCTGTTTTTTAAAATGGAGTGTCCTAATGAGTTACCTTTAACATCAAAGGAAAGGTATTTCCTTTTTTCTTATATATTTTTAGGGTCTTATGCAGATATTAAAACTAGCTTGATAAAAAATTCTGTCACTTTTGACGTCTATTAAACCCATTTATAACCTAACTTTGAAAAAATCTTATTATAAAGCAGGCTCATAACTCATAACGATGTTCCTATGTTTATGTCACGCGAAAGTGAACATAGTATAGGTAATATAATTTTCGAAAAAAAATTAGGTTGTTGTCATAACAATATGTTAAAATGCAAGCATTTGATTGGTTAAAATTCACAGGCGTAAATTTCTCGTACCGAATGTCCTGCGAGCTTAAATTAAAATTACGGTTCTTTTTCTTGCTTTCGAATTTTCTAAAAAAATATTTTTAAAAATTCGCAGCTCAAAAAAATTCAGATATAATTCATGCTTTTGGAAGATTATAAACGAAAAAACTTAATTAAATACACAAGACTTACTTATTCCTTGTTCGTCAGCCTGTAAAATACTCATTCGTAAATCCTTCCCAATTTCCTTGATTATTATCAGATGAATCATATGTAAGGGGTCGGTTAAAAGGACCTAAGGATCAATAGGAGAAAACGGTGGCAGTAGTAAGATGAACGGAGAGTGGCACCCCATATTTTAAGGGGTCTTTGATGATGCTAAGAGGTCCCGTTTATTAAGATGGTGGAAATTATTTTGTGTGTAAGGACCTGAGTTATTTGATTTGCGCATTTCATGGAAATTAATTGAAAGATGTATATTATTAGTTTTTTGTTTTTTTAATGGTTAGTAATTTCTACAAATAAGCTTTGATTAATGACCTTTGTCCACATCACGTATTTTTTAAACAGTTTAAGGTGTCACAGATTTTCTCGTAAGAATATTCTTTGTCTTTGAAACCATAAATAAGAAAAAGTCGCTTGGGTCAGTGAAAAGTCGCATATTTTGATAACAAATTAGTTAATTAACATAAAAATGTCATAATTAAAGTTATCAAAGCTAGATACTCTTTTAATACAGGTCATTTTTTTTAAATCATTTTTAAGATGTAGTTTTAATTGAAAATACAACCGTATACCATAAGAAGGAAATAATATTATATATAAAAAGATATATCTTAACAACTTTTTCTCTTTTTACCTAAAAAATTCGAAACTTAATAATTAAAATTTAAATAACACTAATTTCTTGGTCAATTATTATTTTGAAATGTTAAAATTTAAAATTAGGTACAGTAACGGCCATTAAATCTTGAGCAATCCTCTTTCCCTTTCGTAAAATAGGCTTATGCCACCTTCTCCTAAATATAAATACCTGTTGAGAAACCTAATAAAGAAACAGGTGTCAGTTGTCAGTGTCTAAAAATATTTTTTTTAAATGCCAAACTTAACTTTGGATCAAAAAGTATTAATTATTCATTATATTGAGCAGAGAAGTTGACCAGAAAAGGGATGTGGCGGAAAAGCTTAACATCCCAAAGAGTACTATTCATTTTGTTAAAAAAAATGGCAGGAAACATAGTTCTTTGAGAGAAGAGCTGGAAGTGGTCGCCCCAAACTATCGAATCAAGAACAAGACAACAATTTAGTTAATGTTTTAAGAAACCAACCATTTAAATCTGTAGTTACAGCAAAAACGGAAAGCAATTTCCCAGCATCGGTTAGAACGGCACGGTGAAGAATAAGGCAAATATCCGAATTGCGCTGCCACCAGGCAGCCTTAAAACCATTTTTAACAAATGCAAATAAAAAACATTGCATTGGATTTGCTATACAATTTTACTTGGAACCTCCGATTTTTTGGGAAAATATAATATTCACCGATAAAAAAAAGTGTGTCAGTCGTGCTACAATGGGATACTTAAGGTATACAGGCCTTAAGGAACACGATGTGATGACCAAAAAGACAGAAGTAGTGAGCGATTTTCGGTAAATGTTTGGGGTGGCTGAGTGCACAAGAAGTTGATGTATGTTATTTTATCGAAGGAAGGTTCAGTGCGGGGGTATATATAGATCTACTACAGAATATCAAGCTTTTTTCTGTACTGTATCCTTGGTTTCATTTATTTTAAAACATTCGCTAATTTTTATATTTATTTAGGTTTTTAATATTTTTACGTAATAAATAATTTCCACTATTTAAAACGAGACACATATATTAATATTTTTAATTATCCAAAAAATACGGAATTGTGCTTAAAATATTGTTAAAAGGTAGGTTATAGAGGTGTGCGAATATTCGAATTTTCGAATTATTCGAGGCGAATGGAATACGAATTTTTTGATTCGAATTTCAAATCGAATATATTATATATTTATACTTATACTTTACTAGTTATACTTATATTTACTACTATTCGAATTATTCGAGTAGTTCGAATATTTTGAATAGTTCGAGTTATTCGAATAGTTCGAATTATTTGAATAGTTTGAACTATTCGAATAGTTTGAACTATTTGAATAATTGGAACTATTTAAATGATTAGAATCTTTTAAATAATTGAATAACCGAATTGAAAACTTTTTTCTGATTATTCAGAAATAGGAATTGATTTTGGCGGCAATTTTGAAAGGTTTGTGGTAATTTAAAGTGCCCAGTGTATTTGAATGCAACTTATTAATATTGAATCCACAATATTGCAATTTTTTTTATTTGAATATTAATCTTTTACATTAGCCTTATAAAGAGTAATATAAGTAAAATATAAAGTTTAATGGAAAAGACTTTATTTCGTTAATTTAAAACGTAATATAAATCGAAGGTTTAAGCATTTCGTTCGCATTATTATTTTTAAATAGCTACTACGATTCTTATAATTAGCTTATATAATCAATTATTTAAAAAAATACTATATTCGAAGTGTTCGAACTATTCGAATAGTTCTAATTATTAGAATAGTTCGAATAGTTCGAATCATTCGAATAGTATAAACTATTCGAATAGTTGGAATATTCGATTCGAAATTCGAATCGAATATAACTATTTGACTCGATTCGATTCGACAACTATTTGCACATCCCTAGCAGGTTATAATAAATTATTTTAAAGTTTAAAACATAGAGTTTCTGTTATTATATAATTCTGATATATTTTAAAATTATTATAATTTCTGTTGTTCTACCAAATCGTTAAAAAGGCAGTAAGTTATAAAGAAAATACAATATAATAAAATTTTACCCACATTATAGGAACTTTATTCTTGGTGCAGTGTTTGCACTTGCACCAAAAAGAAAACTTTACCTTTATAATATGGTATAATGTCATCACAAACTTCTAATTAAAATAATAATAAGATGTTTATGATAAGCTCGAAGCCCGAGACTATCTTGGCTTTCCTCAAAGCACCCCATCAGACCGGTTAGTTTTATGTATATTTGAGCGGCCCCCGCCGCCAGCAGGCAATTAGGCGATATCAGCAGGCGGTTGTAAGGAGCCCCGGAAAGTGCTCCCCGAAGACGCACTCAAGGACCCCTCCGCTAATTCGCAAGACTGCTCTAAGGGAAACGACGAAGTAATTTATTCATGGAGTCCAACACAAATGCGAGATTTCGACTTGGATTAGCTTATTCTCGTCGTAATGGTATGTTGTCTAAGAAGTTTGCCAGTTAGGCATTGAGGAATTCAAAACTTTAAATCGGTGGTAATTTTAGAGCCTTAATAATTGGATGCTGCCGATATTAATGGCTTTGTTACATTCCTATTTGCTTCGTTTTTTTATTATTTTATTAATACCGAATTCATACACTGTTTTACGTGATTAATATTTGAGCTAAGGTTAGGCACAGTTTTACTAAACCATGCTTAATAAATTTTAATTTGTCTTCTAAATTTCTTTAAAAAAGTGAAGCCTTTCGAGACTAAAAAAGTCTTCAGATAATATTTCAACTACACTAAAGTATTTAAAAAACGTTAAAGTGTATTTGTTTACATAACAAGGATAAAAATATGTATAAAATACATAATTTAATTCATATTGCTATTTTAATAACAAAACACAGGTCACAAAAATGGTTTTTGTGTGTTTTTTTATTTTCGTAACATGAATTTAATCAAACTTGGGTTAAGCAAAATTAGGCAATTTTAATTATTTTTCATTAAACGTCTATCCAAGAATTTAAAAATACCGAAATTTTATGAAAAAATTTTTGGAAAAAAATATTTATAATACCTTTTGAAAAATTTTTTGTTTACGTTTTGGATGTTTTGGCAAATTTATAGTGATTTGGAATTCAAATGAATAAAATAAATGATATATTATTAAAAGAACGCAAAAATCACATTAATAAAAAAAATCTATTTTGGACTGAAATTTTTTGTCAAAATTACATTTTCGTTTATATCTTTATCTTTTTAAAAATGTTTATATAATTTTTTAAATAGACCATTTTGAAAGCTCTATTTTTTGTGCCATGAAATTTTTTGTATGGTAACATTTCACAATAATTCGTTGATTTCTCGACCGCAATAAAATTTAAATGACAACCCTCAGTGGTAAACCCAGCCATAAATAAGTTGCCTGACAAATAACTATTCTCTAGGCATCGCACCTTTTAAAAGGGTACAGGTCCTGATTACCTACTAATATCAATAGTTTAGGTTAGCTATTTTGGATGCTCAATAACACACACGAAAATACCTTGACAAACGACTAATAAGCTAAGATAAAAAGACTGCTTTATATTGAACACCTGCAATTTGCCTTTAACCTACATAATATACCAAAAAGTAGGTACAATAATAAATAAAGGAAATTTTAAGACCGGACCTACATGCGGTTACCCAAAGTTTATTGAGTTTTACAAATAACAGGTAAAACGACAAATCAACTAATTTTTGTGAAATGTACTGTATCTCTTATAATTTATATAGTCGTAGTCCAAACATTCCGTGGCAGCAGGTTTCTGCCGGTAAATGTACCGTGTCGGGTTTTTGGGGTTTTCTCGATTTTTTGGTGTTTGACCCCCAATTTTGACTTCAGATTTGTGTTCAGCGGAAAAAAATACGCCAGAAAATCCTTGTCCGACACCCAGCACACACCACTTTTTTTGTGGACCTGTGTTATTTATGGTTGTACATTAACATTTTTTTTTTAATTTAAGCAATTAAACAGTTTATGCAAATATTATTAAATAAATTTACATCTTGAATATGCCTAAATAAATACATTATGTTTGTTATTAATAAATAATTTTTTATTTACAATTATTAATTCCACTTGGTAATAATTAACAGATGTTCGGCGTGTAGAGACGCGTGCACTTCAAAACTGTTTGCTGCGCTACAAAATAAATTTGGAAAAACTTAGATCAAGTTGTTTCTCTTGGATCGTAGACTTGCTTTGTTATAATTTGAAGATTTGGTAGCCTAAGAAACGTATAAACAAATTATATGCCTTTTTGAATAAAAAAAATCAAATTTAAATTGTCATTACTTCTTATTAAATAACATTTTGATTACGATAAGGTTTTGCTTTAAAGCTGAAAATTTTGTCTTTAATTTGAGCTATTATAAAGTTACTGTATTTGAAATAAGACTGCGTTATAAGTGAAAGATCACCGAAATACCGTCATTTTTCAATATTTATTCACTAAATTTGCAATATCTCCGTTTTAAAATAATCTTTTTTAACAAACCTTAAACTTAAGTGTTTCTAATGAGTTTAACAATCGACTGACATTTGTTAAACATTGATACCGATTGTAGATTGTTTTCTACGTCGTTTGAGCACGGGCATGTTCAAGATTCGAATGCAGCGAGTCAAAATACATAAAAACACATAATGAAACTCCATGGGCTTGGATCGACCATGAAACAGCCCTGGCCCCTAAACTAATTTCTTTTTCACATTAATGATCGTATTTCGGGTTCCATCTCATATATTGGAAGACAATAATATCCTCTATTTTATAGTAAATTGTCCCAGGCCAATTTTAGCCCAATTTGGAGAACAAGAGCAAAGACATGCAGATATCCATTATTTATTCATCAGATTGTGTACCTATTAAATATGCAAAGACACAGTTATGTTTATCGTAAACAAAATTTTTTTAACCTTATAATTATTTTCGAGATTAATATAGTATATAATTTTTTTGAATTTATAAAATATATCCATAGCTACTGTTGGTTTTTTTACTGTACACTTTGTATGCATCCGAAATTAGATCTTACTTAGAGACATAACTTTATGCATGTAAAATTAATGAAATATACTTTTACTTTTACAGATAAATTTCTCATATAATAAATTAAATATGGACTTTCTGGAAATTGAAGATTTTAAAAAAGACATGGGGCAATATTTGAAAATTTTTAGGTAACTTATTTAAAATAAATGAAATTAGTAATACATTTTTAAATAAAATATTAAATATTATGGCAAGAACTCCGAAAAGTATATTTGTTTCATGGATTTTTATTTAAATAATAACAAATTTAAATTTTAAGGTTTGGTATTTTTAAAATAAAAAAAAAATACATTTAAAAAGTGTATAAATTTATTAAATATAAAGTCAAAGTAACAAGTAAGTGTAGTAATAAATATAAAAAAAATCATGTTTAAAAAATAGTAATTTTTAATAAATCTTAATTTATGACTCTGAATTTAATTGCTAAAATTGTATTAAAAATTATTAATTAAAGAAGAATCAGTTTTTAAAATTATTTTCTAAAGATATTGTGTATAATTTATGTTATCATATTTTGTTAGGTTTACATGCTTTGCCAAATATTGTTTATAAAATGAATTAAAAAGCGTTAAATATTAGAAATTTTAACATGTTTTTTAGTTTTTATATATGTTTATAAAATCTAACATAATGTGACATATAGTGATGAGCGAGACCGCCTTTTCGCTTGCAAGACCAAGACCAAGATCGGGGTATGCAAGACCAAGACCGAGGGGTGTAAGACTATGCAAGACCAAGACCGACCTGCAAGACTCTTGCAACTCTGCAACTTTTTTAAAAATATTATAATCTTCAATTTTTTTATTCAATATACAGAGGTATTTCATACAGAAATGACAAAAAATGTGGGGAGAACTGCCAAAAAAGGCAATTATTTAATGAGTAACAGGTTTCTTTTATAAAATAATAATTAAATAAATCACTGTTATTTTATACAGTTATTTAACAATGATTATGAATAATAAATAACATTTCAAATGCAATTTCAAAAATAATAGGATTGTGATTTAATGGTTCGACCAAGCACGATATCTCCGAAACCGTTCACGACAGAGAAAAGCTAGGGGTACAAAAGTTATAGAAGCTGAAAATAACATCATATCATAAATCATATTTCAAATGTTTTTTTTTTAATTAGCTAAGTGATACCATTTACAGGGTGGACCACAATTTTCAAAATCCAGAAAAACATTATTTCTGTTCTACACTGTAAAAAGTGACACCATAAGATTGCTTCTGAAAACTAAGATATAAATGTAAAAGAGAGGAATTATTAAAAAATATATTTTTCATGTCATATAGGAAATTTTTTTATACAAATGGATTTTGAATACCACTTCCGGTTTTGACGTAAAAGACACAACAATGCTAAAAGAATAATAATGACGTCATTTTTATCAAAACCGAAAATTATATTTAAAAACCATTCCACGTTGACATTGTTTCTATATGACAGTTTAACAATTTTACAGCATAATATACAGGGTGCTGATTTTTTTAATGGATGTTTTGTCATAAATTTCATATTTTGGGTTAAAAGCTAAAAATAAGGGAGTTTTCTTGAGTGGCAGTGGATTCTTTGAAAAATTCTGGAACAGAAAAAAAATCACATTTTACGTCCTTTTTTTATAATTTTTTCATATTCTTTTTTTCACCATGACGAACTGGTTTTGGAGATATCGAGCTTTGTCACAGTGTTGAGCCACCTTGTTTATGCAGGATGTTTATAAAGTATTTGTACAAACTTTGTACGGCAAATATTTGATTGATTTAAAGATAAAAAGTTCACATGAACTGAAGAGATTTTTGAATAACTTTTTTTTAATCAGAAACCAATGTTAACATATATTAGAATCATTTTTACGAAAATTTCGTATCTGGTTGAAATAAAAAGTTTTATTTTTCTGCTCACACAGTACATAGTTTTGTATTTCTTTTAATTTTATATGCTTCTTTAAAGAAAATTTAAATAATTTTTATCACCAAAATGTTTCTATGTGCCACTAAATGTATAAAAACAGGTTGTGTCTTAATTCAACTAAAAATTATGCATAAATAAATAAACTCCTACATTTAAAATATGCTTTTTAATCAAATAATTCAAGCGTATGTGTAAGGTTAAAATTGGCATATTTTATAATTTTAATGCAGAAAATATAGTTTCCATCTCTATTTATTTTTAAGTATTAAAAATGTATATTTTATTCAATATTACTTAGTTTAAATTATTACCATCAAAAAAAAGCAAGACCTGCAAGACTCTTGCAGCAAGACCAAGACCAAGACCGGGTGGTGCAAGACCAAGACCAAGACCAAGACCTTTCTTCGGCTTGCAAGACCAAGACCAAGACCAGGCTTGCAAGACCAAGATCAAGACCAAGACTAGCCCGGTCTTGGTCTTGGTCTTGCTTTGCTCATCACTAGTGACATAAGCATTTTTTAAATTATAGTCTTAAAACTCCCATTGGCATACTTATTCAACAAAAAATTATATATATATATATATATATATATATATATATATATATATATATATATATATATATATATATATATATATATATATATATATATTCTTATTTTATAATTTAAATCTAGCATACAAATTATTTTTATAGCTCTTCTTGAGTATGGAAAACAACAATCATGTGACAATTAATTTATTTAAAACACAATCTTAGGATATTAAGTGTAAATTTAAGGAAAAGTTTTTGTAAACCAAAAGTTAAAGATATACTACTACTACTTATAGTCCAGGAAACGTACCATTTTGCCTAACAATTTTTTTAAAATGAATAAATTGACTTAAAATTTTGACAGTAAGTTGGAAATAGTCCAAGAATCAAAATCTATTTTTTTTACATTTTGACCACAGAAATCGATAGAAAAATAATTTTTTAGCAAAAAATGTTTTTATACATTTTTTTTTGTAAAATGCATACTTTTCTAGTTATTCTCGATCGAAAGTCGGAGTTTTTCGTCGATGAAATTGGTTTTTTGCAAATAACTCGTTAAGTATGCATTTTATGAAAAAAAAACTGTAAATAATTAAATTTTAGCTTTAAAGAAAAAAGAATAAAATAAATAGTTTTTTTGTAATTGTCGTGGGACCAATACAAACCAAGTTGTGGTTTGTTAAAGGTCAGCTGTAATTCATCAAATACAAAAAATCAACGTATTTTTCAAGGAAAACTAATAATTAATTCTTTGAAGCATGTGCAAGGTCTTTTTTTTAAAAAGTATGTATCATTAAAATTGAGTAATAAGGTTAGACTAAAATTTTTTAAGTGCAAAAATCTTCAAAAACAACCCCCTAATTACCACCCTAATTAAAATGGGTCGTTACCCCTTTATCCTTCTATTATAAATACATTCTAAAATTTTAACAGATTCAAATTGCTTAATTTAAAAAAAATGGAACTGCAAATGAAAATTAAATTTCAGTATTTTAATAAAAAATGACCTTTTCTTCAAAATAACTTGAAAACTAAGGGAGAAATTACTAAGGTATTAAATTGTAGCTTTTTGAAATTTAATCATTTTGTTTTTTTTTATGACAGAAATTAAATGAGATATAAACGTTTAAAACGCGTGTGTATAAACGAGCACTACCTTGTTTTAGTTCTTTAAACTTACCGCTTTAAAAAAGTAAGGAATCTAAACAATTTTAATATACTAGATCTTATAGCTCTTAAAAATACGAACAACATGGTTTTTAAAAAAAAATTTTAGCACAAAAACTGAAGAAGTAATGCTTAAAAAACAATTTTTTGGAGCATTCTATAAGCCCAAATACACACAAAATTTTGTTATATCTTTTCATTTTAATACATTTTTTAATGTAATTGTACGTATTTTTTCTATTTTATCTATTAAATATATTTTTTTCATTAATCCATAAGAGGGGTGGCTTTTAAGGGTTGAAAATTTTCAACTAATATTTCAAAGATTAAAAATTTATTCAACTTTTATTAGTCAATTTTTACTTGATTTAAGCTTTAATATAAAAGTAAAGTAAGTTTTAATGGTTTCACTAATAAGGGGTAATTTTTTAATTACAACTCGGTGACAATATGTTAATTTTATAAGGGAAACAATTTTTAATTATTAAATCATAGTAAGGGTTGATTTTCAGGGGTGGAAATAAAAAGAATTAAATATTTATTTTTCAACATATTTAAGCCTTATTTTATGTGACTTAAACTTAAATATGAAAGTTGTAAAGATTTTTGCAATAAGGGGTAGTTTTCACCCCTAAAAAATAAAAAGCGCCAATTGGCATAATATAGGTTTTAAAGAGGAGGATAAGTTAAGCTTAATCCCAAAATTTTTCTACAAATCTATGCATTGTGAAAAAATTGACAGGTTTTGCACTTTTTTCAGCTTCGTTTCCTGGACTATTATGAAAATATGACCCACAATAAAAATATTGGCTAGGAGTTTTAATATAAACGTTTCTTAATAACGTCTACCAAAGTGATATTTTATTCTAATTAAACAGAGAAAATTTTGTTAAGAAGAATTTTGTCTGCACTAAAAAAAGTTTTTACCAATTTTGCTGTTTTTACTGTTTTTTTTAATAGTAAGTAAAGTTAGATGGCTTTAAACTTTCATGTTTTTAAAAGATATATTAAACTTATAATGTTACAAAACTTCTCCACCGAGTTATAGATGACAAGGCCGCCATTAAATCTATGGATTTTAAGAGTTTCACCAGCCCATAAGAAAATAAATCTAAAACAAATTTATAAATTTTAAGGCTCTATAATAAATTATATTGAGCTCCCTTTACCGAAAAAAAGACTTAAACGAAAATAAAAATGAAAAATTTGCATAAAAACCACAAGAAAACACAGTATCCATAAATTTTACATCAGTTTGGTAATAAATTTATTTTAGATAGCAGAAAAAAAAAACCACTGCAGTAAAACTTGGAAACAAAGTATACATTCGCTGCTAGCAATAAAAGTCAGTGGAAAAATATATTTTTAAAACATGGCCGTTTAACTTAAGAATACGATGTTATTTCAAAGCAAAATCGGCCCTAAAACAACCTCATATAAAGCACCAGCATTGTTGGCAGAGCAATTCTTTGTAAGGGTAATATTTCCAATACATAAAGCCCTATCTTTTGGCGACCGTCTAACAATGAAGTGGGAGGGGGTTAGAAGAATGCAACCCTTAGCTTGAATCGACCCCTCTTACATTGTGTATTTATTGCTTTAGGGGACTGTCGAAATCTTGGAAGATTATCTGAATAAGAAAATCTGGTCAAATGTATGTTTTACAGTCTATTATTCCCGTATTTTATAGGTATATTATGGTGGTTAAAGCCTATATGAGAAGTAAGTTTAGGTGATTTTATAACCTATAGATCTCCTTTTTGTTTAATAGTCCAGTAAGCAATCTCTCCTCTAAAATATATTTATGAATAATTGCCTTTTGAGGAAATCAGTGCCGGCGGCAAAGTAATGGTAAAATTTTGCAACTTTGGTTGTTTACAAACCACAATAAAAAAAATCTTATTTGTTCTGACATACGCCAAGACACAGTCCTTTAATTTTTTGGGAAATTTTTGGAATATTGACAATTTTGACCTTGTAAATTAGTGACTTTTTTTTCCAAGAACATTGGTCAATTGGTAATATAAATTACACAGGCCCACCAAAAAAAAAGAGGTGTGTGCTAGATGTCGGACTAGGATTTTCTGGAGAACTTTTTTTACTGAATACAAATCTAAAGTCAAAATTGGGGGTCAAACAGCAAAAAATAGGTATATTTACCGGCAGAAACCTGCTACTACGGAATGTTTGGACTACGACTATATAAACTATAAGAGATACAAAAAAATTATTTAAACAAAAAAGAGAGCTTTTCAAATTGTCTATAAAAAAGTTATATAAATATTATTGGTAAGATAAATGATAAAGAAGATATAAGCGAAAATGTAATTTTGACAAAAATTTCAGTCCAAAATAGAAAAAATTAATATTTTTTAATTAGGAGATTTGTGTATTTTGTTAATAATAAGTAATTTATTTAAATAATTTAAAATTTCAAAAAAAAATTTTTTAATATTTTCAATATTTTCAAAGGTATACCTTAAAAAAATCCCGAAAATTCGGTTTTTTCATTATTACTTGAAAAATATTGCATTTAGACAACAGGGTTACATAACTAAAATTAAAGATCTTGAAAAAATAAATAGTTTATGTCACATAGAGTTTCGTGTATCTTTTACAGTTTTTAAGACATTGACGTTTTAAATTTAAAAAAAAAAATCCTTAATGTCTGAAATTACGCCTTTTCTCAATTATTTGCTGTTTGACCCCCAATTTTGACTTCAGATTCGTGTTCAGCGAAAAAAATATACTCCAAAAAATCCTGGACCGACAAACAGCATTCACCACTTTTTTTTGTGGACGAACTCTGCTCGTTCAAGTATCTGCAGTCGCGTGCGGGAAAGTATAACTTTCCGCATTTGTTGGGATAATAAGTATTACATACTTGTCTTTTTCTTAAATGTATAGTATCAATCACAATAAAAAAATAATTTTAAATATGTCTCATGTAAAAACTATGTCCCAGGATCGAATGGCCCCTTATATTTTACATTTGTATTTCATCCATGCACTATATGACGTATCGTCTATAAAAATGTTTAATTTAGAAACAAGGTAATAAACATTTAAAAAAAATGTTTAAAATAATTTGTAGATTTTAATTTTATTGTTACTGAAAGGTAGTACCGATAAAATAAAAGAGAAAATAGTATAAGAAAATCCATTTTAGGTAACCTTTCGGTAGAACTAGATCATGTTTAACACATTTATTTGTCTCACCTTTATTTATTTTTTGCCAAAACGTAAATTTTTGTCTGTAGTTTGACCTTTTAAAAGTATTTTTCGTAAAAACTTTTAGAGATAGGCATGTTAAACATTTTTTTATCTAAAATTTTTCGTAAAATACATTTACAATTCTAGTGCACAAATTAAAACCTCCATATACTCCAATAAAATTTTAAATCAATACTGAAATGTAAAAGAAATATAGTCTGGAGTGGAGTGGAATCAGTCGCTTTATTATCTCTATTAACCTTTTGCCCTAAAATTTATAGACTTCTTTCAAATGCATTTAAAATTTAAAGAATTTTGTGACAAAAACTTTTCTTATTTAACAACATGTTATTTTATTTTACTGTTTTTTTATTTCTTGGGATAGCCTATAAAGGATTAAAGACTAAGTACCAAGGTACAGTGGGTATGTTATTTAAGGTAAGTAGTAGTTTATTAACACGAAAGATTTAGAGATAGAGATTATTGGTTGCTGGGGAAGGAAATATTTTGACACATTATTTTAAGCAGAAACCGTTTAAACACCTATAAACTAGGGATGGGTGCCCCACAGCTTGTCGGTGGGCAAGAGCAAAAAACTTTCTTTTAAAAGTGGAGTCATTATTAAGATCATCGATTTTTCGGTGAAATGCAGAACGTTAAAAGTTGTGGAAAAACCATTCCCCTGATCATAAAAACCCGAAAAATTACATTTTTTTCATTTTTCAGCTCTTGCCCCATAGCTTTTTTCCACGTGAATTTAGGTTTTGGTATTGTTATACAGAAAAAAAACTGTTTTGATGTTCTTTGAAACGGCATTTGAGATATTAATTAATTTTTAAGTTTGATAATTTCATCGTTTTTTTTTCTAATTTTTAATGCTTTATTTTTAACTTTGTCCTATAACTTTTTTTCCTGTGGATTTAAATAAATACATGGCGTGAAAAAGAAAGCCTATTTAACAACTTTTAAAACACCATTAAACCTTCTATGCCGCAAAATTTGCTTGAAGAATTAGCCTGTGGATGTACCAAAGGATGTAAAGGAAACTATGGCGGCAGGAAGTTAGGGTTAAATGTGAGTCAATTGTGAGAACGATGATGTAACTGAATTATCAGAAGATGTTTAAGAAGATGCTGACGAAGAAATTAATTATAATATAAAAAATATTTTAAATAATTTTGATATTTAAATCTGTGAATAGAAAAAGTTCAAACGGCAAAACAAAAAATTTGTAAGAGGTTTTCTATCAAGAAGATTAAATTTAATTTTTATTTTTCAGTCCGGCGTAAGTTTTTCATAAAACAATGATATCATTATATTAACAAAAAATGGTTTGTTTATTTATACTTGGTATAACAGTAAAAAGTGGCAAGGTTAGGAAAAAAATAAAAAATATATCTCAGTTACTATTATTCCTGTTTACTTTTTTCAGGCACCATTTTAGATCGCAAAATAAACTTTTTTTATGCCATACCTAAATTTACAGGAGAATAAGTTATGGGACAAAGTTTGAAGAATAACATAAAATTAATAAAAAACGATGAGAATAACCAACTTAAAATATTCAGATCTCGATTACTACAAATCCTACCCAAACCATTTTAAAGAACAGGATAACTGCTTTTTTTCTGTGAAGTAATACCTATTCATAAACTAAGTGAAAAAAAGTATGGGGCAAAATAAAAAAATAACAATAATTGCTTTTTTCGTTTCTTTTTGCTTTGCTTTTTGAATATATTTTTGTCAAATTGTTTTAGAAGGTGACACTTTGATAGAAAATTTTATTTTATTTTGAATGACTTTTCTGTTACCGTCTATTTGCAAAAAGTGCGTAGAGCTAAAATTAAAGAACTAAAAAGTGGACAGATACACCCCCATCTTAAAAATGCACCCCTCTAAATGGTAGCACTCCGCGGTGTTTTTATATTTTAGGGTCAAATTAACGTATAAAACAATAAAGCCCCTTTAAATTTTCCTTTTACTCCTCTTTCTTTTTTGACTTAGTCACTATCCCAATAAGTAATACGAGCATTGACAGATTTAGTTATTTGATGCTTTAATTCAAAAAATTTTCAAAAGTACCGTAAAGAAATATCTGCAAAACCTTGAGCTTGATGTCTAGATAAAGCTTGAAAACTGGCTTGAGAAACTGAATATTAAGTGAAAAATACAATCATTTACAAAACTATAGAAAGGATTAATAGTCGAGGAGGGAAGTTTGTTAATATGATTTTGTGCTATGAACGTTTAGATTTTTGATTATTTCTGCTCATACCCTTTAAGTGTTTAAGTATATTCAGGATATATTTAGGTTTTACTAAAATCTATGTTTGTGTGTTGTTTTAATGAAGACTGCACCCTGTATTCGACATGGTGTATATATTTACACAATAGAGGCACACAATAAACGTTCTTATTACCTATAAAATACCGGTTTAATGCACTGTAAATTATGCGTTTACCTAGATCTTCATACTAAGATAATCTAAGAGTCTTCAAAAACAGTAAATACACATTGTAAAAGGGGGTTGCTTTAAGTTGGGAGTTTATATAAACTAGTGCCAAAAATTGAATAAAAATATTTAAAATTAAAAAAGAATATATTTATTTTTTTACCTTGATATAGTGCTACAGAGTCGATTAACCGACATTAGGATCATTTTAACGATATTAAAATAATTTTGTTTAACTTAATTATGACACACTATCTTGCATTTTAAGTAATTTATAATTAATTACACAAATAAGATATTTCTTCTTAAAAACATTGTGCTTATATAAATTTCCTAATCACATTCACATTCTACTGAGAAAATTTAATTTTGCTTTATACCCCGGTAGACTTTACAATAGTAGAAGAGCTGGTGAACAACTTTAAGTAGGTTCTTGAAGAACTTTGAAAGTTTGTAAAATTGTCTTTGAAGCATCCCTTATCATAAAAATAAAGGTCTGGCTAAAGGATATCAGCCCACAACCAACCCTTAATTGTTTTTAATTTAATGGTTGAAGATACAAATTAACTAATTAATTAATTTTGATTGACTAACGGTAAATCGTTTAGATCTTTGGCATTTTGATATCTTATTCAGCTGAATTAGGGTTTGTATGCCAGCATTAAAAAACATATACTTCATATCTACATACCCAGGCCAAGCATAAAACAATAAAAACCAATGTGCAAGGTTACCATTACTTATCGAATTACCCATAATGTTGTGCATCGATCGATGGAAAACATATAAGAATTCGTTGCCCAGGAAATGCGGAATCACTGTTTTTCAATTATAAAAACTTAAACTCAAACACCACAAACGACCATTCAATGGATCTTTTAGCAGTTGTTGACGCAAAATACAAATGTGATGCTATATGTGTTGGGTCTTTCTGAAAAGGAGACGCGGCTATATTTTTAAAATCAACTATAAGAAAACAGATTATAGAGGACAGTTTCAACATTTGACCACCAAGCATTTTGCTTGGCGCAAACGTTGTACAACTAAATGTAATTTTAGGAGATGAGGCTTTTACTTTAACTACAAATATGATAAAACCATATCCTCCAAATCAAACAATTACCATTCAAACAAAGGCTTTATAGACATCCAAGAGCTGGGAGGTTATCAGAAAATGCATAGGGCATACTGTGCCAATATTTTGGGATATTTTATACCTTATTGTCCAAATATCTGTCTAAAATATACAGCTGTGTTTTTCCCTTGAATCTAAAAGAATACTCAAGAAAATGATTTAACTGAAAACAAAAAAGATACGACGAGAAATTAACATTTTCTCAATGGGAGACCTTATTAATTGGTTCGTTTCTTAAAACCTCTTATTTTTTCGATACGTTTTAATAAAAACGATTTTGTATTTATTTTTAGTAACAACGAAAATAATTTATTTTATGATTTTCTTTTGCCAGTGTGTATAAAAAAAAATAGTAATAACCGCTTAACTTTGATCTCTCTCATTCTTCAGGGTGTTTCAAATTCGACTTTCACCATTGGGATCTCAGAAACGGTAAGAGCTACGAGGAAGTTTAAATTGGAAAGTTGTGTATATGGGAGCCCAATAATACACCGTTGAAAAATTAAACTTATCTTTTGCGCTTTTGGAAATATGTTGGAAAAACTGAAATTTGTAATTTTTGTTTTTCTTTTTACGAGTTTATTTCAGGTAGAGGAAATCTAAAAAAAAACACTTTTATTGGAACTTTTTACACTTGAGCTATTGACGATGTCAAAAATTTCTTACGACGTTTCGTTTTCGCCAAACCATCATCAACTTTTTTTTAAACATGGCCCTTGATTGTTTATTGCATTTTTTTGCAGTTTTAATCCCAATTACAATGATGTATAACACTTAATATTTTTCTGTTTAATAAACATGATTTTTTAAACGGGCGTTCCATATTTGTTAAATAAATATTAAGTGTTATATATTTTTGTAATTGGGATAATAAGGGGTTCAAAAAAATTGAATAAAACATCCAGGGCCGTATTTAAAAAAATAGAGTTGATGATGGTTTAACGAAAACAAAACGTCGAAATGTTTTTTTTTACGTTACCAACGAAAATCAAAAATTTTAGTTTTTTCGCCATATTTCCGAAAGTACAAAAGATAACATCAATTTGTCAACGACGTGTTATTGAGCTCCCCTATAAGCAACTTTGCCCCAATTTGAACTTCTTCGTATCTCTTACCGTTTCCAAGATCCCAATGGTGAGAGTCGAATTTGAAACACCCTGTATATTCTATAGAATATAATTAGTTTTTCAGTTTATAGCTAAAAAAGACAAAATTGTCAACCGCAAAATACGATCATTCATTTATAACAAAATAATGTAATATTTTTAAATTTACAAATAGGGCGCAAATTAATCTTCATACATTACATAAACTTAATAACTTTAATTATAATTATTAATACAAAATTAAAATTATCTTTGCCCAGCTATAAATAGGGTAAATTTAATAAAAGTAATATTTACATTTTAATCACTGTCTGGTCTATTGTTATCTGACGAGTAGTAGTCCAGTAAATGAAGGGACAAAGCTGTAAATAAATCTGTACAGTTTTCCTTTATGGCGTAATTCTTAGGTCTTCGGAGATGCTTTCGAGCGTAAAAAAGTTTATCAACATTAACAGGTTAATGGGTTTCCCGCTAATATCTGCCAAATATGCGAATTTGAAAATTTTTGTCTGAACAAAAAATAAAGATTGTCTTGTAATCTACAAAAACTGTCCCTTTTTTTTTAATCGATAGTTTTTGAGATAACGAGATCCATAAGTCCCCTCTACCGCTAGAATGCCGCTATCTTCATGGATTCACTTATAAGCGGGCGGACGAATTGTTCCATTACTCGAGCAATAATGTACATTTTTTAACCATTCAAGTTTATCGGAATGGGAAAACCCGTACCTATCATTGCATATAAGATTGGGTCTATTCTGATTTTTCTAGAATATTTAAAAAAGTGGTCAAAGTTTTTTTCACAATATTTTAAGAGTATCTCATTAATTTATTAATATTTTTTTGGAAAAATGGTTTGTTATTAACATTTCTTTTATAATGAGACCTTAGCCAGTGTTCAATGATCCCAGAAAATTTCCCTCACCATCTTTCTTGCGTTTTGATAAAAAAATGTTTTACCCATATGCATTTTTTAGCCGTTTCCGGAGTTCTAGAAAAGTATATTATCGATTTTTCGACGGCCGTTTTTGCGAAAAATATTGGTGTTGCAAAAAAATGATAAGGACCATTTTTGTAAATTTCGAGGTAATTTTCATTTTTTGTCAAAACAAAAATTCTCTAATTCGCATATTTTGGCAGATATTCGCGGAAAACTTATTTTTGGGACTTTGGGGGGAATTTTCAGCGGGTTCCACGTCGGAATCGTGATAAACTTTTTCTCGCTTGAAAGCATCCGCGAAGTCCTAAGAATTTCGCCACAAATAAAAACTGTACAGATTTATATACAGCTTTGGGTACTTTCAGGTCTTCAGTTACTGGATTATAACGGAAAAGAACTACAGAGCATATCCGGAAAAAAGTAATTTGACCAGAACGTAGCAAAAAAGAAGATCCATTAACAATTTACATTAAAAATGAAATTTTAGTAATTACCTATCATAAAAAGTAATCTTATGACAAGCAAAAAAACGATTATTATCTTAAAATGTATAAAAAGTGTAATACATTTTAGTTACTTAAATAAGCAACTTTACTTATTTAAGTTTAATAAAATAACTAAAAATGTAAAACAAATTAATTTTAATGCCCTAAACTTATAGGCGAGGAGCCACCAATCCTGAAAGCTCCGTGATTAAGCTTACTAAAATTTTTAATAAAAATTAAAAGTTAACTCTAAGACAAATAAGATTTGCTTGGTCGGCGTGGATTTAATTGGCCGAAAATATTTTAAATAAATTAAATATTACTAAATTTCCATAATTTTCTTCCGTCATCGTCAATCTCAATTTATCCATTATCACGGAAACCTTTTTTTTCTTTTACCTCTGCTTTATCCCCTTACATTTCAAGCTATATAAAAATTATTATGGAAAAAAGGAAATACAGGAAAATTTTAATTTAATCATATAATAAATTATTATCAAAATTTTAATTCCCTTATTTTTTCGACTCTTCGCTTTCTAGCGGTTTCTAAATTTCTCCCATGAGTAAGTGAGAGAGTTAAAACCTTGCATGAGTTTCCTTTTTCTATCTCCTCCAATTAAAAAAAATACCTGCTTAAGGCAGGTAAATTTTTAATTTGTAGGTGCGTCACACAGAATACCGTAAGGTGAGGTTGTCCTACGGCAGGGCTGAATAGTGCTAACTCTCCTATTCCGGTTTCTTTTTAGGTCCATAGGATTGCTCTAAGAGTAAGTGAGAGCAACAACGACTTTATTTTACAAATGACTAAATATTATAACTTTTCGGTTCGTTTTCTCAGTTTTTTTTACATTTCTTTAATCGCGATTTGCATATAAATAAATAAACTTGAATTGAACATTAACTTTGTATCCATCTTCATTTATTATATGATCAACCTAAATTTAAATTTTTCTGTATTTTCTTTTTTCCATATTAATTTGTATATAGCTTGAATTATAAGGAAGAAAGCAAAAAAGTAAGATCCATGACAGTATAAGCTTCAACCACATAATAAAATATGGTAGACGCGATACTTCCGGCAGTTTGTAAGCACGCATACCAATATATGTATAAATCTAACATTAAAACGCATAAAATGAAAAAAAAAAGTTACCGTGATAATGGATAAATTTTACCCCCTATCACACCATTTAAATGGGTATGCGCGACCTTTCCGAATAAAAATCATTGGTCGGCCGGATTTTTTCTTAATCAATATATTTCGCACAAATTATCTATGAGATCCGCGATGACGAAAGAAAATTATGGAAATGTAATAATATATAATTTATTTAAAATATTTTCGGCCAATTAAATCCACGCCGGTCAAGCCAATATTATTCGGCTAAGTGTTAACTTTTAATTTTTATTAAAAATTTTAGTAACCTTAATCAGGGACCTTTCAGGATTGGTGGCTCCTGGACCATTAGCTGTGTTTACTTAAGTAGGTAAAACCTTGTTGTTTTACAATATTCATCTTAAGCCTGAAGGTGTAAGGTATATAAATAATAATAATAACTTTAAAAAAAACTGTTTCACTGTTTTTGTTAAATAAAAGTAAAAAATTGTTTAAAATAAATCTACTTTATATTTATAACCTAAGTTATGTCTACTTAAAAAAGAAAGAATACAAAATAATTTATTTTCATTTTGGTGTTGATATTTCTTTTAACAAGAATTTTTACCGACAAATTATAGTGTTATTCTGCATGAGTGGAGCTCCACCTATTTTTGGCCATGAAAAATCGAAAATTAGAGATATTGGCATGCTTTTTTAAAATTTCGTCATATTTTACGGCGGATTTACGAATCTTTTAGAAAAAAAAATTCGTTGTTAATTTTTATTTTAAAAATTAACAACGAAAAGTTTTTTTTCATTTAGGTATAAAGACAAACAATTAAAAAAAAACAAAAATATCAATTTTTGGATTTTACATTAAAAAATAATAATAAAAAAATCGACATTTTAGATTTTTTAAAAATTATTTTAAATGAACTTTAAGAATAAAAATATTGGACAACTTAAAACAAAATAATCATGTTGATTTAACATCCCAAAAAGTGGAGCCACGATACTACACAATTACCAATTTTAGTTTCTCAAATAAAAAAACTACGCTAGGTCGTCGATTAGGTAAAACGGTTTTAAAAAAAAACTAATACAAATAATTTTAAAATATTTTTTTATTTTAATATTAACAATGAGCCTCGAATAAGCAATTTTATTGTTTATTTCGGAAGTTTGTTTTTTTTCAAAAAATTAAAATTAGTCAAAGTTATAACATAATGTTTTTTAACTTGCATACAGTAAGACCTAGAGTATCATTTTTGTATAAACAAAAGTATAAAGTTTTATAATATGTTTTTAAAACATGAGATAAACTTTTTTGAAAGATATTTTGTTAAAATAGTGTACTTACTTAGAAAATATTCTGTTAGTTTTAATTTTATACACATACGACATTTTCAAAACTTAGTTGGCGCTCGACTATGTCTCTATTATCACGTGGATTCACACGAAAACAATAATTTAGTGTTTGTGAAGGGCGCATTAAATAACGCTTTAATGGACAAGCCGAGATGTTCCTGAACTAAGAAATATATCTTGTCATTCTCGGCTGAATGGACAAACAATTTCAGCTGCTTCTGACAATATTAAGTTCTTTTAACCGTTTGTCTATTTGTCATTAGTGTTAATGTTTAAATTTAATTTTTTAGGTTTTTTAGGTACTCTTGAGAAGATGCGGCTATTAAATGATTTAATTATTTTTTAAGACATAGTCTTTTAGTTTTAAAACTATTTTCGAAATCCAATGACGAGCTAGAGAGTATACTCGATGGCGTTTTTTATATCCTGAATAATGCGGCCTAAGAAGAATTTAAATTGTTGTTTAAAAGTTGATGTGTTATCTTGACATCCATTACACTCTTATAGAAGTTCGTCGTTATGGTCATATACTTACTAAAAACCCACTACAAGAAATATAATAATGTTTTTATCTAAGGCAACAACCCTAAATCAATTTCCTGTTTTAGTTTGTAAGTTTATTTTAGGTCTTTTAATCAAAATTTTGTATAACCTAATTTGTATTTTTAAACATAAGAGCTTTATAAAAGGGCACATCTAGTTTATATAGGGTGTTAATTAATTGAGTGCCGATAATACAGGGTGTGAATACTTGGGTGATTTTAAGGAGAAAAGTTTATATCAATACATGTCCTAAACCTCTTACTTTTTAAGCTACAGGGTGTTAATATTTTAAGAAAAAAGTGAGTTTTTCATCATAATTTGTTATCATTCTTAGATATTTTTATAAAATTTTGTACATATCTTTTCGTCATTAAATAGCATTTTTTCAAGTAATTTTTTTTTAATTTTACCAGTGTCGTCCGTACGGGGTTTGAACTGACAATTTTTAGAAAAAAATGGTACGTCACTGATTTTTATAAAGACCAAAACTATTTTTAAAATCCCCATTTATTTTTGAGCAAATTTGGTTCCCAGACTTCGTAAAAAAATAAAAACCAGAAACTTTTTTTTCTTTAGTTCATTGCGACTGAAGGACGCAGCCACCTGGGGGGCGCAAGATCGGCCATATATTTTTTTTCATTACTTATCAGTTCCGTAGTCATATTATTATTATTTTTTATTGACAAAATGGTAATTGTCTAGAAAGTAGCCGCAACTCCGATTTTAACCAAATTTGGTATCCGGAGGTTTTTTGGGGCGTTGATCACGAATATGAAAAAAAATTGGCGGAGATATTTCGTTTTGGCAATATCCGTCATCAATATCCATCAAAAAACTAAAAATATTTTATAAACACCTTTAAAAAACTTGTTTTTTTAGGTCTTTTACACCTTTTTTCTAATAAATTGCAAAGGTTTATTTTCAGATGTCGCGGCCATGTTTACTGAATAAATTCCTTGTGTATAGATGGTTGAGACATTCGAAAGTAAGACTTTACTATTAAATAAAAAAAGACTTAAAATAAATATAAAAACAAGTTTCTTTAAGAGGTTTATTAAATACTTTGTGCCAATTTAATGTAAAAATCAAAAATTGTGTGCAAAAAGAAGGAGAAATAGGAAATAAGATGTTAGTTTCGTTTTCAAGTTTGATGATTGATATCTCGAAAACGAAACGTTACCGCCTAAAAAAATCCATATTCGTGATCAGCGCCCCAAAAAACACAAAATTAATAAATACATGTTATATGGTTTTTAATGAAATATTGTCTTGCATATTATTTAATGTATATTAAAATATTAATGTTACGTTTTAGTAAGACTGCTATGCACAGTATTTTTGTAACTACGATTTTATTGTTGAGAAAATTTATTCAATATAATCATCCGCAAATAAGTATATATAGTTAATTTACATTTCATTTCTTTTAGTCAGATACAAACAGTTGTTTTACGTAAATCATGTCTCTTTCAAATAGTAGGCTAATATTTTCGTATAAAGAAAATATAGAATTTGACACAAATTTCACCACAAAATTGGTATTTAAAAAACTATTTTCGGATAAAAGCTTTAATATATTTGTATTTTTTAAAATTTTCGGGGAAAAGCCCCTGGACTCCCCGTTGGGGGGTATTTCATACTCCCCAAATCCCTCGGTGTGTGGGGCGCAAATTTTAAGCTTCGCCAAGGGCGCGGCCATACCTAGATACGTCACTGGTTGGCACCCACTATGAGTGAAAACATTTTTTTTGGACAAAAATTAAACTGTACGTCTCTAATTTTTTTCAATTTTGTTTTAAGAATCGAGATTTATTAAGTAAAACGATTAATTCAACATCTTAAATTATGGCGCTTCTCCATTACCCAGCCTACTAACTACTTTTATTTCATTGGCTTTTAGAGGGCATTTAATGTGCTTATCGTTTTTTATTTTCAAATATTCAATATCATGCCTACGCGAACATCACTGGTGAAAATAGAAAATTTAGTTTTTGTACCAAAAAAAGTGTGCCTACTTAATTTTAACAAAATACCAAAAACAGTCGCAATGAACTGAAGAAAAAATGTTTTTTGGTTTTTTTTTTTACGCAAAAACGGTACGTCGCACGAAAGTAAGTCTAGGAACAAAATTTGCCTCAAAATAAATGGAGATTTCAAAAATAGTTTTGGTCTTTAGAAAAATCAGTGACGTACCATTTTTTTCTTTAAAAATTTTCAGCTCAAACGCTGTACGGACGTCACTGACGAAATTAAAAAAAATTTAACGTCAAAAAATGCTACTTAGTGATGAAAAGATGTGTACAAAATTTTATAAAAATATCTTAGAGTGCATAACAAATTATGATGAAAAACTTACTTTTTTCTTAAAATATTAACACTCTGTAGCTCAAAAACTAAGAGGTTTAGAACATATGTTGATACAAACTTTGCTTTTTAAAATTACCCGAGGATTCACACCCTGTATTATCGGCACTCAATTAATTAACACCCTGTATAGGGTGTTATTTAAAAGTGTGGTTAGACTTTTGTACCTTACTCAATTTTAAGACAAAAAGTTCGTTCTACTGCAAATAAAACTGTGTTTCCTAAATAACTAGAAGACGCAAATTAGTATGTCGTCGAAACTTGGTGATTATTTTTATTTTTTTTACTGAGAAATATTTTAAGGTCAAAATTGTTTCTCTCATTATGCGATTGGTGTGCACAGGGATAACGCACGAGGTTTAATTTTAAAAAAATACATAGTATACGTCACTTTTTATATATGATTTTTAGGCTTTAGCAATTAAAACTACATGAAAGTCATATCTTAAGTAGTTTCGCTCAGACTAACTGTATTCTATAGAAATAAAGGTAATTGTTTAGATGTGTGGCTCCACCTATTTTTAATTACAAAAAATCGAAAATTAAAGATATTGACATGTTTTTTTAATTTTGTTTTATTTTACGGCGGATTTACAAATCTTTTAAGTAAAATCCAAAAAAAAAATTTTTGGTGTTAAATTTTATTTTAAAAGTAAAAATGTGGGTATTTTTTAAGTTTTTTGTTAATTAAGTGCATCCATTTAAATTTAGCAATTTCTAGTGGTTTGTTTCATATTCTGCGTGTAAAGATTAAAAAAAAATAAATATCAATTTATAGTTTTTTTTAACTAAGAAAAAATAAATCAACAAATTGACATTTAAGATTTATTTAATTCTTTTTTTAACGAACTTTAATAATAAAAAAATTTAGCAACTCCAAAAAAAAAATAATCATGTTGATTTTACATTTTAAAAAAGTGGAGCCACACATCCAAGTAATTATTAATACAAATAATATTAAACTTGCGGGTACCATTATTTATTACAGCCATGTTTTAAAATAATAAAAAAAGAAAATGTGTCATAAGAGGAAAGACAACTTAAAAGTTATGGTCATCCAGGTCAAAGAAATAAAATCCCTTGGAATTTTTTATGGTAATTTAAAGTTTCTTGTTTACAAAACTTCAGTCAACTTAAAAAAAATAAGCAAATCCCTACAGGATTCATGTGATTAAATAGGACATACTCTCAGAATATTTCAGCTTGTTTGGCAATGGATATTAAAAACGAGCTAATTGTTCAACAGGTATTATAAGTTAGTGTTATTTATTGTTAAATATGTTTTTACTATTTTTTAGTAAAAATAAACTATCATTGTTAAGTAAAAACATACATATCTTTCGATTATATGTTTTAGATTGGCCTACTGATGATTTTATAAAAAGAAAATTAATAAAACCACAGAAAGGTTAGTTTACGTAGAGGGATTTTCATGTTAAATTTCTTACAATACTACGCTATTGTGAGGTTCCAAAATGTTTTTTATTTTATCCTAAATATATTTTTTTAATTAGGTTAATTTAATTTTACAAATAAAATTAAAATAAAGTACTTATAAAGAGGAAAATATAAAACAATATTGATTAAATTGCCATAATAATACATGATATAATAAATAATATATTAAATGTTTATTTTAAAAAAAGCGTACTACATATTTTAATTAAATTACAAACATTAATTAAACATGGGGCGTTATTACTGTGCACGCCACTGGCAAAATTTGACAACCAATTTTACCTTAAAATATTCCTATGAGAAAATATAACAAGCTATTATCAAGTTTTAACGTCAAAATAATTTGCGTCTTACAGTTATTTGGGAAAAAACATTTTTAAAATTGTTTCAACACCCTTTATAAAAAAACAAAACCAGTTGTCTTAAAGTTAAGAGGGTATAACAATCTCAAATTTAAGGCTTACCTATTTAACAGCATGTCTAATAATTAATTTTATTTTTTTTACCATTTACCACTCGTAACTTGAAAATGTAATTTTATTAGAACAGAATTCTGTAAACGCATTATTGGAGCCAAACCGAAGACTTTGTACAAGAAGGGTCAATTAAACAGCCTGCGTTTGACACTTCGAGATGGAGCAAAGACGTTGCAGACGTCTGTGAGGCCTTCTGGACATAGTTCCGGGGTTTCTAATTAAATTACCAAGACCCGCAGGAACAATAATCTTGTTACGTCTGAGTTAGTAGCGTAAATAGCCGTTTTTTCATGCGCTTTTTAGCAAATTTATTTACACAACTAAATTTGTAATCGCATAATACAGTGAAAAAAGTTTGTTTTAATGTAAAGTATATTTAAAGATTTTTCTGTTATTTCAATAATAATAATAATAATAATAAAAGCTTCAAGGTTCCCCATAATTGACTACCCATTTTAATTGTTCAGTAGTTCAGTAAAATTGTTAAAACTTAATAAAACTAAGATTTTATTACACTTAATTACAATCTACCCTTTGGGATTTACTATAACATACAACTTATCCTAACTTTTTAAAATTAGGTTAGGATTATACAGAAAAATTAAATTAAGTTAAAATAGGTTAAAGTAACACAAGAATAGATAAACATTTTGTGATCAAATGGTGTTAATTATACACATAAATTAAAAATTGGGTTAAGTTGAGTTAAGAAGATAATCAACTTTTATCTTTCTTAACTTATTTTAATTTTTAACCTTAACATAAAATGAAATAAACGTTTTCTTTTTAAAATAATTAAACTCCCACACAATAACATTATAAAATAGGCCAACAGAAACTCGCTTTTCCATGCATTATTAAAAAATAAAACAAATTTATATATTTTTTACAAATATTTGTTTAAGAAGTTAACAAATTACCAGACTGCTGCCAGAGAGTGCATCGAAGAAATAGAAATCACAAAAACCCTATTAACAACGATTTGCTCTACGCATGCTTAATTTTTTTATTATTTTTAAATTGATTTGCATGTTTTCACACAGATGTCTTAATTTGTATTAACTAAATTTTTGTTAACTTAACTTAATTTTTCTGCATAATCCAATCTTTTTACGTCTTTAAAATGATGGTCGGATTATGCAAAAAAATAGATTAAGTTAAGTTAACAAAAATTAAATTAATAAAAATTAGTCATTTGTGTGAAACCATGCAAATCAATTTAAAAATAATTAAAAAATAGGCATGCGTAGAGCAAATCACTGTTAATAGGGTTTTTGTGATTTTTATTTCATCGGTGCACTCTCTGGTAGCTGTCTGGTAATTTTTTAACTTTTAAACAAATATATGTATAAAAAATATTTAATTTTGTTATATTATTTCATATTGCATGGGAAAAAACGAGTTTCTGTTAGCCTATTTTATGATGTTATTGTGTGGGAGAGTTTAATTATTTTAAAAAGGAAACGTTTATTTCATTTTATGTTAAGGTTTAAAATTAAAATAAGTTAAGAAAGATAAAAGTTGGTTATTTTCTTTACTAAACTTAACTTAATTTTTAATTTATGTGTATAATTGAAACCATTTGACTACATAATGTTTATCTCTTCTTGTGTTACTTTAACTTATTTTAACTTAATTTATTTTTTCTGTATAATCCTAACTTGAGTGCCATCAACTTTAATGCACCTTTTAAGATTTGACAAGAAAATGATTCATGGCACGATAACGGAAAACCTAATCATTAACTTTAAATGGCCCCACAGAAAAAAGTCCGGTGCAGTTAAGACCGGGGACCTTAAAAGCCAATTTTAATCCCCAAATTGTGAAACGAGTCGCCCATTAAACACTTCTCCAGAACTCTTTTAGAGTTTTTCGTATGTACTGTCGCTTCATCTTCTATTAAGTTACCCTTTATGTAAGTTTTCACGCAAAAAAAACTCGTTGTTGAACTGAATAATTCAAGAGGTTTAAAACTAAACATTAAATTATGTGTCCAAACCTCATGATGATTTATTAGAAAAATGACCTCTTACGAAAATCAATTTTATCCTAGTTTTGTGACAGGTGCCTACTCAATTAATATGTGGATTCAAATCCCAAAAGCCATAGAAGATAATAATATAAAAAAAAGTACTGACTTCTCTGATATATAATTTATTTCGATATCAAAATAAGTAGTCTATTATGGGAAACCCTGTATAAAAGTCTATTATATATAACCAGCCAAAACACATCCACCTATATTTACTAATATTGACTAATTTTAATTTTTTTAGCAGTTCGGACAGATCTAATAGTACGATATCACAATGAATAGTGAATTTAAAATCAAACTCAACAGAAACAAAAGATACTTCCCAATTTATTTTTGATTCTATTTTCTTAAAAATGAAAAAAAAAGTCTTCTTTTAAAGCGTTGACAGGAGATGACCTCCTAATTTATGGATAAAAATCGTAAAAAACGCAAATTAATTTGAAAAAGAACTTTTTTTTATTTAAAGCTTAAAACTTACTCTTTTCTGTATAGATTTTTAAAAATGTCCAAAAATAATAACTTGGTTATTTAAATTAAAAATCGAAAATGTAAAAATTTAAATGGAATATCCTAAAGGTTATTATTTTGTTTTTATTTTATTATTTATAATTTTAATTGCTTCTTGTATAATAAAAACTATAAAGCATTTTTTGGAATTTATTTATTATTCCATCAGTAATACTTTTTTCTTTTTTAGGTTTGGAAACTGCACTATTAAAGACATTTCGCCACTACTTCTTTGTAAAATGTTTTTTTTTTCTTTAACTAAGTACCTAAAGTAATAATATTTTAAATCTAAAATGTATTTTTTTAAATCTGTATAGTTTTGGGAAATAAAAGTATTTACTAAGCGTATAATGTTTTTACATCCTCAAGACCTAAAACTATTTTTCAAATATATATTTGTAAAAAGTTTGTTAAAAAGTATGTACCAAAAACGCTTTTTTGAATTACTAAAAATTTAGTTCTGATATAGGAAAAATAGGCTAAATGGTAAAAGAGTTTTAAGGAATGTATTTTTTGAGTTGCTCAGTGGTTGCTACAGACAACTTTTATTTTTTTGTCATTTCCTGTAATTTGTATTACTGGATTACTGCTAATGGAAAATGAACCCCATCCCGAATAAAGCCACTTATTAAATATACATTATTGTATTTATTTCTATTTTTATTTTTTTTTATTAGAGAATTAGACCATCACATTTTTATTGGTTTTATTTAAATTTCCCCAACAAAAACTCCATTTACACTTACTAATTTTTACAGAATTAAAGATGTCTGTAAATATTGGCAATAAAATAAATATAAACAATAAAAATCTATTTTTAATGAAAAAGTTTAGTAAAGTAAGTGGTAAAACCATTAGAATACTTTTCTTTTTTAATGGGTATATGAGTATTTTAAATTATATTAATAAATTATTATTATCGCCAAAAAAAAACTAATTAATAAATGATTGTTTAGTATTAACGCTTTTGGCACCCAGCAATAGGTAAAAGATCGGAATGAAGATTAATTTCTTTGGTCTTCGATTAACAAGTGTAAATTACACACTCCACAAAAAAATGAAGGTCCGGAAAATTTGACCATGGTATCTTTTTGGGGTCGCCGAATTCAGAGTCAGTTTGACCCAATCAGATCAGGATCTTGGGTATTTTAAGGTCAAATCTAAAAATTAATCGCAACCAAATTTGAACAGTATATACCTATGTTTTTGAGGTCGCTGATTGACCTTAAAATACCCCACAAAAAATGAAGGTTTGAAAGACTTAACCGTAGTATATTTATGTTTTTGGGGTCGCTGAATCCAGGGTTTGACCCCAACAGGTCAAGACCAAGGGCATTTCAAGGTCAAATCGCAACCATATTCGATGTGATCTAACTGACCACGGATTAGTATTCAGCGACCTCAAACACATAAGTATACACCCTTCAAATTTGGTTGCAAATAAGTTTGCCTTGAAATGCCCTCGTCCTTGACCTGGTGGGATCACATTGACCCAAGTTTCTAATTCAGCAACCCCAAAAACATAATAATGCTATGGTCAACATTCGTGTCTTTTTTGGGATGCTTTGTAATTTTGCAGATTTGACCTTGAAATTTCTCTTTATCATGACCCGATAGAGTTAAACTGACCACAAATTCGTATTCAGCGACCCCAAAAACACTGTTCAAATTTTGTTGCCTTTAGTTTTGCAGATTAGACCTTGAAATGTTTTTGACCCTGACTTGATGGGGTCAAACTGACCCCGAATTCAGCGACTCCAAAAACATAAAGATATCAGGGTTAAGTCTTTCGGACCTTTTTCGGGGTTGTGTTATTAAAGTTTGAGTCAGCTGTGATGAAGTATTAATGTATTAAACTTAATTTTTTAAAAAAGGTAACGTTAAAAAATAAATCTATCATAGGGTTGTGGCTTCATAAATGATCAGCTATATAAGGGTAAAAGTGCGTTCTCGAAAAGACAAAAACTGCAGTAAATTTCACAATATTTATGTGGTATAAACATTCATTAATTCGAAAATAAGGCCCCTGAAATAAACTTTTGTAAAATTAAATAGGTTTTGCAATAACTAAAAGTAAATAACAAAAAAACTACTAGCTAGGTAAACAACCTGGTTCGAACTTAAAGGTAAGAAAGTTTGCTGATTTATTATTTTTGGGTCTTTAATTTTCTTGATCGCCCTGTTTGAGTCTTTTTTATTTTCAGTATTCATTTCTTTCTTTTTTGAAATCTGTAATAATTTATGTTTTTAACTTACCTTTTTAATAATTGTACTTTCTTCACAAGTTATTCTGATATTATTTTTGAGTTATTGACCTTCGAAAGCAAACCTGTTTTGAAACAGCAATTTTACTTCAGCTAGCAGATCACACCTAAATTTGAAAGCCTATTTTATAGGATGTTTTAAAAAACATGAGATAACACCTAAGGTAATGGGTGATTCCTTGGACAAAAATGAAATAAAAAATTTAAGATACTGGGTGTAAAAGAAAAAAATAGGATTGCTAATTTCTCTTTATTTCAAGATCCAGTTTTTTAATTTGTATAAAACTTGGTATAGTAAGAACATTGACGAAAATACACCTTTTGATGATAAACTTTTGTTACTATTTTGTAAATTTTGTATACCTCTTAAAGGTACAGCACCCACAAAAACCATTAAAAAAACCTTTGCATATGACTACCCAAACGGTGACTTTAGGCTTTTTATAAATGGTAAAGAGTGGAACGGGTTTTGACCTGCTGACATGCGAGGATGTTGACTGTAGCTTAGAGTTGTTCTATAAAGGTTTATACAGCTGGATGTAGCCATTCCCAAGTATGAGGTTAAAGAAAGTCGGGGGGTGCCAAGTATCCTCCCTGGTCCCTTCTTTTAAATTAGTACGAAAAATTAGATACAAGAATAGACTACGTAAATTTATGCGGAAAGGTAAAACACACAACGCTAGTTACAGTATATTTCAAACTGAAAAACATTAAACATCAAAAAAAAGACAGAGTACAAAAAACATAAAGAGACAATAGAGTTTAATAAAAAACTCGACCCCACATCTTTTTTGGTCTTAACAAAGTAAAAAAATCATAGTGGTGTGCCTGTAGAAGTAAAATATGGTAATGAATGTTATAATAAAGTTGACGATATAAAACGTTTTTGACAATATTTTAAATCTGTTTTTAATGTGTCTGATCAGACGGGTTCTCATGCAAGACCATTTGATGGTGCACACTTTAATTTTTCCCCAAATTAAAGAATGGGGGATGTCTTAAACATATCAAAAACCACCCCGGCAATGATAATTTTCCGGCTTATATTTTTAAGGGCCTGGCTAAGTTTCTATGAACCCTTTTAAAACTGATACATTTTTAAAATTTAGCTTTAAAACAAAGAAAATTTCCATCTGATCTAAAGTTAGCCGCAGTAACACCCATTTTTAAAAGTGGACACAAAAATGAAATAATTAATTATCGACCCAAAGTCTAACAATGTTGGCAAAATATTTGAGATATCTTGCATGGGATCTGTCCAAGGCAATGATGCCAAAAATTTCTTTATCTCAGCACCCCTTTTACAGAAAAACCCACTGTCACCAATCTGTGGTTTTATCAGAATTCGCTGCCGGCCATTGATGAAGGCAAACAACTGGGATTTTAATATATACTGATTGTGAGAAGGCGTTCGATAAGGTGGATCACGCTATACTAATTGACAGGTTGATTACTATGGATTATCCGAGTCAGCTTACTTATTTTAAAGTTTATACTTAGAGGGCAAAGCAAATGGTAAAAAATTGGGGAAATGTTTTTTAGATGTTTACTGGGGTACTCAGGGTGCCTTTTCAAGGCAGTATTTTAGGCCCTTTACTGTTTAGCATATTTATCAATTTGTTGCCTCGAGTGTGAGCAAAAATCATGGGCTGTTATTTGCGGATGATTTGCTATTTTTAAAGTTGTAACTAGTGTAGAAGATAGCAGAGAGCTGCAAGAGGATTTAAAAAAGGGTTGTAGAATGGGTTTTAAAGGGAAAAAAAAATGTTTTTAAATGTCACGAATGTTCAGTTATGACCTTTAAGAAAACTAACTTTATTGTTAAATAATTATGTTAATGATATAGTACTTAAACGTAATGATACTGTTAAGGATCTAGGCGTTCTTTTCCAAATTTTTAAATTTTAATAAACATTATATTCATATAACAAGGCCTACAGGGCCTGGGTTTTGTTATACGAAACAGTAAAAATTGGGAAATTGCCACAGTCATAAGACTTTACAATGCCTTGGTGAGGCCACATTTGAATATGCCAGCCCAAAATTTGATGCCTCAGCAAAAACTCCACATAGATCTAATAGAGAGAGGAAAAACGATTTCTTGATATTTTATGGAGAAAGAACAACAGGTATCCATTTATGGTTTCATACAGGCAAAGTTGGGTAGTTTTAAGTTTAATAATTTAATCCAAAGAAGAAACAAACAGGCTGTGATATTTTTTATTCAATTTATCAACAAAACCCTTTAAATACAAAGACTGCAATATTGTAAATTTTAAAAAGTCCCAAAAAAATTAATTTAAGAAATTTTTAATAGCGAAAATTTAGCATAAGTCAAACGAGTTTATCACCAGTTAATAGTATTTAAATCAATTAATATTTTAGCTTTGGGAGCATGATTTTGACATATTTAACATAAAAATTACACAACTGCTAAAAAAGTTGTAGCTTGTCTTGGTGTGTATTGTAATATGTATTTTGTAGATTATTTTTTTCTTACTAGTAAGTACCATTTTGTTGTATTTTGGTGTCTGTAAGAGTATCAATAAATAAATAAATAAATAAATAAATTATGGATCAGTGGCCTCGGAAATTTTTTTACGAATATTTCGTCATAACTTTTTTGATTATATTATCATGAATAATTTCGTGTATAGTACTTGTTTTTAGCTTTATTTTACATAAAAAGATTCTTTTAAAACACCTCGATAAACTTAACGGATTCCGAAATATTTAAATTAGCCTTTTTTCTCTGAAGATTAAAAAAAATCCGCTAGGGGCAGCACCGGTGGGGGGTACAAATGTTTTGAATTCTATATTGACAACAACGTAAAACGTACTGAATTAAAATGGAATTAACCGAAAATGATGTACCTGGGGCAAGGATAAAATTTTCAAAAACACACGATAATCTTTTCAGCGACTTAAAACGATGGTTTGCATGTTGTGGTGTACCGGGGTCAAGTAATAAAAATGTCTGAGTTAAAAGGTTAGTTGATTTATAAATGACCTGAAAATTTATAGAATTGCTTTGCTTATTTCAGTACAATACCCTAATAGCTCTTTATCACGTTTGCCCAGCAGCACGAACGTCCCTAGTTCGATTCTACAATGACTCCAAGATTTTTTTAATTAAAAATAGCCGTTTTCCTCAGAAAACTTGAAAAAGATAATAAAATAAAAAATATAGAGAGCCATTAGGGCCGTTGTACTAAAATAAACAAAGAAATCCTATGAATTTGCAGGCTATTTATGAATCAAGTAACCGTTCAACTAAGACATTTTATTACCTGACACGGGTAAACCAAGACATGTAAATCATCGTTTTAAGTTCCGGAAAAGATTATCTTGTGTTTTTGAAAATTTTAGTTTTGTCCCAGGTACATCATCTTTAAATTGATTTCCCAAATTGTAGAAAAGGAAAGTTGTTTAAAAAATGATGAAAAGGCCTAAATTTTAAACCTACGTGACATAAATAAGGTATTATATAAATTTATTAACAATTTGGTTAATTAATTGAAGCTTAATTGCATGTAGTTTTGCAACGGGTAAACGCTTTAGACATTTTTTTATAAAAATTACTGTTGCCTCTAACTTGTAGTAATGTTACTCTTTTCGTACCACGCAAGTTTAAAATTAGAATATTTCAAGAGACATTAAGTTTATCGAGGTATTTCAAGAGTTTTTTTTTTAATGTAGAACAAAGAAGAGAATAAATATTATGTACCAAATTATCAATAATAATAATACCCAGCCCAAAGCTACGCCATTGGTCCATCGTAGTAACAAAAGATTTTTATAAAAGGTGTATTCTGGTAAATCTTTTGACTGTACCAAATATCATTTAACAAAAAAAGCCATTTAAAAATAACAAGAAAATCGTAATCATGAAAATGATTCTTTTACCCCATATCTTAAAAATGAAGCCGTGTTGAAAATTCGTTTATATAACATTTTTGTTTATTTTTGGCTAAAAAATCTATTATTAAGCGTTGTTTCATGTTTTTTAAAACAACATTTTAGACTACATATTATTAACTCGCTATCTTATTTTTAAAATAACAAAAAATATTACAGGATGGCGCAATAAAACTTTGTAGAAGGATTATAATTACGTTTTATTTTTATGTCAAGACTCTGTAAATAAAAAGTCCAATATATGACCATTATTAAAAAATAAGTTTAATAATTATCCCAAAAAAAGATTAAAACCAAACTTCCCTTCCTTATTCCGTAAGTAGAGTCCTTACTATATATATATATATGCCTTAGTATAATTCTTTTAAATGTAAAACATGCCATCTTTTGTAATTTTACTTTTATCAGCCCTTATGATTAGTTTTGTTAAAATAAAATTTTTACACCACATTGTTGTTTTTTTAGGCCGGGTATTATAATTTCGGATAATCTATACTTCTATGGTTTTAACTTCAGTTTTTTAAAATGTGGATTTTGTGAACGTCTAGTTACAGTAAATAAAACATAGTTCGGAATGCCACCGCAAAAAAGCTAGCCAATAAGACATACGCATGAAACATATTTTTTTATAACTATGAACTATAGTCAATTCAAAGCTGCACTGCTGCCTCAGCTCAGCGGGTTCAATTTGCATTTTTTTACCTTAAAAATCGTTAAAAATCGGTGTTTTCAATATAACTTGAAGATAATGGATTTTAGGAAAAAAAGGTAAGTAACCAAAATTAATGGTCTAATAAAACTACGTTATTTTTTTAATTAAATTTTTGTAACCCCTTTAGTTTGAGATATTAAGGATTTAAATTTAAAATAAAAACGCAAATATCTCAAAATCTAAAAGAGTTACAAAAAATATATTAACCAAAAAATATGCACTTTAATAAGCTCTATAAAAAAGATTATTTACACATTTTTAATAAAATAAGTAATAAAGGAGATATAGGCAAAAAAGTGATTTTGGCCATTAAAAATTTTGCTAATAACAATATTTTTTGGGTCAAGTAAGTATATTAACTCCGATCCATCTAGAAATTCATTCAAATGTTCTATTTATTGAATGAAACAAACTAATACACATGTGCCTCGAGACAATGGGAAATAATGTGGTGGCACGGATATTTTATTTAATTTTTTTTTAGTCCAATAACTGTAGCGGTCCACTTAAAACTTTATCTAAAACAAAACTTATACTCTATTTTATTAAAAAAAAAATAAGTGCCTCTTTCTGGGTGTTATATACCTAGCAGGACGCTTAACATTTCTCGATCTTCTATGCTACTATGTGTATAGCTCATTGTTTAAATATTTTTATTATCGATTTAAATAATAATATTAATAATTTTTAAAGACTGTTACTTGTTCAGAATGATCTTGAGAAAATTTTAATCACATTTTTAATATCAAAACAATTTTTTTATGTTTTTTTTTCAGTTAAATTAATGTTTAAACTTTAATTTGATTATATTTTAAAGTAGTAAATACATGTTTTTATGTTAAAAATATGATGAAAATTTTCTCAAGATCATTCTGAACGAGTTAGGTGTCTTTATAAATGATTAATATTATTAATTAAATTGATAATAAAAATATTTATACAATTAGCTATACACATAGTAGAAGATCGAGAATTGTTAAGCGTCCTGTCAGGTATATAACACCCAGATAGAGCAGGCACTTATTCTATTTTTTTTTTCAATAATATGAAGTTTTAATTTTCTTTTAGTTAAAGTTTAAAGTGGATTAGAATGGGTACAGTTATTGGACCAAAAAAATTTAATAAAATATCCGTGCCACCACGTTATCCCCCATTGTCTCGAGGAACATGTGTATTAGTTTGTTTCATTCAATGAATAGAACATTTTGAATCAATTTTAGATGGATCGGAGTTGGTATACTTACTTGTACCAAAAAATATTGTTATTAGCGAAATTTTTAATGGTCAAAATCACTTTTTTACTTATATCTTCTTTATTACTTATTTTATTAAAAACGTGTATATAACCTATTTTATAGAGCTTATTAAAAAGCATATTTTTTGTTTGATACATTTTCGTTACTCCTTTAGATTTTGAGATAACTACGTTTTTATTTTAAATTTAAATCGTTAATATTTTACAAACAAAAAGGGCTACAGAAAATTTTATTAAAAAAAAATTATGTACTTTTATCAGACCATTAATTTTTATTATGTACCTTTTTTTCCCAAAATCAATAGTTTTTAAGTTATATTGAAAAAATTATTTTGACGATTTTTTATAGGTAAAAAGAATGCAATTTGAACGCGCTGAGCTGAGGCAGCAGTGCGGCTTTGAATTGACTATAGTTCATAGTAGTATTAAAAAAATTTTCATGAGTATCTCTTATTGGCTAGCTTTTATGCGGTGGCCTCCCGGACTAACAGTGGATGTGAACTATAGACTATGGATCCTTTGTTAAACCACTTGCTGTAGTCGATAGTAATAAAAAGCACATCTTTACCTTAAGTTTTAAGTCTTTTTATGAAATTGTTTGTTACAACATTATTTTAGGGCAATTTATTATGTTTTAATTAATGTAGTGAGTAAAATTTAATTTAATAATAATTTGAAAAGTAATTAAAAATAGTTTGGTGTTTACATTACTGTCTTGACGTTATTATTTACCTAGGTTTTTTACACAAAAATTAAACTTGGGAAACTCCCTTTGGGAAACACCGGTATAATGGGCTAAATAGAAAAATAAATTCAAATATTAAAGGATAAAAATCAATTTAAAAGAGTCACCAAACTCATATCATATTTCTCTATAACTAAGATCAGCTTGGGTACAAACCTTCGTATTACACAGTTACTGCCATTAAATTGTTTGTTCCTGAATCATCAAATCTTGGACAAGGAGTCCAGATATACAGATATGAAAGCTTTGTCGGCATCTTGATCTAATTTGTGTGTTAAGTGAGTTATGAAACTTTAGACACTTCAAAGACGAGCCGGTAGTCCCTTCAGGAGATCTTGTAAAACATTTAAGGGGTAGTTGTATTCCTGTTCACTCATTTTGCCAGTTTAGCAATTTTGAGATAATTAACTCAAGCCCATGTTTCCTAGTTTCTATTATACAAAACAAATGCATTAAGAAACAAATTAATATTGTGTTTTGATACCACTTAACACTTTCACTGCTGGCATCTGTACTAAGCCTTAAATTGGTCTGTTTAGCCCTTAAATAAGAAATCGTAACGTGTTTATAATTTTTTAATGTGACTATTATGTGTTTTTAATCAATAAATTGTGTATTGACAGTGCCCGCAAAATCGGAACTGCTTCAGTGAATGCAGACGAAAACGAGCGAGGCACTTTGATGGTACTAAACGTAAGGTACACTGCCTGGCGCTTTGACGAAGTTAAAAGTGTTAACTACTTACAATAACAAGTACTGGAAATCTTTTAAAAAAGTATATAAACACATTGGAAAAAAGCAAATATCTTATTTGTTGAATTTTCTTGCAGTGGCAAAAGCAACGGAACATAATAGAATTGCTGCAAACCACAGCTCCCTAAAAACTGGTAATCAATATATAAATAAAATATTGTTTAGTCTAATCTAAATTTTCGAACAACCGCCAAATTGTTGTTAATTCAGTTTTTTACATTTCTAAAGCGATAACTTTATAATTGTGCCTAAAAACAAATAATTATAAGAAATGGATCAACCATTAAAACATTAAAAAAAAAG
The DNA here is from genome assembly GCA_019359885.1 of Listronotus oregonensis. Classification (NCBI taxonomy): domain Eukaryota; kingdom Metazoa; phylum Arthropoda; class Insecta; order Coleoptera; family Curculionidae; genus Listronotus; species Listronotus oregonensis. The sequence goes on along the minus strand of JAHBCN010000453.1, from coordinate 44,701 downwards.
CATAAGGCCATTTTTATTTGGACATGCTGATATTTTAATGTCCCGGATTACAGACATTAAAATCCATGTGTAATAGACACTGCCAATAGCAAGTACTGTTAAAGCCATGATAACTGTTTGTTACCCTTAATAACTCCTAGACAGCATGGATTTTATAGAAATAAATCTTCGGCAACAAATATGACGCTTTATACCCAGTATGTATTGTAGGCTTTGGAGGGTCGCTGCCAAGTTGATTCTATCTACACTGACTTTTATAGGGCCTTTGACACTGTAAGTCATGACGTTCTTTTAAAAAAGCTTAATGGATGGGGTGTGACGGGTAGCATGCTGTCATGGTTTAAAACTTAATTGACTTGACGTAAACAAAATGTACGGATAAAAGGTTTTACTTCTCGAGATATCCTAGTAACATCAGGTGTACCTCAAGGGAGTCATTTGGTTTTTATTTGTTTAATTAATTTATTAACGACTTAACTAAAAAAATTCATTCAGAACATATTTTTTATGCTGATGACTTAAAGTTATATAGAATTATAAAAACTTCGGATGACTGTGTATCATTGCAGGATGATTTGAACCGCCTAAACGAATGGTGTTCTGTGAATAAACTTGCTTTAAATATCAAAAAGTGTAAGTGTATAATCTTTTGAAAAACTACAAATTGTATAGATTTAAATTTAGGAGGAAAGTCTTAAAAGAGTTTCCTCAATTTCAGATCTGGGACTTATTTTGGACACTAAGATTACTTTTAATCTTCATTACGATTCTATTGTTAAAAAATTACCTAAATTGTTAGGCTTTACAAACAGGTTTTCAAGTGGATTCAGAAACATTAAACGCCTTAATTTTCTTTATAATATACACTGACACAAAAATGGAATATTTGTTGTGTCGTGTGTATGGTCTCCCTTCTATTTGGTACACGTGTTTTTTTTTTTTTTTTTTTTTTTTTTTTTTTTTTTTTTTTTTTTTTTTTTTTTTTTTTTTTTTTTTTTTTTTTTTTTTTTTTTTTTTTTTTTTTTTTTTTTTTTTTTTTTTTTTTTTTTTTTTTTTTTTTTTTTTTTTTTTTTTTTTTTTTTTTTTTTTTTTTTTTTTTTTTTTTTTTTTTTTTTTTTTTTTTTTTTTTTAAATTTTTTTAAATATTTTAAAAAAACCCCCCTTTTTTAAAATTTAAAGGTTTTTTTTAAAGGTTTGGATAAGCTTGCTTTTTTAATTCAAAATATTTTCGTTAAAGAACTTGGAACTTCAGTTACATTTAAATTGGCATGTTTTAGATCAAACTAGTGATGTAAGAATACGTATCCCAAAATTTTTGTTGAATCCGGGAAAATTAAACGGATCCGTATATTCCGGTCAGTCCGTAAAAAATACGTATTCGGATCGAAACGGGAGCGGATAAAATTTTTCCAATCCGGTTGATCGGCATCGACGCGGGGGAATATGATCGGATCCGTAATCGTTACGAGGTGGTTACGAGCTGTCTTATAAAAGTTTTTTCCATTTGTGCCTGGATGGCGCTGCCCTTAATTAAAGCACTTGGGCATACGTAAAACTTATTTTTTTAATAAATACTTATTTTTTAATGCGAAAAAATAAGCGCTAAAAAGTCACTCCCTCACGGAAACGTAAATGTTCCCGGAACTTTCTTTATATGCTAGATAATAAAACAAAAAAATAGAATCAACTTTATCCGCGTTCTTTTAATAAGACTTGACCTTCAAGCAAAAACAGATTGTTTACCTTTCGAGTTTAACTAACCCTTTTAAAAAAAAATTCAAAACATAAATTAAAAATGCAGGGAAGGAAAAAAGGTTACCCAGAAAGTTATTTTTTTTACATTTGACTTGCAGATGTTGTTTTATATTTTTTTTGTTCCTATGTTGAAACGAATATTTTTTTTTATGTGTTTTCTATAACTATTAAAAAATAATAAAAAAAGTATATTTGTTATATTTTTTTAACCGAAACCCTATTATTTACCTCATCGTTTAGTTTATTTTATATATTTTTTTTAACAGAACAAACTTTTTGATAGGCATAGCGAAAATAGAAATTTTTTGTAACATAAAAGGGGAATTTGAAGCAGCTGTTTAACCCTGTTGATTACTTGTAACTGTCTTGAATTCATCCTTTCCTCTATTCGCCCGCCGCCCCCCCGGCAAAAATCGGGGAAAAGCCGGCCATAAATAGTAGTGTGATATGAACCCAAAACATGTTTAATCGTAAGAAAATGTTAAAACTAAGATAACACGTTCATTTAAATTTTTTTAAAGCCCCCCCCCCCTTGGGTTCATTTATTGCATTACAAGGCTGTGTAAGAAACTTTTTCCCTTTAAAAAAATAAAACTCTATGAAAAATGTTACTATTATTATTAGACTGTTATTATTTTAACAATTTAAGCAGTTAAGAGTTTAAATTCAAATAAGAGCGTTTATTTCGGCTCAATTGAAGTTGGATTGAGGAACTTAACAGAGAGAGAGAGGTAAACCATTTTAAGAATTGTAGGATTGAGATAGTTAATCCCCCTTTTTTTAAATTGACTTGCCTTGGATGCCTTTGCCCTGTTAAGTGCCTCAATCCAAATCTGCGCTAAATAAACGTTTTTATTAAAATTTTTTTTGAAATAAAACCCAAAAAATGACAAGACTTTGATATACCTGAGGTTAAAATTGCTTATTATAAATTAAATAAAGTTGTGATTTGTTTGTTTTTTTTCTATTTAATTTTATAACTAACTTTTTTGTGAAAAAAAAGAGCAATTTAAAAAAACATTTTAAAGAATATATTTAAGTATGTAAAGTATATCAGACCTCACTTAACAATAACTTTGTAATAATAATAAAGCCCAACCTATCTTAATAATTAAAACCATCAATATTTTTTCACTATCACTTTCATCAGCAGAAACTGTTGGTTCATCAAAAATGCCAAACTTTTGAAGGGTACTGTTTAAGCTTTTTAGCAGATGATTTTTTCATATTGGATTAAAGGATCAGAAGATATTAAAAGATTACAAAATATACCTCCATGTTTTGTTTTCTTGAAAACTTTCCCTGTGATCAAATTTTTATGGCAACCGTATACACTAGCCTTTTTGTAAACAAATGTGGTTGCTGCCTTTGAACTTTGAAAGTTCGCAATTTAATGGAAAAAGGTGCAAAATAAATAAAAATACAAGGTTTTAAAAGGTGTTTATAAATATTGTGTGCCACTCTAAGTGTAACAATCAAGAATTCTGTGCCAAAAAGAAGGAATATAGTGAAAATTAGGTTAGTTTGATTTTTAACTTTGATGATGAATATCTCGTAAACGAAACGCGTTGCCGAAAAAATTTTTTGCAGATCTGTAATCAGCGCCCCACCGTATACCAAATTTGGTCAAAATCGGAGAGGAGGCAACTTTCGAGACAATTACCCGTGTTTTTAAAAGTAATTAGTCAGATTAAAGATTATTGTGCAGTGTTTTTTATATTTTGGTGTAGACTATTTGACATTTTTTAATATTACAGTTAATTTATTTTATTTGGTAGTAAGTTTAAGTTATTTTTATTGGTTTAAAGAAAAACTGACTAGAATAGATACTTTTAGAGTATGGATCACAGTGATTACTGTATTTCCAGTTCGAAAAAGCTTCTAAACCCACTTCAGAGCTGTGATCATCAGTCGAAGGTAAGGAAATATAACTTAATATATATGCAATAGTGATCTTGCATAAGGTAAAATTACTTGTTTTATAGTATCATAATCCAAAAGACATCCTCAGATGTGCTAATGTTGTAAGTAAATTTATATTTTTTTAGGAGCCTAGTCATGCAACAGAGGATAATTCCCATTTGCAAAACATAGTGGCAGCTGCTGACAATGTAAGTTGAAAGCAAAATATAAAATTTATAAATAACTTAAGTTTGTGAAATGCAAAGACTGAAAATTGTGTTACCTAATTTGTAGAAAAGCCAACAAATGAAGTTATTTTTGACCTGTTAACTTTGCAAACACTAAGTCAAATCAATACAAGTATGAAATAAGATATTATAATTGCAACTAGCAAATCTTAAAGAATAAAGTAAAGCATGCATGCTTCATGCCTATACTATTTAGCTTAGTCCCTTCTCAGTGATATCAGTTTGCCCCTGCAGGGGCCTTAAAAAGTAATGATGTTGTGTTTTACTTTGCCCAGTGAAAAGCTGCTGCTAGTTTTAGTTTAGCTTGTGAGTTGCTATGCTTTGCTATGCTGTTTATTTACAATGGGATTTATAAAATTGTTTTAGTCTGCAACTCATCACTTGTACGCAGGGAATAGTACTGCTCAGAAGATGCTACACAATGTTTTTAAGTTTTTTAAAACTCACTTTTGTGGGCGATGAAAAATGCTGCCTTCAAGTAAGTATTTTGTTTGTTTTATGTTCTAAAATCCATTATATTTAATTTTTTGTATGTATGTAATTATGTATGTATTTACGTATATAAAATACAACAGAAATAGGATTAGCAAATCATTTTTATTTAATTTTTTGTTTCTTAAGAAAACCCACTCGTAACTTGTTAATTGTGATTAACTTTTTTCTAAAATTATATTATTAAGTATGCTGGATTTGTCACAATAAGCTTCCCTTAGAACTTAATTGAAAAAGAGAATGTAGATACTAAGGGGCTTTATGCTTTCTTAGTGTGCATACCTGAAATAAAATAAAAATCATTGGGCTTGTTTTACTGGTTATCAAGTACAGCCAACAGTAGTATCTGCTTTTAACTACCAAAAGTAACCCTGGCACACTGATTCTATTTTATATGAAGAACATACACACTAGACAAGATATAATCTAAAATCTATTAAATATCCTTCCTCCACAGAGTTTGAATAGTAGCTCATTGTGACATAAATTCAGTATACATACAAAAAGGAGTTATGTGAATTATACAGAGTTTTCAAAAGGTTTTGAAAAATGTGGACCCTAAGCAACGTAAAATGCAGTAAAGTCATTGTTTGTGCAAAGAAAATAAGTAAGAGATTAAAAAGCTTAATTACATAAAAAGCATGATTTGGCTGTTTTCCATGGTGTTGCAAATAAGGTCAGCTACTGTATATTTTGTCTAAAACTGAATTATACTTGCATGGCAAAATCTTTAAATGAGTTTTGATAACAATATAAATAAATAAGATAAAATATGTACATACATAATTACATAGAGGTACCTACTATTTATTTTAGATAACGTCTGCTGCAACTGGTAGTTAGTCTTGCTAATGTAAAAATATATGATGGAACTGAGACATTATAAGTACTCTTAAAAGAAAAAGGACCAAGCCAGCTACTGATGTCGGCAACTCTGTTATTATTGAAATTCGTCATGAAATATATGACATGTATGTTAAAGCGAGTAGCATTTAACTGCCGCAACTAATATTTATTTTAATTCTTAAATTTTATTTTCACAGCCTTCAACGAAGAATTCGGGTTGATGCATCTACACAAGGCAACTTCCTAGATGTGGGCTGCAAAGTTTGTTTTTTTCTTTAGATTTGTGAAAAGGAACTACTTGTAATGGTTTTTATATGAAAAATGATAAATTTATTTCAAAACAGGTATAAGGTAAGCACAGCTAAGCTTTAAGTTTGGAATATAAAATTTAATTTTTTTCAATTCATTATGATATTCTTACAATATTAGTTAACAAACACCAAGCATTTTTTGAGGGGTGCTGGTCACAGTTTTTGTATTTCATTTTTTGGTGTATTGGTTTTCTTTTTTCCAAATACAACGTCTATTAGCCGGACATACACAGACATTTGAGTAGCTGAAACAGCTTTGATGGTACCTATAGTCACACAATTTGTACTTTGAAGATATATACTGGCAAGCTGATATTAAAGACATTTATTTTTAGAACATTCTAAAACATGGTCACAGAAAGTTATGGTATCTACAGAATTTTTAAAATGTTTCAAAATCTGGTTGGCCGGAAATCGAAATTTTAATTTTAGTTTAATATTTGCATATCTTTATAAAGCTTTCAAAATTTAACAATTGCATCTGTTCTAGGAGATTAAGGTACTTCTATTTTTTTTTTTTTTTTGGGTTTGTACGAGGTTGTTATAATTTATGCTCAACTCAAGATTTATTAATGATTTTGAATAACTTGCATAATTTACTCTCCATTAATTTAAAAAGTAATGTATTACTTGTTTTTGAAAACTGGGTAATTGGGTAAAAGGATGTTTTTGTTATTATTTAAAAAATAGATAAGGGGCCATCCATAAATTACATGCTGTGAGGAAGTAGAGGATTGTGACATTGTGTGACAAGGGGATGGGGGTCAATGGGCCAGGACGTCACATGTAAAAATCAATGATAAAACCCAAACTTAAAATGTAGATGAAAACCCCAAGAATTGTACCAACTCTTTTCTATGTGCTTATTATTTATATAAGTTTTGATTATATATGTAAAATCTTAAATGTGTGACGTCACACTAGGGGAGGAAGTCTCATAAAATGTGACAGGGACGGGAGAGGGGGGTGAAAAATCATGAACGGTGTAACGTAATTTATGGATGGCCTCTATGTACCGAATTAATACAAAAAAATGGCGAATGTGGGACAAGAATCTTAAAATCATCTCTACTCCCAAGATGATTGTTTAGGACCATCAATGTCAGTAGTTCAATATTTTTCTGCAATTAAAAAGCACAATTTAAAATAATAATATTATTCCTGACAGAATACGAGGCCATATGCAATTTTGTAAAGGTTTCATTAATATTGTATGGTTTTTGGCTTAGGTTTACCCAGCCATTAGGACACTTCATGCCAGCCTAGTGAGAAACAGAAATATTTTAACTGTAGAGTGGCCTACTGCAGGTTCTAGTAAAAACCTTGGTTTTTCCTACAAAAGGATTCAAACAGGCGAAGCCACGGAAACCAACCGTGCAACGCGCATGAGCGCTGGAATTTTAAAAATTTATGGCATGAAGATTGGAGAAACAAAATCTGTGCGTATTTCTGGATGAAACCTGATTTCTCCAACGGCTCTCTTCGCAGGTCTTGGCAGGATGACGATATAAGATCTGTCAGAAAACATCTGGTGAAGGAGCTCTTGCACACATTTCTTTAGCTAGACTTCATTTAAAAATGCAAATTAGTCTTAAAAATTATATTTTTAGTGGAAAGGTAAAACATTCCCATCAATTTCTATTATGCCAGAAAAAAAAGTACTTCTTCCTTACACTTACAAGTAAAATTAAAGGGCCCACTTTTTAAATTACGGTGGTGAAGCACTGCTTACAATCCTTCAATAAAATTTTGTTCTTGCCCATAAATAATCACAGTTTTATAAAAAGCTTCCTCTTGCACATCGACAAGCTTGCAGAAGACCTGTTTCTTTTTTATGAATATTTTCACAGCTTCGCTCCGAAGCATTAGCTGTCGTAATTTTTTTTGCTTATCCTAATTATAGGGAATTGAATGTTTGCTCATGCATCCCTTTATTGTCCACCTTCATATTTTGCATCCTTTTCGCACCTTCATTTCTCTAGGTTTCGAGACTAAGAAATCTAAATATATTTAAGTCCCTTAAGAGTAATGTACCTCTGACTTCAATCTAGACACTTGTGGTATGTGAACACTTACACTTCAAGCATAAGGGGTGTAATATTCTTACACAATGAAAGCCTAACACTTTTTAAATAGTCTTTATTTATTCCTAATTTGGGACATTACAGTTGTTTGGCTTAAACCAGTATCACAGATAAATAACACTTTATTACATTACTTTACTTTACATTTCGACTAGTCGCTTCCAGAAGCCTTTTGCAGAGAGAGCGGCTTAACATCCAGACCAAATATCGGAGAATATAATTTTAACGTATGTGCATAAAAGATAACAATTTAACACGCCCCAAATTATGGCGCTGTTTAAACGCTAAGCCTGGATATTACAAGGGGTATCTTGAGAAAAAATAAATATATGACAGATTCAGTAGATACCTCAGTTAGGTAAGCTGTGGTTAGGTCTCATTCATACATAGGACATATGATTAAACTTAGGCTCTTAGACAACATTAAACTACAAACACACTTGGTTGCTTTCTTATGAAACATTAAAGCATATTTAATTTAATCACTATTAAAATACTTATATTTCTAGATACATTATTCTACATGCTGGTTCCGAAAAAGGATTTGTTGATGGTGCCAGTAGAATTTTAAATCAAGAACAAAACAGGAGATTACCATGGCGAAGCTTGAATGCTGAAAATTTTGAGAAGTGGGTTAGAGATTATCTACTACCTAATTTAAAAGGCCTTCATTAGTCATTTTAGATAATGCCAGTTACCATAGGTTGTTGAAAACTGGCCAAATAGTGGCTGGAAAGAAAATATATTAAATGGTTAGAAGAACGTAATATTCCTTTGAAACATCGGCGAGACAAAAAAGATTTTTGTGGTGCTTGATTCAGCGCCTACCAAAGCCTCCCAAATCTTATATGTTGTTGATGCTCTTATTCAGGAGGCTAGTCATCAGTAAGTTGCGCTTGCCCATATCATTGCGAATTTAATGCTATTGAAATGGTATGGAGTCAAGGAAAACGTGCATATGATGAATTAATTCTGGCCTGAAAGATGTCTTAAAGACTTGGGAAATGGCACTCAGCTGTTGTTTGAAATTGGGCCAACTACGTGGCATGTAAAAGAAATAATTGTCCCTTTGGGAGAAAGAAAAACAAATAATTTCTTCAGTGGAGCCCTTAGTTATTGAGGTCGACACTGATGGTGATGATGACGATTCATCAGAGAGTTAATGCTGTAAAGAAAATAATCCTGTTCTGTTGGAAACTACAACTCTCACTGTACCCATATTTATAGATTGCATTAAAAGTAACCCTTTTTAAAACATTCTGCAAGTTTATAATTAATAATAAAAATATCTGCAGGATTTTATCCTACTGTAAATTCAATATAACTGGAGACCGAGCAAACAAATATTTTAGTGTTATATATGATGTTGTATTTACAATAAATATGTTACCGTCACCATTGCATCAACATCAATGAAACAACAATATTCATGGTACATAATTGTTTAGGTAAAATTAAAAAAAAAAAATAAGACAGCTTGACTGCAATTTTTTCCCTATTTTAGTGGACCCAGATTATTAATATATTAATAAGGTAAATGGTGCAAAAATAATTTACAAGCATTTACTTTTAAGCTTTTCTTTATTAAACCACCCTAATGCTTTTGATAAAAACTAAATATTAACTGAATATTTCATTTAAAACACATCAATGTCCACGTAGTTGCCAAAAGCTTGACCTACAAGCATCCATCAACAGTCCAGAGTATAAACGACAAACCTCCCACTTTGTCTGCTCCCTTATCTTAAAAGTGCTCAGGACTAGTATCTGCGTCGTGCAGATTGCATACGTTTTTCTTTCGTCATTGCATACATTTGCTTTTCTCATAAAAACCCCCTGATGGACACTGCCATTTCTAAAGCCTAAAACACGACCTTCAACGGCGTTTTTGTTACAATTTATTTTATAAAATATAAGCATCTTTTTTCTTGATTCCTGAGCCCTCGCCAAGTTTCCCAAATTGGAACCATAAAATATGATATTATACGAACTGTGTATTAAGATTTTATGGACGGAAGTTGGCATATTGTACCACGGATACAATTCTACAAATTTTCTGGCCGTCTCGTGACAGTAGTCCTTAAAACTATCAATTTTTATATGAAAACCACTAGAAATTTTTAATAAAATTCCCCTGAATCTAAATATCAAATCTTGATCAATGCCTGTAATTTCCGAAGATTTAGCAGCATTCTCCCAAAAAACGGCGAGCAGTGTTGCCGTCATTAGTACTTCCAAAACCAGGTTTTGGTCTATCAACCAATAGTCCCATTTCTTTTAAGTCTTGGATTCGTTTTTTGGCATTTGCAAGTTTTTCTTTTTTTTTCCTGGCCCCGCGCTTTTCCATTGCTTAAATTCCATCTTATAAAAATAGATGCAGCAAACACTCAAAAAAACGAATCCAAGTATGTAAAGATGACAAACCAAATTGATATCTAGATTCGTCAGTAATTTCCTGTTTTAAAATTGCTCGATATTGTTAAAATCTTTGGATGTTAGATTACATAAATAGCATCTCTGAGTTGAAGTATTTTCAGTTACAGCATTACACAATTGGCCATCTATCATTGTAAAATATAAAAAAGTATTTTAAAAATACATCGTTTCCCCTTTAATATCAAGGGGTTTGTTGGTTGCAAATCTGAAATTTGTTGGTCAAAATATTGCTTTCTCTCACTGATAGCTCTGTTGTTTCGTGCCTAAACTGGACTCTAAGAGGTCTACAGAATCGTGTAGAGGGAAAGGGCTGGGATTTTTCCAGATTACAAACTTTCTTTTGATTTGGGGCCCCGTTAATGAGCTGGATTGGACCATTGATGTTAAAAAGATATTAGCATCTGAAATATTGGACCCTCAAATGCTGTTTGTATTGACTCACCCCAGAACTCCCGTCACACCCCATTTGCAAATTAAATGTAAATTATTATAAGTTTCTTGGTTTAAAGAATTTAAAACTTCTTTTTGGGACTCAAATAACCTTTAAAAATGCATGATCCAGCAAACTTTGAAGAGGCCTTTAGCTACATCTTAGTAATGTTTAGGTTTTCTGGGGAGCATCTTTTTTCGCGGCAGTTACGGACTCATAATTAGGATAAAGAGTTGACTTATGGCTTTTGCCGAATTTCTTATTGATTATATTGAAATTTTGTAAATTTACCCCTACAAAAAGCGATAAGGCTTCGTCCGCTGAAAAATGGTATTTCACATTCTTTTGAAGAGATTTTTATATTTTGATGCACGGGTTGGTGTTGAGAATGCAACATTATTTAACACATCTGCTTCATCCAGTTTACCTTCGACCTAAACTTCATTTGGAGAAAATGTTAGTTCTTCCGGGCTTCGTTCTGCTCGCAACGGTTCAGTCTTCTTTTTTTTGATCGTTCACTCAAATCTAAAAATCCAGTGAAGGGCCCCCCCTCTACTGATGAAGTTGTATCCTGCATTTCGGCTGGTTGAGCTTCATTCATTGACGAAGAAAACCCCAAACCCTCAATATTTAACCAATCTCGATTTTTATTTTCAAATGCAGTTTTATTTTTGATGCTGTTGACCATTTTGTGTCATATTTCTCGATAAATTTTATAAAGATTTTTGAAGACTCTTCTGACAAGCGTTAAACCCTTCGCATGGTAGAGGTCACTTTTTCTGCCAAAACGACACTGCTCCATTTTTTCCCTTTTTGGACTGACAAATTCTTAACCAATTGACAAGTTGGCTTTTTTTTAAAAAGCAGATTTTGTTGCAGACCCTAAAAAATAAGTTGTAATTTTGTTAATTATTTTATTGCTAGCAATAGCCTATGTTCATCGGGGATAATGTAGGACTCTAATGGTAAAAGAATTTTTTAAATCGATCCAGTATTTTTCGGAGCCTATTCAATTCAAACAAACAATCAAATCTTTCCTTTTTATAATATTTGTACAGATTATACTTTGCAATCAATGGTACTTCAAATTACATTGGGAAAAATCTTCCAAAATTGAGACCGTAGCTTGAAGAATTGAATGTTAATTCAAAAAAACTACATTATCAATATTGTTTGGATTATAATTTATATTTTTGAAACTACATGAATGATTGTTAAAACTGTCTTTTTAAATTTTCTTAGTTCAATGTAATTAAAACAATATATTTTAATAAGATTTCCCCATTTAAAATTGGTCGCCATATTGAATTTTAAACCCATATGGAAATTTTTTTTATTTCTCTATTTAATTTTCTATAAAATAATGTTTTATTTTATAAAAATTGATTTATTTTTTAAGTTAGGGAGAAAATTATTTGTTGCGTTTGGGACCTAATTATCAATCTAAGACCATAAATCTTTAAAAATATTTTCTCGTCAAGACCCAAAATTATCGAAACAACTTAAGAGGGGATCTTACAAAGGACTTATTAAACAATAATTTAAAGCAAATTTTAAATGCGGGAAAAGGGAAATCATATTTTTACTTTAGCAAAAGTAAAAATTGAAATAAAAAAATTAATTGTTAACTTTTCAGAACACCAGTAAAAAAAAACGTAAAGAAATATTTTAAATAAATATTATTTTTAATATTCTACTTACCACCAGCAACTTTCAACTTACTTTTTTGAATTATGATGAGGCTTAATATTTGTTTTCTTTTTAAACTTATTAATGGTGTAATAGAATATCGGATTAGTTATCTCAGATTGGCCTTAGAGCACCTAATAGACAAACTAGGGCTTCAGAACTATTTGCAATACAATTTCATCGATGTAACTATGGTGCATTCTCACCTATGTCAAGGATTGCAGCTAATGGTAATAAAGAATAAATAATCTTTAAAGATTTTATAAAAGAATACGTAAATATTAAGCAATAAAATAAAAATATTACAAACTTCTTTAAAACAAAAACGTGATCCTAAAAATACAGTTTTAGGTGTGTGTAGTAATAAGTGTCACAATAGATTAAACAAATAGATACTTGTTTCCCAAAAATTGCCCTACATAATAAGCAGCAAAATTCTGCCAACTTCTTGCTTTCCCAATTATTTTTTTATATAAGAAAAGGGAATGTAAGACAATGCCAAATATAATTTTTATTACAAAAATAAAAAAGGAAAGTTATTAAGAACCCACAAAATGAATTATAAACTCCATCCTCATTTTAGATAAAACTGATTGTGCCGTTCAAGTTTCTTCCATTAACCACTCTTTAACCTACTTTTTTCACCCCCGTAGGCTCGGACATTAAATCATTCATAGGGTTAAACCTAATTAAATTGTAAAAAAATATATGTATATCATTAAAATATCACGTAGTAAATGAACCTTCTTACCCCTTTTCCTTGAAGCGATATAGCTCAAAAGAAATTAAATAGGTCAAACAAAAGGTGATTCTTGAACTTCCATTGTCTTCACTTATTTAAAAACAACGTTTCAACTGCTGTCACAAGCCCTCTTTAGATGAATACTAAATAGGTCGCTTATTCTACTCAAGTATAAAAAGTTACCAAATTTAAAATAAATATCTCGGTTTCCGTTCGAAAGTTATGGCGCCAATAACACAATTGCCTACACAATAACAATAACAAAACCATAAAAACTAAAATACAAAGAATTTCATTTATTAGATGCCTTATAATAGTACCTAATACATTTTTTTATGTATTAAACAACCGTCGTCGTCTCATCATTCGTCATTTTCGTTGTGGTTTGTGCCCTTTGCGTCGTATTAGTTTCGATTGTTTTGCTTTGCGTGGTTATATTTTGTGGTTGCAGAAGTTTTTTGGATTGATAAAAATCTTCTTATTTTAGTGATTAGTGTTTATTAAATTGTGACTATAATTTTGTGTATATTGTTTGTTACTTATAATATCGTAACAAATTTTCAGATGATGGGTGCCGGAACCCGGGGGTTCTCCCCCCCCGGCCCTCCCCCTTTAAAAAATCCTATATTAAAAGTTTTTTGACCTACCGTTGGTTTTAAAAAATTTTTTTTTTACAAATTTTTTAGAAATTCTTTAAAGGATCAAAATTATTAATTACTGTGCAGACCAGGAAAAATTTTAATATATACAGGCCCCCTCTAATTGAATAAAAAAAGTACAATTTATGTTAAAGTTCCTTTTTGCTTTTCTGTATTTGTTTAAAAGAAATTAGATTTTTGTTTCTTAAACTTACATTATCAACATTTTAAGCTCGACAAACTGTAGACACATAATACTTAACGGATACTGTTACAATGGATACCTAGGTAACAAAGGTTAGTTAACATTTTTAACCACTGTTGCACATATGCCTAAAAAGCAGTTATAAAAATTTTCACTTTTTAATGTACAACCGGAAATTAGGATTAGATTAAACTCATTAACACTATCTTGCCCTTCTTTTATCACAAAATTGGTGACAAGTACATGTAACTTTCATACAATGTTTGAAATTTATTTTAAAAAATCGTGTTTTTATTTATTTACAAAGATTATTGGTAAAAATACAAAACTCCCAAAAATATCGACCATTTAAATAGAAGGCTGTAAAGTAGCGCCATCTATTCTTTCCATATTATATCAGATGATATAAAATCCAATATTACACAATATTTTTAAATATTCTAGGGGGGGGTATCGTTTAATAACCAAAGTTTGCAAAATAAATAAAAACCGTGATTGTTTTAAATTTTGAATTTTATGATGTCAACTTTATAGAAGAGATCGAACGCTGTTAGAATAACACCGATACGTCGTTTTATACGGGTTTGCATATGAGACCGTGACGTATCGGTGTTGTCTTTTCAGCGTTCGATCTCTAGTAACAAAGAATTATGGAAGTCCGGCCCTGACCTACTATTCATTGCGCAAACTCCGCGGGGGCCCAAACCTTTTTCCCGCTGCCCTGCACGCCTGGACGATTTTGTTCTACAGTATTGGGCTTCCATACACCTTTAAACTTCCTTGGTAATAACCCAAACGTTTATTAAACATAAAATATACAAAGTGTTACAAAATATTGTAAGGAAAATTTACAGGCAGATTCTACATCTAAAATTGTGAAAAAAAGTTTATGGGTCCGGCAGTGCATCCTTTTTATGAAATGGACTGTTTAAACTTTTTAACGCTTGGACTTTTATTGAGAAACAATTTTGTACATGTAAATGTGACCTTTAATGATACATTTGTCTTTACCAAAAAGACGGAAAAGTTTAAACACCCCGTATCATAAAAAGGGGCACTTCCGACCCTGTATTTAGGCACTTTTTTTACATTTTTAGATGTAGAATCAGCCCTTAAATTTTCCTCACAACATTCTCTAACACCCTGTGTATTACAACTTATTTGATTTGTTATTTGATATAACTACATAATCATTAAATTTAATAAAAGTCATTGGATTTTACGATTTTTTTACATTTAAAATTGAGATGTTTCACTAAAACCGTAGCTCCTTTGGACTAGGAATTTAAACTAATATTAGGAAATTTACATTAGGGAGGGAGCTACAGTGTACGCGAAACATATGTCACACATTGTGAATATTAGTGGAATTTTAAACCCAAAACCGTTTTATCAAATTAATATAATAAAAATGCATTTTTAATAACACCAGCATAAACTGGAATGCTTCTAGCATTTAAACAAGGTAGGCAAAATATTATTATTAATAAAAGATAACTACGTAGCTTTAATATATGTAAATTTGCTCATGCCGAAAACACTTATGTAAAATGGGGGCTAAGTTTCTATCCAAAAATCTCGGCATCTTAAAGTACTAAGATCTAAAACTATACTAAGTTCTTTTTTGACTTGGCAAGTTTTTTACTACTTTGTCTGTATTATTGAATGTTCTTGTACATACATAAACACTCTGACAAAAAATATTTTAGTTTTTACAGATTAGTTATTAAAAAAAAATCAGATGATGATGATCAGATGCTTCAACGTATTCATTATTAAATATTTTTTTGCCAGCTGGTTAATAAATTTAGTGAAGTAGAATCCGTGTTTTAACATACCTATATAACAGTTTGTTAATAAAACTCTACTAAAGTCTTTAAAAATTTTAAGCAGTTATTATAGATAGTGCATAAGTATTTACGAGAATAAAATATTTTATTATAAATCACATTAAAAAGGGCGATTAAGTTAGAAACCAGATTTTTGTTTGTCTGACGTTTAAATTTTCAAAACTGAAGGACTCCGCACAATCTTTATGGAAAATGGGTTTCGGCCAATTTTTTGAGACTTTGCCTAAAGTTCCCATCACGCTGATTAAAAGTTTCAATGGGCACGAAACCTGATAACCCCTTTAACAGCTCCAAAATCACCCCCAGAGGTCAATGCCTTTGACTTGAATTTATAGACAACAGAGAAGTTATTTTAAAAAATATACATCTTACTACAATGCAAAAAATTATAATATTTTTTCAGATGTATCATTAATCTAATTGGTTTTTAATTTCCAATTGTGACAATAGTCAAGTCGTTAGAGGTTTTTTTTATCTAACCGCCACCAAACTTAATGAAATTTGGCATACTAATAGACTTTGAGGCGAAAAATCACAAAATCAACGAATCCTTGCTGAGAAGTATCGGAACGAGGGTGAAACTACCCCCTGAACTTTTGAATTCATTTTTATTCTTGAAGGGATAGTTTTTTCTTAAAAATAATGCTGCCATTCGACAGAACGGATTATTTTACGCTAAAAATAACTACTCACACATCTAAGATATTTTTGTTCTAATTTTGAGACACTTCCACCCCCAGAGACTTGCGATAGCGCGCGAAATTGATTATTAAAAAATTTCCGAAAGTTTCTGTACTGAAATTGAATTTTTACTATAACGTGGAAGAATCTCATGGAGAGTATTATACCAAATGAAAGAACAAGTCTGAACCTTCATTTCTTGCACAGTTATACTAGCATATTCGTTCACATAAATAAATAATGATATTGCAACAGTAAGACATGGTTAATTAACCTTCAATAACTTTTATTTTAATCTTATATGCTTGTAGCTTGAAAATTATAGCAACTTAAGGGTCAGATATATTTTTCTAGTCATGTGTTTATTATTTCTACCATTTGGCTGGACAGCATTTACTTTTTCTTTGTGTTATGAGCTTTGCAACTTGTGAACTTTTTTGAGCGTCTCATTCTCAAATTTCGATCATTGTACGCATTATAAGCAACATGTTAAGAGTATCGTTTTAAAGGGGAGGATAAGAGCTTTCAGAAAATATGCCTACATTTTTCAATATACTCAAATAATTTAAATAGTCCGAGGTAGAATAAGAGTTTATAAGAAATCGTATCATCTCAAAAACGACACGGGACAGAGTAGCCTCGAAAGTTTCACCACAGCTTGTTTCACCTTATACTTTTCTGAAAAAGCAAGGCCCTAGCTGCAAAATGCATGTACTTGATTTACCGGGGATACGCCTGGCACGGCTATTTCAACTTGGAATATCTGGTAAATTTTACAATTAGGGAAAAAAATCGTATCTCCTGTGGACGCAGGCGACCATGTTGGATTGTGAGCAAAGCAAGCAAAACAACGCGTCATCTTGGCACAGTCGGCTTGCTAGGGGTGTTTACAGCCTAGCTAGTGTTTACCCGCAAATTTGCTGCCAATACTTTACAAAGATTTCTAAAAATGTTGCTAGCTTGTTAGGGCAAAAGTTGTGTGTGAGTGTGGAACTCTGCTGGTGCTGAGAAAGTATTTTTTGCGATGATATTTCCAGAATTATATTTTTGGATTTTTGCAAAGAACACTAATTTATTATTACTTTTAAATTTCTTTCCATGAATAACGAAGCTTAATAAATATTGGTTTAATTAAAATTATTTATCTTATTTTTCCTACAAGTTCCCATATCTTCTTCCCTATTACCCGATTTCATTTACATTTTTTTACAGCTATGTCTTTTATGATCAACACCTTCCCTGAACTTATACAATTGAAATTAATGTTTCAACATATTTTAAGCCAAAATTATTATTAGTGGTTGAGCATTAACTTTTTAGAGTAAACTATCTCAAAAATTATGCTCAGCGACTGCGAAAACCTATAGAGAATATACCTGCATGGTTCTTTATCCCATTTTTTGTTTAAACAATGTATAATTGTTTAGAAAGTTATAAATTCGCAATTACAAATTACGTTTTGTTTATTGATGTCGGGCTAGCTTTATAACAATTGACCATCAACTTCCTAGGTCGTATGAACTCGAAAACCAAGATCTGCTACCAAAAAATAAAAAAAGAAATAAAAAAAAACAGCATTCCAACTCGAGACCACAAAAATTTATAAAAAACAAGCAGGGCTGTACGTTTTGGCGCCCTCTCCCTTCCCTTGCTACAAGCCTGTTCACAACTCAGGAATTCATCATGCTGTTTCTTTTATCACACTTGTAAAATCCACTGCAAGAGGGATTAGGACTTGTTTCCCGTTATTTCTGCTTTTAAAGGATATAACAATATTTTTATGTTTAATGGTGGTTTTCACCCCCTTTCTGCCACACCTCAGTAAGAATTTTGGTACTTTCAGTTTCCGGGTACCAAATACTACATCTGTACCAAATTTCATTAACTTTGGGCTCGGTTAGAGGTAGAGGGCTATCTTTGCCTCTAACGACTGGCCTACAATGTATCTGGGGACCTCTGCCTCTTGAAACATTGTATGTGAAAATATAAACTGGGGTCTTCACCCCCTGGGCCAATGTATACTGCCACTCCACCACTTGTGCCGCATTGTACTCAGGGCACTATAAACTTGTAGCAAGATTTATTGCGAACCTCTTTCTCATGAGGCATTTATATCAAGGGGAACTTGGGATCCATGAACTATAGGAGACTTACAATACTTGTATCATCCGGTATAAAGCAGATTACCAATTTTTTTACAAGTTTTTAATATGTTTTTTTTTTTAATAAAACAAATCTAAACATCATGATAATTTATTTAACAAATAAATAGAAGGGGACAAAATAATCAAAAAAAAGGTAAAATCGACCTCTTGTAAAGAGAAAACCTAAAATAATACCATAGATACTGTTAAACAGTGTTTTGTGATTGAACTTAAGGAGTGCATAAAAGCAGATACAATGTAAAATATTTAAAACCTGAAAATCTGTTATAAAGTTTTACTTAAAAAAACTGATATTTTACAAAAGTGTGTACGTAGACTGTACATTTTAGATTTCTTATAAACCTGCCAATATCGTACGAGGATCTTCAACTCCTTGTTTAATCTTACGTAGGAATAGGACTGCCTCGCGCCCGTCAATCAACCTGTGATCGTATGTTAGTGCAACGTACATCATAGGCCTAATTACAACCTGAAAAAAAAGATATTTTATTGAATTTAATAGTAACCGCCTTTTTGGGCCGCATATAACTAAAAACAAGAAAAAAAGTTTCTATATTCGGTATTTGATGAGATTTTGTTTTATCAAACAATTTAAATTACTATTCTAACAATGTTTGAACACGCATGCATTTAACACGAATATACCGAATATTTAAAATGAAGATTTAAAATGAAAAGTTACCGGTATTTTTATAGATACAAAAAAAAACTTTAATAAAAACTGTCTGAAAATGCTTGGTTTTTGAGGTACCATATAAGGTAACGGCCTCAGGAAACCCTAAAATCAATTAACTTGCCACCATTCTTATTTCTAAAAATAATGAATGTACCTGTCACAACAAATTTATCCGTCATTTATGACATTAAATAATAAAATAAAAAAAGTTCTAAGGCCTTCCAAAATTTGGTGAAGCCAAAATTAAATAATTTTAACTATAATTAATGTTTAATTTACATTTTTAGGTATCTTTAAAATCTTAAAAACGGTGACCGACTTTTCACCGAGACGCCGATAGGTTTTTTATTTTTACATAGATTTTTGATTTTTTTTTAGGGGATGCAAGTTAGTAAGGACCAATCGACTCTGTGCACTCTGTAAGTCTATATCCTGGGTCCCGAACCGAACCTTCTTGCACATCTGGAGAAAATTCAATAATCCAATTAATATTTTATAATAAATGAATCCTCCACAACATCATTAAACCTATGTATAAATTAATTATATTATTGATATTTATCTGTAAATAAATCTTATTGTACACTGTTAGGTCTTAAAAAACAAAACAAATTTTTTTCATCTTACTGCAACGGTAATATAACCAAAGAGTAGATATTGCACAACAAAATAAAAACAACTTTTTTTTTAAAGAAAAACCAGGTAAGATTCCTTTAGTGTTCGCAAACAAGCCGGTTCTTGCGTTTGCATTTTGAGTCTGGTGCGGCTATATGTCCACACTGCTACCTGTCGCAAGTCCATATAAGAGTAAGAGTAATATTTTTTCATCACATTGGCAACTGCTATGTGCAAATTTTCGTAAGATTTTTTTTGACAAAATGGTGACCATTAATATTTCAATATATTATGATTTACATTTTTGCAATTTGCCGAAAACTTTCTCTGAATTTATGTTACTTGGGTGGTTTTTCTTAACTAATGCAGGCCATGACATTGATGAAAAATTTTCTTTTTCTTCGCCATAAATGCGGACAATAATAGCCAGTATACTACACAAGTTCTTTGTTTTGTAAAGAAATATCATCACTCTCATTTATTACGTCGTTAGGAATTATGAAGATATAGCTTTCCTACCTGTCCTTTTAATGCAATGGGTCTCTCAAATATACCATGCATTCCCAGAATTGATGACTGAGGTGGGTTAATAATGGGGGTGCCCAAAAGTGAACCAAACACTCCACCATTGCTTATGGTAAATGTACCACCATCCATATCTTCTACAGCTATTTGGCCTGCAAAGAAAATAGGTAGTTAATTTTTACAAGAGACTTATTCATAAGATTTTTTAATTAAATTAACACGCTGTGTTTTCATCCTAAGAGGACCCAGATTTTGGGATTCACAGCCAATCAGAACGCACCGATTTCAGTAAAAGAATGGCCGACACAGTCTAAGTATACGTCGGCAATTGAGTTTGGTAGGTCCATTATCAATAGTTCTTTTACAATGTTCTAAAAAACTTTTATTTTACAATATTATAAATAATAAATAATTTTCTATAACGGCCAAGACGCCTGCATACCTCAGGCTAGCATACTATTCTTAAGGAAAAGTGTTTAATTAATTATTGTAGGGGAACCATTAATGGTATACCGATCAAACATTTTTGCTATTTATTTGACTTAGAAAGTTTTACTGATTTTATAAATATTCAGGGTGGTCAAAAAAGTTTAAAACAAATTTTATTTATTTTAAAATATACATTTGAACCAAAACTAAAATATATAATTACCTTTTATTTTTAACCTTGCTTGGCCACACAGGCTATGAATCCGACGTTTTCATTTAAACAAAGATTAATGTTACCAAGATATTAACACTGTTTTCAGAAACTTAAAACATATCTCTTTTTTAATTGGTTATCGTATTTAAGGTGCCAATATCAATTATTTATTTTAAATACAGGGCATTGAAAAAAGTATGGCATTATGTCTACAGAATTCATTTGATCAGTGATAAAAAATTAATTCATTTGTTTTTACTTAAACAACGGGTTTTAATTAATTATAAATAATCTCCAGTTACGACAAGGAAAATAATGATTTATAAAATACAGAATGACAAAACACAATTTCCTGTAGAGTAATATTTTTTTCTTTCTTGGTAAATAGGCATGAAAAGAAATTTTAAACAGTTTTGTCTAATCACATTTTTTATATTTTTACATTTTTTTTATTTGCTGCCATAACAGCAGTCACGTGACAAGTGTCCACATGTTTTTTAAGGTTATTTGAGATGCACATCTGATTGCTAAAAACGTTTTTAAAACTCAGATAACATAAAAAATCCTATTTGTTTCAAACTTTTTACTTTTTGATCACCCTGTATATACATTTAACAAAATAGAAATCATACTTGTGATGTCATCATTTTTTGCAGCAGCAAAACTGGTACTATGGTCTTTATTCTTATTTTGAAGATTGGTGGTGATACAAGCTAATAAGACTATTCTGGTTACAATTTTTTTATTTAAAATGTTTACAGCAACCAACCACAGAAAATAAACACAAACAGGATGATAATGGTTTATTACAAATTGGCTGACATTTAGGGACACAGCACACATACAAAGAAAAATATTATAACCATTTTATAAACAGTAAAAAAAGACGATTTAACCTACACAATATTATTCCAAATCATTAAAAAGTGAAAGGTCAAATAAAATAGAGATGATAGATAAAATAGATTGTCGGTCTTTTTAAATAAACATACATGATAAAAATAAACGGAAATATCTTATACAAATTGGTCCTAGCTGTCCTTTTTGCAACTTGCAAATTTGAAATTCTTTATTAGGATTTTTAATATTTAGCTCATTTAAAGAGTCAAAAATAATAGCAAGGCAAACATTAAGTACACATACTGTAAATTTATAAAGCTTTTTATTGTACAATAGCAAATTAGGACTTACGATTCTTTCGAATATTTGCTATGCTTATACAGCTCACGAGCCTAAGACAAGAATGAGAAATAAATAAACCTGTACCAACCCGTTCCCGAAAACGTTTTACAAGTTAAGAAAACATTTTTGACGGAACAGCGAACGGTCCGCCACGCACCTCCTCAGGTTTTCTAGAGAAGATAAGTACTTGAAATAACATAATTTCATCACTGGTCAGTGTTGGTTGAAAATAAAATTTCACTATCATCGGTATTTGTAAAGGATTTTATGTTTTTTTTTTTTTTTGTTTATCTGTGGTAAAGCTTCAAAAATATTTATTTTAAAAATTTTTTAGGAGCGCCTTTAAAACCTTGGCGCCGTTGTGCGCCGTACGACCTTGTCCTTATGGATGATATTTAGAAGGTCTATTCATTTTCTTTTCAAAAATATATAGTTTGCTGGCATTTCTTTCAGCCTTTTAAAAACATTCAAGTTTTTAATTAAAAATTCAATTGATAGTAAAAAATAAGTATTGCCTTGGAAAACAAATAATTTATTTTGAACTTGGATGCCAAACCTTTCTATTCAAAAACCAGATTTCTCGCTAAGATACTGAGTTACTGGTGCAACATTGTGTGGGTGCCCCATAGTGGCGCCAGATAGAGTTCCTATATTGCTGAAAAGGAATGTCTTCAAACAAGATTTCTATCTAATTTTGAAGAAAATGTAGATATTAATCTCTTGTTAGAGATCCTTAAAAAGTATTGGTCCAATAAAATTATTGCTCAACATGCCACACCAAACATAAAGAGACCTACGCCCTTGTATCTTGACAGCTTGGATTTTGTGGTGATTTTTCAGGTGCTCAATAATGCGTGTTCTTTATATTATACATCCCCGCCATAGTGAAAGTCGCTTCATCAGTAAATAAAATTTTGTTAAAAATAATTCATTTTTCGGGATTTTCCAAAAAATATATATACCGCTAAGATTTTTCTGGCAATTCATAAAATAATTGAAGCAAATATTTAAATTTTGCTCTTAATTTGTAGCCACTGCTTTTGTTTTTTCAACACTTTTTGTTTCTTTCAAAGAACATTATATTTTATGGAGTTTCTCAAAGATATTCGTTATATGGGAAAACGTTAATGATATTTGTACCGAACTTGCGAGACATTTTCATTGTTTATATAAAAAAACGTATTATTTCATGTTTTTAATCTTCGGTATATCCCATATTTAAAGAGTTTTTGATTTAAATATAGAGACGCCAAAATATCAATATGTGTCAAGGTGCTGTCAAAATGTGTAAACAAATCAAAATAGTTTGTTTTCCAAGGCAATGCTGATTTTTACTATCAATTGGATGTTTTATTAAAAACTTAAATATTTTTATAACGTCTGAGCAAAATGCCAAAATATATATTTTCAAAAGAGGATGAATGGGCCATTTATTCTAAATAAAAATCTACATGGTGTTCCATTTAAAAAAAGTTAACCTATTCATTTTTCCTAACTTTTTGATGTTCATTTGTTTCTTTCATTATGATCCAAAGATAATAGATAAAAAACTATGAAACTTTTATACAATAAGTTCCTTTCCATTGTTGTTAGTTATCGTTGTAAATGGGTGTCAAAATATACACATGCATGCATTATGCTTACCTTTTCTAGCTTTTTCTCCTAATGCGTTCATTGCTAATTCGATTTCGGCATAATTCATACTCTCTACATTTCTAATAACAGGCACTACAAGACCTTTGGGAGTGGCTACAGCTACTGAAATGTCGACAAAGTCTCTATAGATGATTTCGTTACCATCAATGACAGCATTAACAACGGGTTGCTGCTGAAGCGCATAGGCTGACGCTTTTAAGAAGGCCGACATAAAGCCCAGCTTTATTCCATACTTCTTCATGAAAGGGTCTAGGTTTTGTTTCCGGAATTCCATAATATTTCTAAAAAAACAAGATTATCAGTTTTTGCACTTTAAAGAATATTTGAAAGCTCATTTAAAAACTAAATTCCTCTAGAATATTATTACAATAGGAGGTTGTCAACATGATAGTTCTAACAACTTCGTAAAACAACATGTATATGTTTCCTATTGGTGATCACCTTTGGACTGACAAATTGACAATTTTAAAAAGGAGTAAAAGGTATCTTTTTTAATAGGCATGATGACTCTCGTATTAATATTTAAGCATGTAAAGCTACCTTTACAATTTAAATTAAGTTGTTACTTTTAATTTACTTATTTAATATTTTTAATGTTGTTAGAACATAAAAGCATGGCATCTAGTTAGCTCTGTTGTTGTTTATCAGATCTCGATTGTTATATAGTTTCAGTCTGAAATAAATTCCATAAAAATATTTTTTTATGAAAAAAATCTAGTTTTAATACAAAGATAAAACAATGACAACATTCAAAAACTACTAAAAATTCTTATTTACCATATGAAATAAGATTTATGGTTAAAAAAACGTTTTTATTTAAAACCATACAATAAATTAAACATTCGTATTTATTATCCATAAAATAAAAGTACATAATACAGTAGTCCGCCATAACAAGATGAACACCATTTAGAACGAATTACATCACGTAAACGTCATTTTGTGTCGTTTATATTTCAACAATTTCTTCACTGTTTATCCGTTTTTCCAAATATTTTGTGGTTACCAGCGATCAACTGCCTAGTTTTCGAATTTTTAATCATCGAACAAGAATTTACTAAAGCAAGTAGGTCTAATTTGCAGAGAGTTGATTTGTTAATGCTAGCAGAGTTTATTACATTGAACAAAGATTTCTGTTTAGTTCTATTAGAAATGCCTAAGCTTTCATGTAAGTACATTAATAGCCCAAAAGCCCACGGCGGCCAGACCTTCATTATTTTATAAACCTGAAAGTTTCTCTGATCATGTCACTAACAGAGGTAAGAACGATCACGAACGAAATTTGGATAGTGGTTATTTTGGCAAATAACAGGTAACAAAGGTATATAAAATGGTACCTCAAACTCGTTAAAGTATAAAGGTCAGTTTCCCATTGCCAGACACTCAGTTTTAACCCCTGCCAGTAAACCCTGCACTAGTTTAGAAGATGTTACCCCAGTAGCCAAACAGTTTTCATCGTTTTTACACCTTCTCAGACACATTTGCGATCTTTTACTGCGCACCATCGTTTATACTATAATATGTGTTGAACTATTTTACGTTCAGTGTACGTTTTATTATTTCTTTGTGTAGTTTAAAATAAATCTGATCGGGATTTAGTAAAGTGTTATCATGGGTGATGTATTAATTTGTTTTGTTTGTAAAGAAAGTAATGCCAAAGTAATATTGTGTCTGAGGAAACTTTAAGAACATGTAAAATTGTTTTGAAAAATCAGGAAAAACATATTTGTAAAAGACATTATTTTTCCTTGTGAATATACAGACAGTGGTTATTACCGGGGATGATATAAAGCATTCACAAAAGTTCAAAAAAACAGATAATTGCTCTCCAGCCATACTGTTGATACCTGAGTTGACCATCGAACCATTTAATTTAAAGTATTTAACTACAGAATCGTCAAAAAGCTTACAACCAACTTTTTTTTTGTAGGTTGTGGCACAATGTGGCAAAACTGTAAATTAGAGGGTTTACAGCTTTAGCCACGCCTTAACGGCGTGGCTAAAGGTTCATTGTATGTAGGTATACAGGCTGATTTTGCCTTTTACTGTTTTTTTTTAGAACTTGCAGGTTCAAAAGTAAAATATTTTTTCATAAATCCTGTCAATGCTTTACCCAAGCAACATCAAAGTAGCAGAAACCGAGATCGGAACCTCGAATAAGTCGTTTTTACATAATTACCACTAAAAAAAACGACTTTCAAGTTTTTTCTACTTTTATTTAGAATTTTTTGGTAATCCTGTAGTTATTATGACTACAATTTGGAACTCAATAGTTTCAGTACTTCTAGGTAGCTTTTGAAGTTTCTGGTACGAGACTGTAACTATGTAAAATAACTTTAAAGTAGCAAAGACTTTAAAGTAATATTCGATAGTCCCAGTAACTTTGTCTTGTTACTGGTATATCACTTCAAAGTTTTTATTACTTTATGATAATGTTAAAAGTAACTTCGATGTCACTGCTACTTTTAAAATTCCTTCAAAGTTATGGAACTGTGTAGTAATATTTAAGGTAAAATTAACTCCCTCGCTACTCATGAAAATAACTTTACAGTAATTTTTACTTCCCACTCCGTCTTAAAATTACCACAAAGTTTCAATTACTTAAAAAAATACTTTTAAGTAAGGCTCAGTTTATAGGGACGAAAATATCTACCCGTCGTCGGCATTATTGGTTAGTACTTCTTGGTGTTCGAAGGCTCTCCCTTTTGCTGTATGTCATATTTTTGGGCCAAAACAAAACTTTGTTTTGTTTCCATTTATGTGAAACAACCATAAAATATATGCCACGCTTTTCTGGTGTGGCCACAATTTTAAAAAACGACATTTTCTTTATGTATTTTTGCAAACAAAGTTAAAATACGTGCAGCTCGCACAAAACGCTACAATGCTTCATTATAAGTTAAAGTTCCAATTGGAACCTTATAGTGACAATGGGAACTTTATCGTGGCTTCGGCAACTTTGAGATGATTTTGTAGTTATCACCACTATATGGTTTGAAATATCTACAACAGATATTCTACTTAATGGTAATAATGACTATAAAGTCATAAAATTGTAGTGGCTGCTACTCGCAGTAAAGTGGCAAATCCTTCAAACACACCTTATGTAGTAAATACCACTTAGAAGTAATTTTTGTAAAAATGCGCCATATTTACTGACAAAATGTAGGACGCCATTACATTTATTTCAATTTCCTAATAATATTACAATTATGGAATCATTAAAAAATCACAAAAAACATAAATTAAAGTAAAACTAAACTCATATAATTAGTACAAATGTTAAAAAAACATTTTTCACCAAATCTATGCATTTTTATCACTGCCTGCCCAAAAAAAAAAATGTTGAAAAATATATTTTGAGAGGGCGCGTTGTTTTTATGAATCTATCGAAATCACATTTCACAGAAATTTTTTCGTCCTTTTGACTTTCTATGTACTCGAAGCTCGTAAATCAGCAAAGTTTTTTGTACCCCTACAAGCGATAATATTTACTTAAATATAAAAATATTACTTCCATTATAGTTGAGGCTAAATAACGACGAAGGATGCTATTAAACTCTTTCTAAATATGTAAGACAAAGAAAAAGCGAATACGCCAAGTAAAGTAGGCGGGAACAAATCTTATAAAGTAGCGGCTCGGGTAGTGGTGACCACGCCGCTACGTCCCCGCCACGTAGCTGGGACGTACCGGTATAAGTTCCAAGGTAGTAATTTTTACGAAACTATCACCTTCAAAATGTTCCCCATTTTGGTCGTAGGCACGTAATGGGACCGTAGCTACGACGTTCCTGTCGCTAGTAACCACAACTTTAGAGTTCCCAACAATAGTGGCGGCGTGGTAGCAACGACTAAAATTGCTGCTTGGGTATAGTCACTGTCTGTGACTGTGACACAACAACAAAATATTGTATTTATATTTTAGGTTTTTTTTTCTGATTTTCAAAACAGTAATTTTTAATATTATTCCGAAGAAAATATAAAAAACTGAACTTTATACTTAAACGAATTTGAGGTACCATTTTATACACCTTTGTTACCTGTTACTTGCCAAAGTAACCACTATCCAAATTTTATAGTCGCCGATCGTTCTTACCTGTGTTGGGAACATGCACAGAGAAACTTTCAGGTTTTATAAAATAAGGAAAGTCTGGCCGTCGCAGGGTCTTGCTCTATCACAGTTGGATATTAAGACAAAACCCATAAAATCGGCTTTAATTATAAATATGCATTTTAGGATAAGTAAAATTTAGAGGGTAGGTTATTGAATTTTTTTGTAATTTATTGTAACAGTACGTTTTACACCCAGAACAAGATAATTATGCACACACACTATTTTATAATTTATGAAAAAATGTAAAAACTTACATTAAAAAATATTCTTCATAGAAATAATTTGGAAAATTTGGATATATAGATTTTGAATCTTGCCGCGTAAGATTCAGCCACTTTTTTCGCAAACAAATAAATTGCCCAGAGTTTTAACGATGTGTTATAACAATAATAGATCACACACCGCTAATACACTTTAAAATTCATTGTTTAAATAAAATACAGAAGATTGAAATTTTTGTTACCCACCTAATGTTTATACACCATAACATAGGTGAGCGTTTTGGCTATATTATATTTTTGGAAATAGCAGATATTTCCAAACATCATAGAACAGTTTTTCAAGATCAGTCATCATGCCTATTTTATGCTTCTACAAGGAAAACTAAGAAAGCTAAATCCATGCTTCAATAAGAAAAGTTGTAGAGATTTGAAAGACCGTCAAAATGAGTTACAATAGATAATCGCTAATAATGATAGATTAAATGTACCAAATACGTGATGTAGGAAAAATAGTGTTTTTTACATACATTTCTAAGTTACATATTTGTTGTGCTTATTTTCTAAAATAACATGTACCTAATACCTACGTCATATCAATTTCATTAAAGGTAGTTAACATTGCATTAACATTCTGAGCCTCTTTTAGCCTCTGTGCGATTTTCTGACGCATACGATTCATTTTCACACGCTGTTCTGTTCTAGTGCCTGTAATCTCCTTCGTATAATCAGCTGGAGGCAGCTAAAATAAAATACCATTATACGGTACTCAGCACCTGGCGATCTTTTCTAATTTCTCAATAAACACTGTTCCTAATAGAAGTTGGTGCATAAAGAAAAAATTAATTCTAAGGCTGTCTAATTTCAAAGTTTTAAGATTTAATATATTAAGTTGCGTCACTAAGACGGGGCAACAAATTAAATGTTTCAGTGTTAGGCAGTGTGCATACAGATTGATTCGTTCTTATTGCAAACGTAGACTAAACGCAGTGAAGACAGAGTGGTCGGCGCTTAAAAATATACTGTATTTGAACTGTTTCCAATTTATATTATAAATATGCCGCCGAAATAATTAAAAATTCTTGCAACAATGTAATATTGTTTCTAAATCACCTATATTCCCCTCCAAAGGTGTTTATTAACGACTACAATAATTTAAAATTATCTTAAGGTAATGCTCTATATACTATGAAATCAAAATAATACACAGGGAAGTCAGTCACTACTTTGAAAACAATACAAAAACCGATTGTCCGCATTTAGTTTTTTGTTTTTATAAAACCAACAGGAGCACCAAATGTATTGCAACTCATATACAGAAGCAATTGATGAAAACAGGATGCAGACTTGCAGACTCTTATTTTAGCACATGTTGCAATAATAAACGGTCTACTTAGCATGTACGTTAGCGAGTCCGGTTGCATAGTCTGGCTGACGGCTTGTTATTGTTTTTATACTGTATTATTTTAAATATTAGTTTGTATAACGGAACAGACAGAAGCTTCTACAAGTCATAGTCCGCTTGCTAAGAAAGTAAAAAGACATTTAGATATGGGTGAATATGCATCTGTAAAAACAGTGTATGAAAACATAGTCCCGATATGTCTGCGGAAAACTTGTCAAAATTGTACGAGAATTTAGCACAAGTGTGTTCTCGGTCATTTTTCAGATCACTTAATGTTGATGAAGCAACAAAAAAAAACAAGAGGTCGAGAGACAATTGTTCTAGATGATATCATAAGACATGCAATTAGCCAGAAAATGCACAATTTTTTATTACAAACAAAATCAAGGCTGAAGTAAAGGTGATGATTGATGATTCTCTAACCAAAATATACTATTCATTTTTAGAATATAGTAAAAAAAATATTATATAAAAAACACTTTTTTTCTTGTTTAATTCTTAAACCCTTTCCCTTTTTAAAACATATTTTCCAAATGAGCTGGTTTTTTTTCCTGAAATCTTAAAATCACGCCCCTTTTACTTCTGATTGGTTCTCCCCAATTCCCACTCAAAGATTCGAAAAAATTTTTCCCTTTTTTAAAACGGAAAATTTAGAGTAAGCGAAAAGGAAGGACAGCCGGTATTTATATTTTGTCATTTCTTTCTAAAACTGCGAAAATGGCAGACCATCCCAAAAGTGGAAAATTTCGGCTTTTTGTTGCAACCCTTTAAATCAAAATAAACATTCGGGAAAGCTAAGAAACGAAAACAAAGTGGATGTGTTCGTTTAAAGGTGTAAAAAGTGGCATGAAAATATGTGATAATTGCAGGATAAGGATAAAAATCTCAAAAGAACATTCACAAGAGCAGGCATCCCCAGAACCAGGGTAAGTAATAAAAAAAAATAATATTTTTTTATTAATTATTTTTTATTTAATTTCTAATTTGAAATGTCAAAATTTCGTACTGAAATATGAATTTTTACAAAGATATGAAAAATGTGATTTGTATTAACCAAAACATTAAATCAAAGAGTAAGGATTTAAAAGAGAGAACAGCCGGCGGAA
This sequence comes from Listronotus oregonensis, assembly GCA_019359885.1. Lineage (NCBI taxonomy): Eukaryota > Metazoa > Arthropoda > Insecta > Coleoptera > Curculionidae > Listronotus > Listronotus oregonensis. Next base: position 14,087 of record JAHBCN010000453.1, on the reverse strand, counting down.
TTCTTTTGAAGGTTTGACAGTGTTTCTATGACCTCACCCCTTTAAATTGGGGTACGCGTTGCCAGTTGTATTTTTTTTTCATAGCAAGTAGTATTGCCATTTAAGAAAAATCCAATAAAGCTATTATTTTGAAAAAAAATAACCGTTAATTTGCCTTTTGTAATTATTAAATTAAAAAAATTAACATTTAAAAATAATTTAAATTAATCGTTTTTGTTACAGACCCTCTGGTTTGGGATGTGCCGATTCTAACTATAAAATGGAAGAAGATAAGTCCTTGGAACTTTTAAATCAGTCTCTCCAATTTATGGGGGAATCACCCATAAAACGAAAACGTCTGTCCAAAGAAAAGGCTGAGAAGGTGAAAATTGCATTAGACAAGAGATTGATGGAAGAAAGTATCGCTACAGTGAAGAATGACAAAGAAAACAGTGCAATGGATGAATGTGAAGTAATTAGACAATTAAAGGAAAAATTTTTAAAAAGTAACAAAAGAACTAAAAAAAATACTCATTTTATCTTGTTTTCCCCATTAGTTGGACCAGGGAAAAAATTTGCACAGAATTTGGTGTTTCACAATACATGGCCAGAATGGTAAAAAAAAATTGTGAAAGAAAAAGGAATACTGTCAACACCCAATCCAAAGCCCGGCAAAACTCTTGACGAAAACGGGGCCCAAATTATTTCTTCATTTTATTTAAGGGACGATATTAGTAGGGCGATGCCTGGAAAAAAGATTTTGTTGTAATTAGGAAAGAAGGTGGACCCAAAGGAATACTTGCAAAAGATTGGTTTTAGCTAATGTAAAAGAAATTTATTTGCATTTTAAACAAGAGCACCCTAATATAAAAATCGGATTATCCAAATTTTGTGAATTGCGACCTAAAAATTGCATATTAGCCGGAAAAAGCGGAACACACAGTGTGTGTTTGCACAACTCACCAGAACATAAAGCTGATGATAAATGGGGCCAAAATTAACAAATTAATTACCGATGACCAAGGAAAGCCTTTTTTTCCTGATTACAATTCCTTATTAGGCAAAATGATTTGTAATCCCAGGTGTTGACTGTTATTTGGACACATGTGAAATGTGCCGTGGAATTGAAAATTTAAAAACTATTTTAGAAGATAAATTTGAGGAAGAGCTGATTGACACTGTGACCTAAAAAAAGTGGATTACAGTAGACAGGTGTAATATGGAGACAATAATCAAATCCACAAGTGATTTTATTGATGAATTTACCGAAGACTTTTTCTTAAACTAAAATCTCACTCTTTTTTTTCAAACATGCAAAAAGAATATTATAATGAAGTTAAAAATGCTCTAAGTATAGGAGAAGCCCTTATAACTTGTGATTTTGCTGAAAATTTTTCAAATTTTTTATTACAAGACGAAGTTCAGTCCTATCATTGGACAAATACCCAGGCCACATTCCCCTTTTTTTCATTTATTTTAAGAATGAGTATAACGAGATCCCAAAATTTAAATTATGTTTTTTTTTTCCGACTGTTTAGTTCATAATACAGTTTTCGTTCCATTTATTTTTATCCCAACTGATTCCAGATTTGCAGGAAAAAATTACAAATTTATCAAAATATTTTATTTTTTTCCCATGGGTGGGTGCACAATATAAAAATAAAAAAACTTTCTTAACATTTGTCACCATTTTAAGGAATTTGGAATTAAAGCAGAATGGCATTTTTTTGCTACTTCCCACGGAAAAAGTGCCTTGTGATGGCTTAGGGGGCACTGTAAAAAAGGGTTTGGGTGCCAAGGCAAGTCTTCAAAGACCATATGAAGAGCAAAATTTAAAGACCCCAGAACATCTTTTTTGCATTTGCAGAAAAAAATATTCCCGGTATTGTTTTTAAATTTTGTACGACGGATGACTACCAAAACCACGAAAATTATCTTGAGAAAAGATTCGTTGATGCCCAAACAATACCAGGAACACAAAAATTACATGCTGTAATCCCCATATCAGAATTCAAAATTTTAGTTAAACCTTTTTCTTTGAGTTATAAGGAACACATTCATGAACTAGTTTCAGCTGCTGGTTTGGCAACAACAGAAATTGAGAAAATTGATTCTGGATTTGTCCAATTCAATATGACAATTTCTGGTGGCTGGGCTGTATAATTGGGAAAAACATAGAAAGTGGAGAGTTTAAAATTACTTTCCTACATCCACATGGACCTGCGCCATCGTTCTTTTATCCAAAACCTGCCGATATTTTGGTAATTGATCAAACCTCAATATTAAAAAGTTCATCCCCAAAACGACCACTGGGGGAACATATAATATTTCAAAAAAAAGAAATGGAAGATTCCTCTGCTATCTTACAAAAAAAGCTAAATAAAAACTGTATTAATTATTATTGATATCCGTTATTATGTACATGGTTTTGTTTTACAAAATATTTTAATGTTTAATTAAAAAAAAAAATACATATACACATATATATATATATATATATATATATATATATATATATATATATATATATATTATATTTTAAATTTGATGTTTGTACCGTCCAACGGTGTTATGTCAAAATTATGTTGTTTCTCTTTAATAAACAAGGTTTAAAAAAATATTTGTTGTTTTAAGTTTAGTAGATATAGGTAATATTATTAAAAAATTAATAATAATAAAATAATATTTGAGTAAAATTTATCACAGGATACATCGTTTAATGAGTTTTAAAGATTCCTTTAAAACAAGATATCGCTGGTTGCATTAGCTATACACGTTTTTAAAATATTGCCTTTTTTTGTGAGTACCAATAGGAAATTTAATTGAGATAGGTATTTTTGATAATTTTTTTTGAACAAGAACCCATCATTTCTCCATCCTAAAATTTGGCAAATATGTTCAGAAAACAATAAAGAAAAATATATAATTTTTTGAAAAAAATCAAAAATAGGATATTTTGAGATTTTGAAAAAAAATTTTTCTTCGTAAATCTCGAATTTTTTTTAAAAAAAATGAAGCTTGCAGCGCATCGTTTTAAAGGTATTTAGAAGACCTTTAAAACAAGGTATCGCTCATATCGGTAGCTGTAATAGTTTTCAAAATATTAAGCTTTTTATTAGAACCCCTCATGAACAAAATTGACAAATTTGTTATTTTCAAAAATTCATAAAACCAAAACCAGTAGTCAAAAAATTCAAAAATTTTAAATTTTTCAGTTTTTGGTAAGCAGAATCAATGTGCCAAAAATAATCAAAATCGGAGATGGTCGAAACAATCGCCTGGTCGATTTGATATGGATTGACTCTTCCGGCATTTAAAGCTAACCCGTCAGTTGAATAACTACCTAGTAACATTTTTTTTTTGTATAATTTTGTTGATATTTTATATACGCCAATGGAATTTTCTTCTCTCTTCCTCGTCTTACCCTAAAACTAAAAATGACCTACTGATTTTAATTTTCGTCTTATAGGTTGCCTATTAGGATATATTTTATTAAAAATTTATGCAATAAAACGCATCCATTTAAGTTTAGCAGTTTATAGTTATATGTTTCATAAAACTGATTTTTAAAAAAAATGTAATCAGTTTTTGGATTTTTGAATTATTTATTTATTATTAATATTTTTTTCATCGAATAATTGACATTTTTGATTTATTTTTAATTATTCTATTTTTGATGAACATTAAGAATAAAAATATTTGAAAACTTAAAAAAAATTAATCATGTTGATTTTTTCACCATTTTCTCTTTGCGCACCAACTTTTACCAAAAATTATTTTTTTCTAAGAAATTTCAATCCTTAACTTACAAATTATTTATGCTAATTCTTTGAACTATGGCAAAGATAACTCACCTTAACAGTTGCAGAAGCTTCAATTGACTGTGCATGTCTTATGGCTGCAACTGGAATCGAACTTAAAGGAGTTGCTGGCCTGGGGGGTGCAGGAGCTGCTGGAGGGGCAGCAGGAGCTGATGTTGCTGGAGGGGGTGGTGGCGGTGCTGCAGCAGCTGTAGTAACATAATTAATGTTACTTCAATGTAACTTTAAAGGGATACTGAATAACAGAATAACCAGTAAAATATAAATAGTATTTTAGGGGTCGTCCATTAATCCTAGAGGCTCAAAAGGGGGAGGGGGTCGACAAAAATCATGAAATATCACAAAAGAGGGGAATGAGATATCACGTATTTATTTTGTCGTTGATCGAGCGATGTCTAAACAACCAAAAAGATGATACTTATCTGTAATTAAACATAATAATCTAAAATTTTAAAAATACTTTGTACTAAAAAATACACTTGATTTCGGGGAGGTGAAGTTAAAAAAATGATAAAAAAAACATCATGTGATAAATGGACGACCCCTTAAGCAAAAATTCTGATACCCGATTTTTTAAATTTGCTTCAGGAATTTTTTAAAATACAACAGTGCCAGTCTCTCTGTATATCTTGGTTATAATGGGTAACAGAAAAAAGGGTTTATTATACTATTTGATGGATTTGGTCGAAAATGTGGTGGATTACTATTTTAAGAACAATTTCTAGACATACCACAGTCACTGTTTTAATAAAAGACCCAATATATTTATTAATTTAAAGAATTTTATTTTAGCCATTTTGCTTTTGGAAATATTTAAAAAAAACTTAAATAACGCATTTTTTAAAATATGCTGTACCTTTTTTGGACCTTTTACCAATCAGCAAAAACTTTTATATAAAATTCAAGTGTTAAGTCAGTTGGTAAAAGAAACGTTTAAGTTTCGTTAAACCACAATAAACTTGTTTTTACCTATAACCGCCATATTAGATTTTTTTATTGAAAGCATTTCTTTTTAATGATGGATCACACGTAGGCAACATGATAATACAGCAAAAAACAATTAAAATTATTTCTAAACTGAACAAGTAAAATGATATGATATATCTGCATGAAGATATTATTAACTACATTTTTTTAATGAAAATAAACTTAAGCCACTTTAGAAGCCCCACATAAGATTTAAAGGAGTTCTTAAAGAGTGGTTAAAAAAAACAGAAAATCAAATTTGGGAATCATCAATCGATGGATAGATAACGTATAACACAGGCTAAAGGATACAAAATCCAATTTTATGTGTATCTTATACTTTACTCATTAGTACGTCTAAAAAGTATTTAAAAAAAAGCCATGCATTAGCATAAAGAGGGACAAAACAAGAAAGGTATTACCTGGAGTAGGGGGTGGTGGTGGTGGTGCAGCCTTGGGTGCTTCTTTGGCCGCTGGAGCGGCTTTGGCTGGGGCACCTTCTGTAAGTTTCAGCTTAAACAGTGGTTGTCCAGCTTTTACGGTATCTCCATCCTTCACAAGAAATTCCTCAATAATACCATTAAATGGACAATGCACAGGCATCGAAGTCTTGTCGGTTTCGATTTCTGCGACAACTTCGTCCTGAGCTACTGCATCACCTACTTTTTCTCAATTCTGCATAAACAAAAATAATTTTAGTAGCAACTTATTTATCATTGCATTGCATTTAAGCTTCCGGTGTGTGGAAGGCAAAGTTCTACACCTTACAACATACTTGAGATCCATTCCTCTCTAATTGAATGCACAAGTTTTCCAAAACCTTCTTTAAGCCCCCACAGACTAGGGTTATTTTCATCCATTCGTATCGCGGCGATACAGAACGGCGTGTTGAATCGTCGAACTGTTTTGCCCACACATTACAGGTAATTTGGACCGTTTTTGTGCGTTCTACGGTTACATCATGAAGAGAAAGCATTTTAAATAAAAATAACAAGTATGAACATGTGCCGCTGTTCCCTTGGCTTCACTTATGCAAAAAAAATTCGTCAATTTTAAATAAAATCCCTACAATCTATCAGTAGGAATGCCACAAGTCGAACCGTCGTTCCAAAAATCAAGCGCCGGCAAAATTTTTTTCGACAATACGACACGACGGTTTTGCCCCACAGACATCAGTTTTTGGCATATTTTACACGCCGTTCTGTATCGCGGCGATACGAATGAATGAAAATAACCGTAGTCTGTGGGGCCTTTAGACCCGTTAAACGAAGCTGACGTGACAAATAATAAGAAACCAAACAATTCGTCTGTATTCTGAACATGGACGTGCTTTTGGTAATAACACAGATATCAAAAAAGAACTGAAATACTTACTAGAAACAAAACTGGTACACTCATGAGTAGTGGCCCAGATAAGGATTTTTTTCTTTACGATTTTGGCTAAACCTAAAAAATCTAGGATGGCGAGAATGGTGCAACTGGACTACACAAATGCAGAAAATATTACCGAAGACAGTCAAAAATTATTAATTTTGCAAAAATACAAACCGGCAATGAGATAAAGACACATCACATCTCTATTTACAACGAAATCGACAAATAACTCGACGACAGTTGACAAATGGCATGAGTTTGTAGCGCTGCTCTAGAAGTTTAGTTATTTTGGGGTTATTTCCAAAAATACCTGAGAAACTCTACACATGGGTATACCATTTTTTCTTTTTCTTTTCACAGATGCTCATAGGAGTTTTTTAGTGCTTTTTAGAGGCCTGTGGGTAATATTTAGCAGTATTTGGGTAAAATCGTTACTATAACGTTGTGGTGCCTGAGGGTTAGTTTAATGTCAAATACACCTATATAAACAAAAAAAAAACATGCTAAATAATCTTTATTCTTAAACAAAACGCTAATTGTTTCTCTTTCTGGAGAGAGTAATAATATAATATTTGGAGGCAGTCGAATGAAGACCGTTCTCACGAGACCACTGTGATTAATCTATTTAAATCCCTTTAAAATATCACAGAGTCTTAATTATCTTGTATGACTCGATAAATTTTAATAACATTTCCAAATTATTTGTTAATTTTGACGCATTGATACCTACTTGTACGAAAACTATCTGACCAGCTGGGCAAAAGGATCAATAACACTCACACATTTTCATTTTTCTAATAATAACTTATGATTAATACGACTAAAAGTAGTATGTGTATTTCTTGACATTGAGGGGCTTTTGATCGAACCTCCTTCAACTCAATGGCCGCGGCTCTTGCCCAGTCATAATGTTAACGACACCATTTGTAGGTGGATAAACAACATGTTACTTGGCAGACGAGCGCAAGCAACGTTATTCAGCGAAACAATGGAGGTGTCAGTGGTCAAAGGATGCCCACAGGGAGGGGTTCTATCCCCACTACTGTGGGATATGGTTGTTGACGAACTCCTGGTGGAACTGAATAATAATGGCTTCTATACCCAGGGGTATGCGGATGACATCACTATACTTGTCGTGGGGAAGCATAACAAAACAACCTCGGAGCTTATGCAAAGGGCACTGAGAATTATGGAGGGATGGTGCAACAAGGAAAACCTTACTGTTAATCCTGGCAAAACTGCGCTAATACCCTTCACTAGACGAAGGAAGCTGGATGATTTAAAATCTCCTCACTTCTTCGGTACCACACTCGGCTATGTTCAGGAGGTAAAGTACCTTGGACTAACTCTGGATTCTAAGCTAACCTGGAATCCACATATGCAGAATGTGATTAATAAGGGCAAAATGGCTCTAATGGCTACCAAAAGAGCTGTGGGGAAGAATTGGGGATTTCAGCCACGCATAGTACACTGGTTGTACACTGCTGTGGTAAGACCCATGATAACCTACGGTTCAACTATCTGGTAGCCAAATAGAACAAGAAAGCGGGGCTGGAGTTATCCAAACTCCAGCGACTAGCATGTCTCTGTATAACGGGAGCTATTAGAAGCACTCCAACTGCAGCCATGGAAACCCTACTAAGCCTCCCCCCTCTTGGTATAATTATTAAGGCGGAGGCGAGGATTGGGGCATACAGGCTGAAATGTAACGGCAACTGGTGCTCTGGGCCTGCTCTAGGACACACCAGAATAACGAGCAGTATCACAAACCCAATATCTGAGATGGGCAGTGATACAATGCCAAAACGGATAAATACACACAGACCATACAAAACCCAGCTTACCTGGGGCGGTAGTGAGCGATCTCCTGGTCAGTCTCGGAATTTGGTTTGGTATACCGATGGATCCAAGACTGACAATGGAGCCGGCGCAGGAATACATGGTATGACCCCCAGGTTCAATGCTTATGCTTCCCTGGGGAAATATGCCACTGTTTTCCAGGCGGAAATATATGCCATTGAACTTTGTCTGCGAGAGAACTTAAGGAGGAGATATAAGGGCAGGGACATTACTATCTTCTCTGATAGTCAAGCGGCCATAAAAGCTTTGGCATCCCAACAAGTCAACTCAAGGTTGGTTTGGAACCTGTGCAATGCCTCCTAAACCTGGCTAACCACAACAAAGTTACACTTTCCTGGGTGCCAGGACACAGGGAATACAGGGCAATGAAAATGCAGACTCCCTGGCCAGGCGAGGCTCCGCAGCAATGTTTGTGGGTCCTGAACCTGTTTTTGGAATACCAAAAGCCTCGGTTCGTGGCTACATGACTCGGTGGATTCAAACACAACATCAGTCATACTGGAACCACATTCCAAGGCAAAATCACAGTAAATCAATGCTGGACTCACCATCGAAAGCATTGACAAGTGAACTACTAAAACTAAATAGGAATCAGATTAGGATAGTGACAGGATTAATAACCGGACACTGCACCCTAAGAAAACATATGCACACTATGGGCATCTATAGAGAAGAACCCATTTGCAGACTATGTGACGAAGAGGAAGAGACAGCCTCTCACATCATATATGAGTGCCCTGCACTTACATACTGGAGAACAAATCAAAACCTCATGGTGGACACTAACCACCAGGAGGCTGGAGACCAGAAAAGAACAGTAAAGGGCTACTACACCTGTCTAAGGTGTCAAACCTTTTTAACTGAAACAAATACACAAGAGATACAACAAGCCCTGTAGGCTGCAGTGTCGAGGCGGACAAAACCTCAACTTGTGTATTTACTTTATCAATCAATCAATCAGTAGTCTGTGTAGAGAATACTATCGAGTTGGTAGCCGTTTTTCAAAAACTTCATTAAACAATGTTGGTATCTATTTTAAAGGGTTGGTCTCGAATGACAAAAAATGAAAACCTTGCTAGCTACTAATATACTGGTTTTAAAATAAATCAAGAAACCGAAACTAGTTTATCAGAATCATTTGGAAATGCGGGCCTTTATAATTTTATACATTATTTTTATTACCCGATTTTCAAATGGGTTGCACATAACTATATAACTTGATATAACTTGGGTATATTCCAGACCAAAGAGAGTACCTGTTTTTTATATAATGTTTCAAAAGAAAGAAATAAAGGAGACGCCTCAAAAAATCGTACAATTTTCTGAAAAGTTTATTAACATGAAAGGAATTCTCTATTCAAGGAAGTGTGACTCCGTTTTCGTTACAATCAACAGATTCAAAAAAGAGAACAAATAAATTTACTGTATCTTGATTACTTTAGCTTGTTTTGTCACCAAAATACATAATTCTTGGAAAATTGCTGGACTGCGTTATACAATTTATATTTCCAAAATAAATGAGGATGGTTCTGAAGTTTACTTAGAACAGTGAATATGAAAAACGTAAGTAATGTTTTGTCTGCTTATAATGTTCATACATTTTTTCCTATTGAAATAGGCCTAATATGATGAGAGTTCAAATTTATTTCCTGCCTTGTTTTTCTTTTTTAACTAGTAACAAGTGTTAAGGTACCAAATTTACCATATTAAATAAAAATTAATACAGTGAAACAAATTTTTCAGTATACACCACCTGAAATTTATTACTTACCATTTGAAATTAAAAGAAAATATCAAGAGTGCAATAAATCGTAAGCAGGCCCTGGTTTAAGTCACATAAGGGAGTGTGATAACTATGTCCATAAGCAACTGATTTTTTTAATATCTGAACGCACGCGATTACTAGGTTTGTTTCAACCCCGCAAAATACCGTTTATTGTACGGTCACGCGCAAGCCCAGTCAAATAAACCTACTCCAACTGATGGGTGATGGTATTGTATTATCCTTTAATATCCCTTTACCGTTCCAAGCAAATTTGTGATCGGTCGTGAACTGTTTCCGAACGGGCATTCCGATCTCTATGAAAAGCACAAACCCTTTGAGCGTTTCAACTTTGCCGTTTTTGTACTAACATAAAACCATGCAAAGTGGACGCATTTGCTCAATTCTAACAGCTTCAAAGCCGTCTCACAGCGATACAAAAACCGTGGGATGAAACAAAGCTATTATTGGGTAATATTAAAAATGTGCGAAATCTGTTTATAAAAAGATTAAAATTTTAAGCAGAAAAAAATATATACAAGATAAAACAGGCATTTTTATACTAAACGGCAAAAAAATCTAACGATGTTGCAAACTTGGTCGCAAATCAGCGGTAAACAGCCAAGAAATAATTATGCAATAATGTATTTAAAATTAAAAATAAATTTGTTCATTTATATACAAAGTAAAACTTGTGGCGTCAACATCATATACAGTAGTGGCAGAAAGTAGAGCAACTTCTTTATTTCAAACACATCTATTTTATTTAGTAAAAAAAATACAATCATTTGGGGAAAAATAAACCAATAAGACCAAAAAAAATTTTAAATCTATCAACAACTTAACTTAATATTTTTTGTTTATATTTTTTTACAAAAATTAATTCGGGGGCGGAAAAAAGAAAAAAGGGGGAACTTTTTAAGAATTGATGTTTTTCTTTTAGTAAAAACTGAAGTATAATTACAATTTTAGTATTTCGTAAAATATCCATCATTTTTAATAATTCCCCCACAACGGTGGCGCATAGATTGCAGTAACTTAGAAATTATTGCTGGATCCATATTAATCCAAGCTTCATGTAATGCATTGAACAATTCGTCCTTATTTTTGTAATTTTTTTCCCCCCTTTTTTTTCCCCACCAAAATTTCCCCATAGGTTCTCGATGGGGTTTAAATCTGGTGATTGACTTGGCCAGTCCATTACTTGAATATCTTGTTTTCTAAACCAAGCCTTTACATATTTAGAAGAATGCTTTGGATCATTGTCCTGTTAAAAAAAGTCCAAAAGGGGATTTTTTCGTCTGCTTTTGGCCCTTTCATTTTTTCCCGAATATCTTTGTACATAAATCTTTTCCATTATCCCATCAATTTTATGAAGTGGCCCCCCCTTTCCCAAACCGGAAAAAAAACCCCCAAACCATAACTGATCCACCACCATGTTTTACTGTTGGACAAGTGTATTGGGATTTAACCTTTGGTTTGGGACGTCGAACATATGCTATACCATCACTTTGAAATAAATTAAACTTTGATTCGTCGCTGAATATTATCCTTTTCCAGTCATTATTTGTCCAGTAAAAGAGATCGAAAAAAAAGACGGGATCGTCTGTTTTTTGCAGATAAAAAAGGGTTTTTTTCTGGACGTCTTGCAAAAAAATTTGGCCCGCATAATCTACTTCTTATTGTCCTTGAAGATATCTGAATGCCTAATTCTTCTGATAATCGCTGCTTTATTTTACTTGAACCCAAGAATGGATCACTTTTGAGATATTTTCAAAATTTGTTTATCTTGATATTTATCCGTTTTTCTTGGTCTTCCTGATTTTTTTTTAGGTAAAACATGTCCATGCTTCACATAACGTGAAATGATTCGCGATACTATAGATTTATGCAAACAAAATTTTTTCCAAATTGATTTGTTTTTCACCATTTTTTTTAACAGTCTATAATTCGTGTTTTTAAATCAACGGATAAAGGCCGTCCTCTAGGCATTGAAATTAACTTTTTTTAATGCAACCGGTAAACACTCACACTAAAATTGTAACCCCTAAAAAAAATGTTGCTCTACTTTTTAGGTACACAAATTCTTATCATTTAAAAAAATAAACAGAAATATTCAGAAGGTCAATTCTTATCTGTTTAAAAGCTACCTACTTGACCAAAAGTATTGTGGATAAATATCATTGTTATTCCTTTGTTAGTTGTAAAAAAATTTTTGTTTTTTTAAAAAAGTTGCTCTACTTTCTGCCACTACTGTAGCTAATTAAAGTGTTCCCAAATATTATTTAGTTTCTGTTTTTTTTCTACTCTCTACTGGGATTGATTTTAGGAAAATTATACTTTTAAGCTCTGTCTTTGGTAATTAACAATACAAATTCGTGAAAGCAACTTTATGATTGATTACACAGGCCCCCAAAAAAAAATGGTGTTTGCTGGTTATGGGACAAGATTTTTCTGGAGTATTTTTTTCACACTAAACACAAATCTAAAGTCAAAATTGGGGGCAAACAGCAAAATGTCGAGAAAAACCCAAAAAAAACCATACGGTACATTTACCAGCAGAAACCTGCTACCCCGTAATGTTTGGGGTACGACTATATAAACTAGTGATGAGATAATGCGAATTAAAAATAATCGATAATCCCGATTATTGAAATAATCGCTATCATCGATTCTTCAGATTTAATTTTAATTCAAAAAATAACCTGATTCCACAGAATTAATTACGCGTCGCGAAAAAAAAAAAAAAACATGTAATAACAAAAGATTTAATATTTTAATAATAAAGTATATATTTATGTAAATAAAGAGAACAACTTAATTATAAAAAAAATAATTTTTTCTTACCGGGCCCCGGCCCTTTTATTAAAAATTTTTTTTATAGGGTTTTTGGGGGGGTTATCGGGGAACTGAAGTCATATTTTGTCGGACCTGTTAGTTTTTGAACCTACTACTCGAACCTAACCTCACCTCTTCACAAACTCCAAAATTCCTCCTTCTTAAAACTGATTACACCCAAAAAAGGGAAAATTTTATGGTAATATCTTTTTTCTTTATACGATAAATTTAATTTTATTTAATTTAACAATTATTTTTTTAAAAAAAAACAAAAAGGTTTCCCAAAAAAAATATTTTTATTTTTATAAATGTCAACAAAATTGTCTAGGTATTTTAGATAATTTTATGTTGGTACAAAAAGGGGCCCGCGAAACAATTGAATGCGCCTAATTTTTAAATATAAATCGCGAAAAATAAAAATAGTTCAAATTAATAAAGTAGGCCATTCAATTGTTTCGGGTTTTTCCCTACCAACAAAAAACAGTCAAAAAATCTCTGACAATTTTTTGACATTTATAAAAGTAAAAAAATATTTTTGGAAAATGCTTGTTGTGCTTTTTTTTTTAAAAAAAAAATTTTAAAAATGAAATTAAATTTACTTTTTAAAAAAATAAGTGTATTTCGATAAAATCTTCCCCAGGGGTAATCAAGAAGGAGGAATTTTAGGGTTTTGTGTTAGGTTAGTGGGGGTTATAACTTAAAAACTAGCAGAGCACAAAAAAATTTATTTTGATTCGAAAAAATCCCCTTCCAAAAATTTAAAAAATCGGCCGTGGGCCCGGGGAAATAAAAAATTACCATAAAAAATTTGGCAAATGGAAAATTTCTTAAAAATAAAATAATAATAATAATAATAATAATAATAATAATAATAATAATAATAATAATAATAATAATAATAATAATAATAATAATAATAGCATCCACCCGCGCTCATCAACATCCCGTATTTATCTCCCGCGCCACCAGGGAGGTCGTGGCCTTTTAAGCGGTGTATGCACGATCGGCTGGTTTTGAGCCTTTTGCGTTGCCAATAGTACTGATCCACTGATGCAACTTGTAAGAGCAAGAAATGGCTAATGTTGGGCTTTTTTTTCAAGGCAGCGGAGCGAGCAGGGGGATAAACGGTCTCAGATTTGCACTAGATCCAGACGATGACCCCGGCACTTGTAAGACTTGAGTCTAAAGCCGTAAAAACTGCAGTTAAAAGAGCAATACAGCAGATGCTCTTGAAGATCACATTAATAAGCCGCAACACGGAGTATTTTACCGAAACATGAAAGATCAATCTATTTAGACCTCACGTTTTTGGGGTTTTTAAATCTGCTGAGCTCGTCTGAGACCGAGGGTTTCCTACTAGCATGCCAGGTGGGGTGATAAACACATTGGTATATCGGTCAGTTTCTAACATTCCTGATACTGCTTGTCGAGCTTGTCGACAGCGCCAAAAACTAATGCACCTATTGTCAGCTTGTCCAGTGCATGCT